>CM018693.1:75026300-75609617 GCA_009363875.1 Mikania micrantha
AAGAACAGTATCGTGTTATATCGAAACAGTGGTGGCAGCGAGAGTGAGCCCTATATATATACTGCGTTCGGGTGTAACAGGATAGTGTTAGTGCGTAGTGTAGAGACGAATATTATGACAATTATTCAACAAAAATCGTAATACGTAAGCGAGACTGAGTATAGTTATGGGTGACGATCCATAATAATACGAATGTTGAACTTATAATTATGATTAAACGACTTTAATATTTAATACGATCGGAAAACGTACGCGATTGCGGGTATACACGTAATTGTGAATGTTTAACGATCTGGCAACGCACGAAGAGTAAAAATAATTAAATTAATTTTTATATTTTTACATTTTGAAACTCATCATTTATTTGAGTTTAACAACTCTTTTAATTAAAGTCGCGAAAAATACGCGTTACGTTCCGGAAACGCGAACCGAGCGACCGAAACGGACCCGAATACCTCACGGGCTATAAAAGCCTTGATCAAGACCTTTTCTCATTTAATTCATCACCAACCACTTCTCTCTCTAAAAATCCCGTATACCCTCTTCTCTCTCTAGAAAACCGAACTTTAAACGCGCGTATCTTCTTCGTTTCTCAACGGATTTTGGTGTTCTTGGTGTCCACGCGTAGCTCTCGACACCCTCTACACAGAAGTACAACAGATCGGAAGTTTTCACCGGCCAAATCAGAGGTATGAATCAAGGAAGTTTCGGGAAATTAGGGTTTTCATGTGAGTATTTGTTAAACTCGACTTATAACCGGTTCTTGCCCATTCCTATTCGAAATAACAATTTTCGAGTGTTAGGCTATGAGGATTAGAGGCATGGGAATGGTTGGATCGAAGAAAGAAGGTCGGAATGATGATGGAGATGACAGGTTCGTGAGGTGTTCAGCAACCACAACAGGGAAACGAACCTGTTAGGGTTTCCCGGCCGAACCTTCATTGGGTGACATCCTCGGCGAACCATAGCGAACCTACATGGTTCGTTGGACATCAGCCGAACCCTGGAAGGGGAAGAGAGCCTCACGAACCTGGCATGCAGACAAACTCACGAACCATCCTCATGCCGAACCTTCTGTGATCGTGGCGAACCATTGAGAACTGCCGAACCCTCGCACATAGACGAACCTAGCAAGGTTTCTCAGCCGAATCTTCATTCCATGGCCGAACCTTATCAAGACCTAGCGAACCAGTACCGAGCCTCCATACATCCAACGAAACTTGCATGGTTCGTTGAACAGATAGCCGAACCCTAATCCTAAACGAACCTTGCATGGTTCGTGGTATGCACAGCTGAACCCTAAGGAGTCCCCCACGAGCCTTCACCGAACCAGTGGATGTCTCACGAACCTTCTAGACCAAACCCATGCAGACGAATCATTTGTCCCTTACCGAGCCCTCATGCTTGACTCGCTAACCCTAGTTGGCGAACCTATGGCCGAATCTATGCATTATCAATGGGAGTCGAACCTTGTTAGTCACGAACCAATCCCATTTCAGGCGAACCCTTAACCATGTGAGCCGAACCTTAGTGAATAATGGGAAAGGTTCGCTGCCCAAGTTGGCAACCCGTAATCCATTTCGGCCCAATTCAGTTTTATTCGGCCCAATTTCATTAACAAATGGTCCATAGACTTAAACCAAGCCCAATTGAGTGATATAGACTCGCTTGATCTTTAATTGGTCTAATTTTGCTTGGAAACTTGCATGGTCTACATGTACATTGTTGGCCACCACTCAAGTGATTGTAATTTGATCTTAGTTTAAGTTGCAACTTAATCTAATCATAGGATCAAATCACAATCTCATGAACTTAAACAATTGAAACATTTTTCATAATCATGTTAATCAATGGTTATCAAATCCTAGAACATTTATCATTTTATGCATAAGGTTTATGCATGGAACATTTCATATTGCGTTTCTTGACCCATGATCAATCAAGTGATTCAAATCATAACTTTCAAGTTTTCACAACAATCATAATCATGAGAACAAGTTATCATGTGATAATCAAGTTCTAGAGAACACAAGTCAATCAATGAATCAAAGTCTATACAATTATAAATCCTATATCTTATGTATGATTACAATGTTATAGGAAACAATTAGAAGTCCTGTTTGCTACTTGCTATCTGTTTTAGTTCAGAGTCTACTGCAGACAGGTGAGAACTTTAGCCCCTCTTTTACTGTTTTTATAACTGTTTTGGGGTGGAACACGTGATCAAACCAATCATTACAATCATATTTCATTACACAAGGGTGTGTGTATTCTTATAAACATTACGGGTTCATTTTACGAATCCTAGGGATTCATCAACTGTTTTAAGGGAATTATCAACTATTAAACTCTTTTCACTAAAAAGGTTTTATAAAGGATCTTTGAACTGTTTTGTAACTGATTTACTCAAATGTATTTATGAAGGATAAACACTTTTAGATAAAGGATTTTATAAACTCTTTTGTTATAAACCTTGTTGTTACACAAGGTCACCACATCATGGTATTCAAAACAAGTGGTTCACAACATGGTATTCAAATCAAGTGGTTCACAACATGGTATTCAAATCAAGTGGTTCACAACATGGTATTCAAATCAAGTGGTTCACATCATGGTATTCAAATCAAGTGGTTCTTTTCATGGTATTCAAAACAAAGGATTTAATTCGTGGAATTAAATCTAGGTTTTCAATTCATGTTATCAAATAAGGCATTAACACATCCGGTTAAAGTAAGGTTCAGAAACATGGTGTCTATTGTTGTAAACAAACTTGTAAAAGCATCAAGTATCATATTCATTAGCGTTAGTACTGGGTGATCACAACAAGGGAAAGCGGACACACACATTGGGGCAGGCCGATTGCTGCAGTTAGTTTTTAAATCTGTTTTATAAACTAACTGCAGATTTCGGTTACATATGGTTTTATCAAAACTGTTGACACATTATCTAACTCAAACGTGGTTTGGGACTTGATATTATATGTTGACTCTCGTGCAAACAGTGATTGGACTGTTTACACTCATTTTCTTACTTGATGTTAGTTTGGGTTGCAGCTCATCCGTGTGAATCTTATGTTGCTTTAACTTACCTATGCCTTAATCATATACTCATGTTTACAAATGTTTAAACCTATTGTTCTCACCAACTACGTCTGTAGTTGACAGTTACTTTTCACGTGTTTCAGGTAATCAGGTTTAAGACATTCTCAGGGACAACTAAGGAGACCATTCTAAGATAGAACAAGATGAAGAAACATGCTAGGATGGATTAGAAACACACTAAATCCTAATGTTTAATTGTCTTGTTTGAGTCTTATTTTGTAACTATATTTTGGGTCTGTAGTTGTCTTTCTTTTGGTAGATAGATTGTCTGTAACTAAACAATTGTCTAAACATTATGAAACTTAGTAATCCATTGTGGTTGTTCTTATTCAATACTTGTGCATGATTCAACTGTTCATACGTCACCGCGCCGTGGATTCCGCACGCGGCGCAGGGGTGTGACAGGTTGGTATCAGAGCCAAGGTTGTAGAGAACTAGGAAAAACCCAATGTTTAATGACCTAGACTATAACCTAAGCTACCCAATAGGACTAAGTGCTATAGACTTGAGGATACTTAGGATCTAAGTAACTTAAGTGAGCATTAAGTCTACATCAAGCTTGAAAGATCTTAGGGACATTTTACTAAGATTAGATATCGAGTCAAAGAATTTGAATCGGACTTCTATAATTTTAGAAACCGAATTAAATTCTCACACATATGCATTTAAGGATTTCAGAGGCAAGGATCTGTATTCTTAGTATCCTTGATCTGAAATTCTCACACAGAGATCATTATAGGATTTAGAGGCAAAGATTGATATCTTTGATCTAAAGTCCTTGTCATATTCATTATGGGATTTAGAGGCAAAGATCTATTTTTATTCTAAATCCTTGTCATATTCATTATGGGAGAGGCAAGATTGGTATCTTTGATCTAAAGTCCTTGTCATATTCATTATAGGAATTCAAATGTCAAGATCTATTAATTTAGAGTCTTGATTTGAAATCCTTGTCATGCTCATTATAGGAATTCAAAGGTCAAGAACTATTAATTTAGAATCTTGATTTGAAATCCTTGTCATTGTTATCATTGTTATCATTATCAGGTGTTCATTATCATAGGAACTTTATAACTTAGAATCTGTGTAACAGTATTCTTTAGTTGAAGTTCTCACAAGAGATCATTATACTCGATACTGTAAGTATTGAGAACCTAGGTTAATTAACCTAGGACACACATGCTAAAACCTAAGGTTTTAATTTCAAGCAAATTAAGAACCATGGTTTACATAATCATAAACATATCATAGAACAAGAGGCAATCATGAAACAATCATAATCAATCAACAGTTGGAATCTTAGCCCCAAATATAGACGACGGATTAACGCTGACGTGTTGAGGTAAGTGGTGGGTCGGTGAGAGCTTACCCTATATATAAGCTTATTTCAGTATGTTAGGGGGAATCCGGCGTTTGTATTTGGAGTGAGGATTCGGGATCAACTGGAAACATGGATCATTAGTCAAACACATGGGATACAAACATTTGGGAAACAATCATTGGTGAATCAAATCATAGTGCAATTCAAACTTGGATGAACCAAACATTATGGTGAATCAATCAAGTTGTGAACATTCTGTAAATGTAAACCTTAAGTGAAATTCTTAAGTGATTACATCATTAGTACTTACTGACATAGGTTAACAGGAAAGTGTAGAACACACGTATGACTTAGTTCTACATGTTAACAACTGTTAGTAGGTGCACGCATAACATAATCATAGTTCAATCATGGAATCAATCATAGTTCAAGTTGATCAAAGATCATGGGATTCTTAATCAATGGAACACACTTGCAAATCAGTACAAACGTGTTGCCAAATGCTAGCAAGGGCATGATCGTGGTATACCGAAACGGTGGTGGGCAGCGAGAGTGAGCCCTATATATAAGCTATTTTCGGTATATCGGGAAAGTGTCAGTGTGTAGTTTGGTGGAGAGATCATGGAACATCGTACATATTCACATGATAAGTATGCAAATAAGTTGATAACTTATACGTGTACTGGATCATATTACAATTGAATGATAATACTAGTAGTATGGATATATTACTGACCTTATCATGAAAATTCAATTGTATCCTTCCTCATTACTGACCCACTTGTGGCTTCTATTCGTAGAATGCCTCCCCGACGTGATCCTAACGGAGGGGGTTCAACAAGTGGCAACGACGATGAGATCAACAAGATTGCTCGAGCTATCGCGGTTCATATGCGGGATGTGATTCCTGGTATGGTCACTGATATCACCCAGAATCTTCGGGGAAGTACCAGTGATTCCGCACACAACTCAAATGCCACTAAGCTGGAACTGCTAACTTTACTTTCAAGCAGTTCAACGATGCTAAGCCTCCTAAGTACTCTGGTACCGAGGGAGCTACCGGCCTACTGCAATGGCTGGAAAGCATTGAAGACATTCTCGACTTCACTGGATGTCCTGAGAATCTGAAGGTCAAGATGGCCTCAAGCGCTTTTCATAAGGGCGCACTCACTTGGTGGAATTCTGAAAAGAACACCAGAGGACGTGAAGTCGCTCTAGCTTTACCGTGGGACGGATTCAAGAACTTACTTGTGGAAAGTTTTGTCCACGTCATGAACTGAAGAAACTCGAGGTAGAGATGTGGAATCTGGTGCAAGATAGTGGAGAGAACGCAAAGTATACAACTCGATTCCATGAGTTGTGCATTTTGGTACCCCATTTGGTTACTCCTCTATCCCGCAGGATAGAGAAATATATTGAAGGCTTACCTCTGGTTGTTAGAGGGACTGTTATGGGTAATAACCCTACTACTTTGGAGGCAGCCATTCAACTTGGTGCTACTCTTACTGAAGAGTATGTGAAGTCTGGAGTGCTCACCCGAAAGGGGTTTAAGAGAGCTCAGATTGAAGAAGGCAAGAAGCCTGAGCAGCACCATCACAAGAAGAAGAAGCAAAAGACAATCAAGAACTTTGCAGCGTTGACTGCAGCTGCACCTACTCACGCTACACCTATCACTGCTATGCCACAACCAGCTAATGCCAGAAAGCCTTATACTGGCCAGTTTCCACTTTGCACCAAATGCCAGTATCATCATCTGCCCAACACTCCATGCAAGAAGTGTCTCAAATGTGGGCGAATGGGACACTTTGCAGCTACATGCCGAGCTGCTCATCTTGCTGCTGCAACAACTGCTACCACTACCACTACTGCTACAGGTGGAAGAGCCTGTTACAATTGTGGAGCAGAGGGACACTTCAGAAATCAGTGTCCAAAACTCAACAACAATACTGCTGCTGCTCGTGCTTTTGTTATTGGAACTGCTGAAGCACGTGAAGAGCCGGCAGTCATCACGGGTACATTTCTTATCAATGATCATTATGTTCCTATCATATTTGATACTGGTGCCGATAAAAGTTTTATCTCTACTCATACTGCTTCTTTGCTTAATATGCAACTATCCACACTTACTGCTCCCTATACTGTAGAAGTAGCGAATGGTAAGACCATAGTTGTAGATTCCATAATTCATGCTTGTGAGCTAAGATTAAATGACCATCTCTTTTCCATCGATCTCATTCCTATGACTCTCGGAAGCTTCGAAGTTGTAGTAGGAATGGATTGGTTATCCAAAAACAATGCTGAAATCGTATGCTCTGAGAAACTTATCCGAATCCCTTACCGTCCGGCGAAACGATGATAGTCTACGGCGAGAAACCATGCCGCGGATTGAAGATTGTATCGTGCATCAAGGCGAGGAAGTACTTGAAGAAGAAATATTATGCTTTCCTAGCTCATGTAGTGGAAAAGAAACCTGAAAAGAAAGCAGTTGGAGATGTTCCAGTTATCAAAGAATATCCAGACGTATTTCCAGAAGACTTGCCTGGACTACCACCAGTCCGACAAGTGGAGTTTAGAATTGATCTCGTCCCTGGAGCAAACCCAGTGGCGAAATCACCGTATCGATTAGCACCGTCTGAGATGCAAGAACTGTCTAGTCAGCTTCAAGAACTTTTAGACAAAGGTTTCATAAGACCGAGTTTCTCTCCATGGGGAGCTCCGGTTCTCTTTGTCAAAAAGAAAGACGGTTCATTTCGTATGTGTATCGATTATCGTGAGTTGAACAAGTTGACAATCAAGAATAGATATCCTCTGCCCAGGATCGATGATCTGTTTGATCAATTACAGGGAGCAACTTGCTTCTCTAAGATTGATTTGCGATCTGGGTATCATCAGTTGAGAGTAAATGATGAGGATATACCAAAGACTGCATTTAGGACTCGATATGGACACTATGAGTTTGTGGTTATGCCATTTGGGCTGACCAATGCCCCGCAGTGTTCATGGACTTGATGAACCGAGTCTGCAGGCCATACTTGGATCAGTTTGTTATTGTCTTCATTGACGATATATTGATTTATTCCAAGTCAGAACAAGAGCACGAGGATCATTTGAGGAAAGTCTTAGAGTTACTAAGAACTGAACAACTATATGCTAAATTCTCAAAATGTGAGTTTTGGTTAAAGGAAGTTCACTTCTTAGGACATGTCATCAACAGGGATGGAATACATGTAGATCCAGCGAAGATTGAGGCGATTAAGAACTGGACTACTCCATCTACTCCAACAGAGATTCGTTCGTTTTGGGTCTGGCGGGCTATTACAGGAGATTCATTGCGAATTTCTCTAAGATTGCCTTGCCACTTACCACTTTGACTCAGAAAAGTCAAGCGTTTATATGGGGACAGAAACAGGAAGATGCATTTCAACTTCTTAAACAGAAGTTATGCAACTCCCCTATCCTTAGCCTTCCAGAAGGCAGTGATGATTTCATTGTCTACTGTGATGCTTCAAACCTTGGTCTCGGTTGTGTACTTATGCAACGGGACAAGGTCATTGCTTATGCTTCAAGACAACTTAAGGTTCACGAGAAGAATTACACTACTCATGACCTTGAGTTAGGGGCTGTGGTCTTTGCATTGAAGATTTGGAGACACTACCTGTATGGTACTAAATGTGTCATCTATACAGACCACAAGAGCCTACAACACATTCTCAATCAGAAAGAACTCAACATGAGACAACGACGTTGGGTTGAGCTTCTAACTGATTACGACTGCGAGATTCGTTACCATCCGGGTAAAGCCAATGTGGTGGCGGATGCTCTTAGTCGCAAGGAACCAGTCAAACCAATTCGTGTAAGAGCCATGGAGATCAACACACAGCCAAACTTGAAAGACTTGATTCGTATTGCACAACAACAAGTAGTAACAAACAATCAACTCAAGACAGACTTGGATTGTGGTATTGAGAAGAAACTAGAACCTCGAGCTGATGGGGTGCTATATCTCAACGGCCGCATTTGGATTCCAAAGTCTGAAGAATTGCGCACACTCATCTGTGATGAGGCTCATAAGTCGCGATACTCAGTTCATCCTGGAGCCGACAAGATGTATCAGGATTTGAGGACATCTTACTGGTGGCCGGGAATGAAGAAAGACATAGCACTGTATGTGGGAAAATGTCTTACCTGTTCAAAAGTCAAAGCAGAACATCAAAAACCTTCGGGACTTCTACAGCAACCTGAAATTCCTCAATGGAAATGGGAGCAAATTTCCATGGATTTCATAACAAAGTTGCCGAGAACTCCGCGAGGTTACGATTCGATTTGGGTGATCGTTGATCGACTTACCAAATCTGCTCATTTTCTCCCTATCCGAGAGGATTACAAGATGGAGAAGTTATCCACATTGTACATCAACGAAATCATTGCACGTCATGGTACACCAACATCAATCATTTCTGATCGTGATAGTCGTTTCACTTCTCGCTTTTGGCAATCATTGCAAAAGGCTTTGGGAACGCGTGTTAATCTTAGCACGGCGTATCATCCTCAAACCGACGGCCAGAGCGAAAGGACTATCCAAACACTTGAAGACATGCTTCGTTCTTGTGTCATTGACTTCGGTGGAAGTTGGGACACTCATCTCCCACTCATTGAGTTTTCATATAACAATAGCTATCATACGAGCATTCAATGTGCACCATTCGAAGCTCTATATGGTAGAAAGTGCCGATCACCGGTCTGTTGGACCGAGATTGGTGACTCACAGGTCGTAGGACCAGAACTCATTCAGGAAACATCAGACAAGATCACAATCATTCAGTCACGGCTTAAGGCCGCACGAGATCGGCAAAAGAGTTATGCTGATCGACGTCGGAAACCGCTTGAGTTTCAAGTCGGTGACCGAGTCTTACTCAAGGTTTCTCCCTGGAAAGGCGTTGTCCGATTCGGGAAGAAAGGGAAACTTGCACCAAGGTACGTTGGACCTTTTGAGATCCTGGAACGGATTGGTCCCGTAGCCTACAAACTCAAACTTCCAGTGGAGCTAAGCAATGTCCATGATACTTTTCATGTGTCTAATCTTAAGAAATGCTTAGCGGATCATGATGTTCAGATTCCACTGGAAGACATACAGATTCAGAACAACATGCAATTCATAGAACGTCCAGTTGAAATCATGGATCATGGGGTCAAGAAACTTAAACGCAGCCGTATCCCGATCGTGAAAGTACGATGGGAGGGCAAACGCGGTGCTGAGTTCACCTGGGAACGTGAAGACCAGATGAAGCTTAAGTACCCTCATCTTTTTACAGTACCTTCGGCTAGTTAATTTCGGGACGAAATTCCCTTAACTAGGGGAGACTGTAACATTTGTACATTTAGTCATGGTAGTTGTAAACAGTGTTAGAACAGTGTGTGTACATGTCCAGTAAATCAATGTGATTCATGTGTTCATTATGTGCTTGTGTGTTAGAATCATTATTTCTTGAGAACAAGTATGTATTATTTATTTACAGTCGATGACACTAGGCAAGAACAGTATCGTGTTATATCGAAACAGTGGTGGGCAGCGAGAGTGAGCCCTATATATATACTGCGTTCGGTGTAACAGGATAGTGTTAGTGCGTAGTGTAGAGACGAATATTATGACAATTAATTCAACAAAAATCGTAATACGTAAGCGAGACTGAGTATAGTTATGGGTGACGATCCATAACAATACGAATGTTGAACTTATAATTATGATTAAACGACTTTAAATATTTAATACGATCGGAAAACATACGCGATTGCGGGTATACACGTAATTGTGAATGTTTAACGATCTGGCAACGCACGAAGAGTAAAAATAATTAAATTAATTATTTTATATTTTTACAATTTTGAAACTCATCATTTATTTGAGTTTAACAACTCTTTTAATTAAAGTCGCGAAAAATACGCGTTACGTTCCGGAAACGCGAACCGAGCGACCGAAACGGACCCGAATACCTCACGGGCTATAAAAGCCTTGATCGAGACCATTTTCTCATTTAATTCATCACCAACCACTTCTCTCTCTAAAAATCCCGTATACCCTCTCTCTCTCTAGAAAACCGAACTTTAAACGCGCGTATCTTCTTCGTTTCTCAACGGATTTTGGTGTTCTTGGTGTCCACGCGTAGCTCTCGACACCCTCTACACAGAAGTACAACATATCGGAAGTTTTCACCGGCCAAATCAGAGGTATGAATCAAGGAAGTTTCGGGAAATTAGGGTTTTCATGTGAGTATTTGTTAAAACTCGACTTATAACCGGTTCTTGCCCATTCCTATTCGAAATAACAATTTTCGAGTGTTAGGCTATGAGGATTAGAGGCATGGGAATGGTTGGATCGAAGAAAGAAGGTCGGAATGATGATGGAGATGACAGGTTCGTGAGGTGTTCAGCAACCACAACAGGGAAACGAACCTGTTAGGGTTTCCCGGCCGAACCTTCATGGGGGTGACATCCTCGGCGAACCATAGCGAACCTACATGGTTCGTTGGACATCAGCCGAACCCCTGGAAGGGGAAGAGAGCCTCACGAACCTGGCATGCAGACAAACTCACGAACCATCCTCATGCCGAACCTTCTGTGATCGTGGCGAACCATTGAGAACTGCCGAACCCTCGCACATAGACGAACCTAGCAAGGTTTCTCAGCCGAATCTTCATTCCATGGCCGAACCTTATCAAGAACTAGCGAACCAGTACCGAGCCTCCATACATCCAACGAAACTTGCATGGTTCGTTGAACAGATAGCCGAACCCTAATCCTAAACGAACCTTGCATGGTTCGTGGTATGCACAGCTGAACCCTAAGGAGTCCCCACGAGCCTTCACCGAACCAGTGGATGTCTCACGAACCTTCTAGACCAAACCCATGCAGACGAATCATTTGTCCCTTACCGAGCCCTCATGCTTGACTCGCTAACCCTAGTTGGCGAACCTATGGCCGAATCTATGCATTATCAATGGGAGTCGAACCTTGTTAGTCACGAACCAATCCCATTTCAGGCGAACCCTTAACCATGTGAGCCGAACCTTAGTGAATAATGGGAAAGGTTCGCTGCCCAAGTTGGCAACCCGTAATCCATTTCGGCCCAATTCAGTTTTATTCGGCCCAATTTCATTAACAAATGGTCCATAGACTTAAACCAAGCCCAATTGAGTGATATAGACTCGCTTGATCTTTAATTGGTCTAATTTTGCTTGGAAACTTGCATGGTCTACATGTACATTGTTGGCCACCACTCAAGTGATTGTAATTTGATCTTAGTTTAAGTTGCAACTTAATCTAATCATAGGATCAAATCACAATCTCATGAACTTAAACAATTGGAACATCTTTTCATAAGTCATGTTAATCAATGGTTATCAAATCCTAGAACATTTATCATTTTATGCATAAGGTTTATGCAATGGAACATTTCATATGCGTTTCTTGGACCCATGATCAATCAAGTGATTCAAATCATAACTTTCAAGTTTTCACAACAATCATAATCATGAGAACAAGTTATCATGTGATAATCAAGTTCTAGAGAACACAAGTCAATCAATGAATCAAAGTCTATACAACTATAAATCCTATATCTTATGTATGATTACAATGTTATAGGAAACAATTAGAAGTCCTGTTTGCTACTTGCTATCTGTTTTAGTTCAGAGTCTACTGCAGACAGGTGAGAACTTTAGCCCCTCTTTTACTGTTTTTATAACTGTTTTGGGGTGGAACACGTGATCAAACCAATCATTTACAATCATATTTCATTACACAAGGTGTGTGTATTCTTATAAACATTACGGGTTCATTTTACGAATCCTAGGGATTCATCAACTGTTTTAAGGGAATTATCAACTATTAAACTCTTTTCACTAAAAATGTTTTATAAAGGATCTTTGAACTGTTTTGTAACTGATTTACTCAAATGTATTTATGAAGGATAAACACTTTTAGATAAAGGATTTTATAAACTCTTTTGTTATAAACCTTGTTGTTACACAAGGACACCACATCATGGTATTCAAAACAAGTGGTTCACAACATGGTATTCAAATCAAGTGGTTCACAACATGGTATTCAAATCAAGTGGTTCACAACATGGTATTCAAATCAAGTGGTTCACATCATGGTATTCAAATCAAGTGGTTCTTTTCATGGTATTCAAAACAAAGGATTTAATTCGTGGAATTAAATCTAGGTTTTCAATTCATGTATCAAATAAGGCATTAACACATCCGGTTAAAGTAAGGTTCAGAAACATGGTGTCTATTGTTGTAAACAAACTTGTAAAAGCATCAAGTATCATATTCATTAGCGTTAGTACTGGGTGATCACAACAAGGGAAAGCGGACACACACATTGGGGCAGGCCGATTGCTGCAGTTAGTTTTTAAATCTGTTTTATAAACTAACTGCAGATTTCGGTTACATATGGTTTTATCAAAACTGTTAACACATTATCTAACTCCAAACGTGGTTTGGGACTTGATATTATATGTTGACTCTCGTGCAAACAGTGATTGGACTGTTTACACTCATTTTCTTACTTGATGTTAGTTTGGGTTGCAGCTCATCCGTGTGAATCTTATGTTGCTTTAACTTACCTATGCCTTGAATCATATACTCATGTTTACAAATGTTTAAACCTATTGTTCTCACCAACTTCGTCTGTAGTTGACAGTTACTTTTCACGTGTTTCAGGTAATCAGGTTTAAGACATTTTCAGGGACAACTAAGGAGACCATTCTAAGATAGAACAAGATGAAGAAACATGCTAGGATGGATTAGAAACACACTAAATCCTGATTGTTTAATTGTCTTGTTTGAAGTCTTATTTTGTAAACTATATTTTGGGTCTGTAGTTGTCTTTCTTTTGGTAGATAGTTGTCTGTAACTAAACAATGGTCTTAACATTATGAAACATAGTAATCCGTTGTGGTTGTTCTTATTCAATACTTGTGCATGATTCAACTGTTCATACGTCACCGCGCCGTGGATTCCGCACGCGGCGCAGGGGTGTGACAATATAGAAGACTAGTATTTTGGACCTGCATACTTTTGAAGACATCATGATGCAAATTATTTTGTATATCTTGTGTAAATACAAGATAGTCATTTATTGATGTTTTACAATAGATTTACATTGTTAAATTATAAACGACACTGCTGTAATTTAACTTTGTAATTCTATTATATTTAGCATTTCTCATTTATATCATGTGCAATGTAAACAATCTGATCACCTTGATTATCACTCACGATATCGCGCCCCGGGAACCTTCCGCCCGACGGGGATTTCGATCCAACCCCGCCGGCTCGGGGTGTGACAGATTGGTATCAGAGCCATGGTTATAGAGAAATATAGGTCACTTATTTAATTGGTTTGGCCTAGACTATAACCTAGGGACCCTGCATGTAGAGAAAACAGAATTTAGGAAATTACTTGCATACTGCCTCCTATAATTGATCATTGCACTAACCGATAACTTTATTGGTTATGATCAGAATGCCACCGAGGAGACAACCTCCCTTGATACAGCTACCACCTCGAGACATGGCACCACACTCATCCACACCGTCTCCGAACGACTCTCCACCACCACCTCCTCCACCTCCTCCTCCCCCTCCTCCATTGATTACTCAAGCATCTGGTTCAGGCCCAACACCGACTATGGACCCTGCTACTATCGCTCTGGTGACGTTACTGAGTAGCCAGATGACGAATCAGATGAAAGAAGCTATACCGGAGATATTCCTTCGTCTTCGTAAAGAGATCCTCAATACTGGCAACACATCAGGGGAAGCCAGTGGAAACACTAGAGATTCATCTTACTACTCCTACAAGTCCTTTGTAGGATGTAAACCACCCAGCTTTAGTGGGTCTGAAGGCGCCGTTGGATTAATCCAATGGATTGAGAAGATTGAGGCAACATCGGATCTTTGCAGCTGCCCCGAACACCACAAGGTCCGTTACTCAGCGGGAACATTCAACAAACGGGCTCTGACCTGGTGGAATGGTCAGATCAATGCCGGAGGAAGAGAAGAAGCCATGGCCATGCCATGGGAAGATTTCAAGACACTGCTGCGAACAGAGTTCTGTCCGAAGAATGAGCTGCAGAAATTGGAGGTTGAATTATCCAATCATGTGATGAAGGGGGCTGATCACATGGGGTATACAACTCGTTACCACGAGTTGGTTGCTTTGGTACCTGACATGGTACCAACATTGGAGAAAAGAATAGACAGATATGTGGGTGGACTTCCCGCCTGTATTCAGGGCATGGTTGTTTCGGCCAACCCTACTACTGTTGAATCTGCAGTGAGACTGTCTGGGAAACTCACTGACCTCATGGTAGCCTCTGGAGTTCTAAAGAAGGAGGCTGAACCCAGTAAGAACAAAGCTGAATCTTCAAAGAAACCCTCCCATCATCAGAAGAAGAAATAGAAGACCATCAAGAACTACGCGGTGGCCACACCTCTGCAACAAATAGCAGCAACACCACAAAACCCCAACCGCAAACCTTACACTGGCACGTTTCCTTTGTGTGCCAAGTGTCAGTATCATCACCCTGCTGACGCTCCGTGTAAACATTGCACTGGATGTGGAAGAAAGGGCCATTGGGTCCAATACTGTAGGATGACACCTAACCAAGCAGTCAACAATGCTGCTTTGGCTCTTCCTCCACCAGCAAATCAGAACAATGGTGAATGCTATAACTGTGGCGAACAAGGCCACTTCGCGAAGAACTGCCCGAAGAAGGCACAACCGGCAGTTCAAGCACTACGTGGACGAGCTTTCGCTATCGGAGCACCAGCTGCACGCCAGATGTGGTCACTGGTACGTTTCTCTTACATGACTTTTATGCATCTGTCTTATTTGATACTGGTGCGGATCAGAGTTTTATCTCTACCTATTTTGCATGCCAACTAGATTCAGTAGAGGAACAGTTAGACTCCCCTTACGTTATAGAAGTAGCTAACGGGAAACAGATTACAGTTAGTACAGTTTATAGAAATTGCCCATTGACACTTAATGGTCATACATTTGCCATCGATTTGATACCGATGGAGTTGGGTAGTTTCGACATCATTGTTGGAATGGATTGGCTTTCCTCTAACCGAGTGGAAGTCATCTGTTCTGAGAAGTTGCTTCGAATTCCATTGCCGAGTGATCGTGTATTGGAAGTTAAAGGGGATCAAGCAAAGCGAAGTGTCAAAATCATTTCTTGCATAAAGGCGCGTAAGTGTCTACAGAAGCGGTGCATAGCATTCCTGGCTCATGTGGTGGAAAAAGAGAAAGACAAGAAGAAGATTCAAGATGTACCAGTAGTGAAAGAATATCCTGAAGTATTCCCCGAAGACCTACCTGGTTTGCCACCTGCGCGACCGGTAGAATTTCGTATTGACTTAATTCCTGGAGCAACTCCTGTTGCTAAATCTCCTTACAGGTTAGCACCTTCAGAGATGCAGGAATTGTCTAATCAGTTACAGGAGCTACTTGACAAGGGTTTCATCAGACCGAGCTACTCACCTTGGGGAGCTCCGGTCTTGTTCGTGAAAAAGAAAGACGGGTCGTTCAGAATGTGCATAGATTACCGTGAACTGAACAAACTAACCATCAAGAATCGGTATCCATTACCGAGGATTGATGATTTGTTTGACCAACTGCAAGGAGCTCAATACTTCTCCAAGATTGACTTGTGGTCCGGATATCATCAGTTGAGAGTTCAAGATGAAGACATACCGAAAACGGCCTTCCGAACAAGGTATGGGCATTATGAATTTATGGTGATGCCCTTCGGATTGACAAATGCACCAGCGGTTTTCATGGATCTCATGAACCGAGTGTGCAGGCCGTACTTGGATCAGTTTGTCATTGTCTTTATTGATGACATACTGATTTATTCCAAGACCAAAACAGAACATGAGCAACACCTTAGAAAGATCTTGGAGCTGTTGAAAGAAGAGAAACTCTATGCCAAATTCTCCAAATGTGAGTTTTGGCTAAGAGAAATTCAATTTCTGGGTCGTGTGGTCAACAGCGAGGGAATTCATGTAGACCCTGCCAAGATTGAAGCGATAAAGAATTGGGACACTCCGAAGACATCGACGGAGATACGGTCTTTTCTGGGATTGGCGGGTTATTACAGAAGGTTTATCTCAAACTTTTCTAAGATAGCTTTGCCTCTCACTAAGCTAACCCAGAAAAGCGAACCGTTTGTCTGGGAGCAGAAACAGGAAGATGCTTTTCAGACAATGAAACAGAAACTATGTGATGCTCCAATTCTATCTCTCCCAGAGGGCTGTGATGATTTTGTTGTGTACTGCGATGCCTCCCATCAGGGACTCGGTTGTGTATTAATGCAACGGGACAAAGTCATAGCCTATGCATCAAGACAGTTAAAGGTTCATGAGAAGAATTACACTACTCATGATCTTGAACTGGGAGCTGTAATCTTCGCGTTGAAGATTTGGAGACATTACTTATATGGCACCAAGTGTACCATATTCACTGATCACAAAAGTCTACAGCACATCTTTGATCAGAAGGAGCTCAACATGCGACAGCGCCGTTGGGTTGAACTTCTGAATGATTATGATTGTGTGATCAAATACCATCCGGGAAAGGCGAACGTTGTAGCTGATGCCTTGAGCCGGAAGGAACGGGTCAAACCCCTACGTGTTAGAGCAATGGGGATAACCGTGCAGACCAGTTTAAGTGACAAGATTATTCAAGCACAACAAGAAGCACTTAACCGAGGTAATCTGAAGAGGGAACTTGATTGCGGAGCAGAGAAACAGTTTGACACGAAGTCTGACGGAATGATCTACTACCGGGAACGTGTATGGATACCGGCGGTAGATGAATTGAGGAAACTTATCTTCGATGAAGCACACAAGCCTAAATACTCTGTTCATCCAGGTGCTGATAAGATGTACCAAGACTTGCGTGGATTTTATTGGTGGCCTGGAATGAAGAAGGACATAGCCGAATACGTCGGACAATGTCTAACGTGTGCGAAGGTAAAGGCGGAACACCAGAGACCGTCCGGTCTATTGGAGCAGCCTGAGATTCCACTCTGGAAGTGGGAACAAATAGCTATGGATTTCATCACCAAGCTACCCCGCACTTCCAGTGGTCATGATACAATTTGGGTGATCATTGATCGTTTAACCAAATCTGCTCATTTCTTGCCCATGCGTGAGAACTTCACCATGGATAAACTGGCAAGATTATACATCAACGAGATAGTGGTACGCCACGGTGTGCCATTGTCTATTATCTCTGATAGAGATAGCAGATTCACATCCAGGTTCTGGCAATCATTGCAGAAATCTCTAGGGACACAGTTAAATCTGAGTACAGCTTACCATCCACAAACGGACGGTCAAAGCGAACGTACTATTCAAACCCTAGAGGATATGTTGAGAACATGTGTATTGGACTTCGGTGGAAACTGGGATTCCCATTTGCCACTGATTGAATTCTCCTACAATAACAGTTACCACAGCAGTATCGGATGTGCACCATTCGAGGCTCTTTATGGCCGGAAATGCCGATCACCGATCTGTTGGACTGAAATTGGAGATAATCGAATAACTGGGCCAGAACTAATTCAAGAAACCACTGACAAGATAGCTCAAATTCAAAGAAGACTACAAGCAACAAGGAGCAGACAAAAGAGCTACGCCGACAAACGGCGCAAGCCGTTGGAATTCCAAGTGGGAGATCGTGTAATGTTAAAGGTATCCCCATGGAAAGGCGTGGTACGCTTTGGAAAGAAAGGCAAATTAGCACCACGATACGTGGGACCGTTCGAGATAATCGAACGTATAGGTCCTGTAGCTTATCGACTGAGATTACCAGATGAACTCAGTGGTGTGCATGACGTATTTCACGTCTCAAACCTGAAGAAATGCCTTGCTGACGAGTCTCTCGTCATTCCAGTTGGAAGAGATTCAAGTCGATGAACAGTTACATTTCATTGAAGAACCCTTAGAGATTATGGATCTCAAGGTTAAACAACTGAGGCGAAGCCGTATTCCTATTGTAAAGGTTCGATGGAATTCAAGACGCGGGCCCGAGTTCACTTGGGAATGTGAGGATCACATGAAGTTAAAGTATCCCCAACTGTTTGAAGAGGAAGCTGTACCTGATAACAACTCTTAAATTTCGGGACGAAATTTCTCTAACAAGGGGAGACTGTAACATCAGTGCCGGAACCGTTACCGGAACAGTGATCTCTACAGTACATGAACAGTAAAACAGGTATGAATCATACACATTTTAGTAATTTTCATATTCATATCATTTATCATTATCATGGTGAGTTGTCATAGAATAGTTTCAGACACATTTAACAGAAACACAGTTCAGAACAATGGTTCTTGAGTCGGATAATTATCTGGCAACACAGAACCATTATGTGATTATTTGCTTAGGAATTATTATGTATAAACGTATGTGAGGTTTTATAGAACAAAACACACGAATATTGTTATGTGAATGCTAAATTGACGGGTTATTCGTATAGGTGACGATCTGTCCGAATATATCTGAAAGTTTAACGTTCTGAATGATATTCTATAATTAGAAAACAAGGTCGAAAAGTATAGTTATCGCCGTGTTCGTACGGGTGACGACTCGAACGCATACGCGCGACGACCGTACATTTCGATTTAAACAGTTAATTTTGTTTTAAATTTTTAATAAATAGAAGATATTAGTTAATTTATTAGGAATCACAATCTGGAATAGTTAAATAAATTCTATTTTATACTCGTATCGTTTTACCGCGAAAACCACGCGAAACCGACACGTTACGCGAAACCGAACGAGACCAAACGATCGGGTATTTTTCCCACATTTAATGTGGCATTAAATGCCACAACCACCATTCATTTCCACTCTTTCTCTCTCTCTCTCGTTTTCCCACTCTCTCTCTAAGTCCTCACAAGAAAACAATCTTCTCTCTAAGATTTGGAAGCTCAATCCTTGGTGGATTCAAGCAAGATTGGTGCCAAGACGTCTCTCTCATTGTGTAGATTTCAGAAGTACAAGCGTTGTAAAATTTCATCCACGAAATCTAAGGTAAAAATCCAATTTATATTCGGTTTTTAGGGTGACTCACGAACCACTTGTAATCTTTGTTGTTTAATCGGCTTAAACACTCACAAAACACATGGGAATACATGTAGGAATAGATAGATAAGTATTGTAACAGGTCTAGCTTCTTGGGGTTGAAGAAGATGCACAGGTTCGTGATGATGCTGTGACCGAACTTCCCCCGAATTGGCGAACCTTCTAGGAGCCGAACCCTGCACCGGTATGTCACTCCTGCAACGAACGCTGTGATCCCATGCAACGAACCTGTAGGATCAGGGTCACGAACCCTGCAATGCTGACAACCGAACCCTGGTTCAGGAGCCCTTAGTTGTAGACGAACCCTCTTCAGCCGAACTATAGCTAGTCACCGAACCCTAATGCCGAACCTTGCATGGCCGAACCCTGGCCATGCAACCCACGAACCCAAAGTGAACGAACCCTAGGAGCTGAACCAGCTATGATGGACCGAACCTTATGGGTTCGTCTAACACCATTGGAGCCGAACCATAGACCAACATAGCATAGGTTCGCTGCCCTAGACACCAAACCGAACCTAAAAGTTGTTTAATCGGAATAATATGGGTCTATAATCAACCAAACTAGTGTTAAGAACATGAGAGATGGATAGTTGGTCATTAACCTAAATTTCTAACAAGGAAGGGATCCAATAAGTTGTATGCATAAGTTTATTTAATTTGATATGAGTGCATGGGATTAATACAAGAGTGGGTTATAAATGATGAGGAATAACGAAGCCATAGGTGGGGTAGAAATTCTATAGCAAAGATCATTAACTCACAATAACAACCTAATATGAGTTGTTAACATGTATGTATTGGATATCTATGTCACATAGTTAAAACAATTATGATTATGATCAATTAGGAATCAAGTATTGACATTTGGGCTTAAGTGGGCTCAGTGGGACTTAATTAAGTCCATCATGTATTAAACATTTATTCGAATTCAAGTATCGATGTTTAATTAAAATGAAGACAATGTGAATTCATTAAAACTTAATTTAATAGTTTTCTGAAATTTTGTTTAGTTTGAAATGTGAATTATAAATGGCCTTGTTTCCTTTAAGTTGACTTTGTTATAAAAGTTAGTTGTGATAAATTGATTTGGGGATTTGTTAAGATAGACAATACAATTGTTTGGATTTTAAACAGAAAACAAAGGAAACTCTGCCGAAATTTTCTAAAATTTAAAAGTAAGTATTGTAACTCAACATGGGATTGGGATCTAAAAGGGTAACTAGGATTGATTAGATCTTAGATACACCTAGTACTAAGACACTTAGTTGCACACACAACAATACTCAAAGTCTTAGGCACAACGACTACTATGCGTACTTATTATATTCGGATTCTATTAAAATAACTCAGGAACTGAAGAAACTTAGCTTACATACAGGAGCGCGCATTTTGTGTTAGATCAAATTACATAGCAACACAAGTGAGTTCATTGCCCCTTTTCTAACATTTTTGTTTTAAAACACGGGGCTGAGAAGCATGCGTAAACTGTTTATTTAAATTGTTTACTTAAATGCTTTTAAAATTTATATGTTTTACATATATATAAATGTTATCCTAGACCATGTCTAGGAAGATTTTATGCAGGTTACTAACCGATTTACTTATATATTAAGTGAATAATCGAGTTAAACTAAACTTTTCAATAAGTCTAAACATTTCAAACGAATCAAATCAAACATTTTGACAAATCAAGTGGGTGAATTCAAGGAATCAAATCAAACATTTTGACAAATCAAGTGGGTGAATTCAAGGAATCAAATCAAGCATTTTGACAAAACAAGTGTGGGACATCAAGACATTAACAAAACGATCTTTGCAAAGACAACATTCAATGTTCTACAAACCAAGTGTTTGTTGAATAAGAATCAAGTGTACAATCGATCAATGAATCTTGTATTCTATGATCAACACATCAAGTACATCTTGTGACATAATCAGACGAATCATTAAATCATTTTAAGGGATAGTATGGGAAATATCAGAGATAACATATGCCAACACATTGAATCCAGAAATCCTATATTTCAAGAAGTCCTAGCTAGACTGATTGACTTGTAGGTCATATGTTTGAGGATATTTACAGAATTCCCTAACTACTAAGTACCTAGATTGACAGACTAGTCTACTCGAGTATGACCAAAGGCCCCAATCATAAGGACTTAGATTTTATTAAATGTTTACTTACTTGTTTAATTAAGCATTTATAACTGTTTATACAATTGGGTGGTTGATCATATTGTGTGATGAACTTGTGAAATCAATATGGATTTCAAATGATAGTAATGACAGGGACAACAAACAGAAGAGTCATGGGTAAATGGTAGGGTAAAAATGCCTAATTATCATTAACAACAATGTCCTATGCGGATTAGTATGTGGTGGGATGGCGTCTGGGCGGGGTTGTAGCCTCGACTCAGGGGTATGCCCTATACATAAGCATACCGATCTGGATGATACATGTGGAGTTAGTGAGGTTAGGGTCTTTACCAAAGGAGGTTTTCAAATCATTTTCGAATCATTTTCAAATCATTTCCAAATACTAAATTATATGAACTCACCAACCATGTGTTGACTTTTATTTTTGCATGACTTCTCAGGTGACGAACAGGTTAATTAGGAAGTCATTTCTTTTGGACTAGGACTTCATATAGAAGACTAGTATTTTGGACCTGCATACTTTTGAAGACATCATGATGCAAATTATTTTGTATATCTTGTGTAAATACAAGATAGTCATTTATTGATGTTTTACAATAGATTTACATTGTTAAATTATAAACGACACTGCTGTAATTTAACTTTGTAATTCTATTATATTTAGCATTTCTCATTTATATCATGTGCAATGTAAACAATCTGATCACCTTGATTATCACTCACGATATCGCGCCCCGGGAACCTTCCGCCCGACGGGGATTTCGATCCAACCCCGCCGGCTCGGGGTGTGACATTCGGCCACATAACTCAGGTTCGTGGCTCATGGCATATACAACAGAAGGTTCGGCCCTCGCATGTAGTCATAGGGTTCGGCCACTATGTAGGTTCGCCCAAGGGAGTTCGGTGGTACAAGGTTCGGTACCAGCTGGTTTGAACAAGGGGAGGTTCGTAGCAACCTAGGGTTCGGCCAACCTCCAGGGTTCGTGGGAAGCATTAGGGTTCGTGGAGATTAGTTGGAACAGGTTCGTGGGTTAAGGAAGGTTCGGCCATTCGCCGGTCTGCACCATCACGCAACAACCTGTTCATCATCATCATCCCCATCTAGTTCTAATCTTTTGCAGGTCCAACCATGGCTTCCCAACACTTACATGCATGTGTTTTAGTGTTTTAAAGTGTATAATCGTTTAAAAGAACTGATATATCACTCGATTCTATACATAAGTAAAAACCAAAAAGTAAAATGGGTAATCTACATTCGAATCGTGATCAAAAGCTGGGTTTCTTCGTATCTTCTCGTTCCTCTCGATCACCCGAACATTTAGGCACCAAGATCTCTTGAAATGGTTGAGATTTGAAGAAGTTATGGTAGAGAGAAGGTAGAGAGAGAAAGTGGTGACGGGTTTGTGTGTTAGAGAGAGAGAGTGGAAGCTTGAATAATGAAGAACATGATGTAGTTCATCTTTCTTTATACCTCGTATTATCCCCGCGTGTTCGGCCTCGTTTATTTCGCGATAAAAATTATAATATGCTCGGTTTTGCTCGTAAACGTGTTCTAAAACATAAAATGTTTTCAAGGCTTATGTTTCGTTTTAAAACAAATGAGTTTTAATCAAAATCGTTTTGTAAAATAATTCCGTATACTTGTGTTAATTTATTTATTTAATAAAATAATTCATTCAGATACTTCTTAGGTTGTGATTCCTAATAAATGTTTTTAACATCTTATTCTTATTTTAATATCGTTAAATATTATTCTGTTATCTCGTCGAAAAGCGTTACTTATGTACGTATTCGTAAAGATCATCACCTTTCCGAATCCAACGCTCGTATCGTATTTCGATTCGATTTACGATTTATGGAATATCGTTTCAGTATATTATTCTTAATAATTATATTCGTGTGAATCGTCACCCACGCAAATACATTATTAAGTTAATATTTCTGAAATAACATTCGCGTTTTAGGTTATGTCCGTAACCTTACCAACGCGTAATCCTTTCCAATAATGTTTTCATTATTCTATTATCTTTAAATATAAATATATATATATATATATTCCCAATCCGAATCCCACTAAACCATATCACTGACACATCCATGATAGACCGAAATATGCTTATTTATAGGGCATATGTAGGGGTCAGTCGCGACTGCCCCAGCCACCGTCCGACCGCTATTTCGATAAACCATGACCATGTGTCCTTGACTATGTTTAGTAACCAAACAATAACCAACTCCTAATTCCTTTCCATCCCAAATCAACAACCCATAACATGTGTTCAATTGCAATAAACTCTCTTGTTCTATTTAGTTGTTTTTCAACTAAACTTCCCATGGTTTATGCTCATAATTATATGTTCTCAATACTGTATACCAGAGATAATATCAACAAATAATTCATAGTAATTATCCATAATCATTAACAATTATCGTATCAGGTGTTAACAGTACAATTAAACATGTACGGACAACCCGAAATACGGTGATGTTACAGTCTCCCCTAGTTAAGGGAATTTCGTCCTGAAATTCAACTTGGAGTGACCGTAGTGAATAAATGTGGATACTTAAGCTTCATCTGATCTTCCCGTTCCCAGGTGAATTCTGGACCACGCTTCGACTCCCAACGTACTTTGACATTTGGAATTCTACTGCGTTTGAGTTTCTTGACTTCACGGTCCATTATCTCGACTGGTTTTTCAACGAAGTGCTTGGTATCATCGACGCGAATGTCATCGAGTGGTACCTGAAGATCCTGATCAGCTAAGCATTTCCTTAAATTGGACACGTGAAACATCGGGTGTACATTGCTCTAAGTTCAGGAGGAAGTTCCAACTTGTAGGCAACCTTCCCGATCCGTTCAAGAATCTTAAAAGGGCCAACATATTGTGGAGCAAGCTTACCCTTCTTCCCGAATCGTACCACTCCCTTCCAGGGCGATACTTTGAGTAATACCATATCGTTAACTTCAAACTCTAAAGGTTTTCGTTGTTTATCCGCGTAGCTTTTCTATCGACTGCGTGCGGCTAACAGATTGTCACGAATTTTGCGGATCTTGTCAGTCGTTTCTTGAATAATCTTGGGACCAGTGATCTGCGATTCGCCGACCTCGGTCCAACAAATAGGTGACCGACATTTTCTACCATAAAGATCTTCGAACGGCGCCATACCAATGCTCGCGTGATAACTGTTGTTATACGAGAACTCGACTAATTGTAAGTGGCTATCCCAGTTGCAACCGAACGGCACCATACCAATGCTCGCTTTTTTGTTCGACATTCGAAATCCATTCAATCGTAAACACCAGTAAGTGTTTCAAACACCATTCGATTCGTTTTCTTATTTAGAATGAAAGCCCTATGGAGAAAAAACTGATTTGGGGGAATGTTTCAGTTCTTCTTAAAAGAATTTTGTGCGGATTCCAATTGCGGCTTAAGCCTTAGTTCAATTGGTAAGTGTCTTAAGGTTTCATCTAAAGGTCGAGGGTTCCAACTAGTTTTGGACCATTTTTTTCTCATTTTAACATAACTTTTATTATATAACTAATTTTTTTATTCTATTTTCACAGAAAATTATTTTAAATCAAATATTATTATTCTGTTAAATATATATACATACATATATATATATATATATATAATAGTAAAATAATATAACTTATAACAAAGAATGGTGTTTTAATTGATTAAATACTAGATTAGTATTTAATTAGCTTAGAAAAAAGTTTATATGTTTTATAGAAAAACTTTATACATATAAACAAGCTAAAAGTTTTAATCACTATATATTATTAAAATTTTATTATTATCATTTAACATGCAAATGATTTTTTTAGCTTTAACATTTTTACAAATGTTGAATATTTGTATAAGAACACTTTTACTTTAACTATAATATTTTTTTTATTTAAAATTGATATCTTAAAAAATTTAAACATCTACTTTATTTTTGATATCTCCAAAACTATTAATAAAATAATTCTTCTAGTATTGGTTATTAAATTTAAAATATCTTTAAAACTATACTTAACTTATTTAAGATTTTACAAATTTAAATGTGATTAAATCTTAAAAGTAATTACATGAATTTCCTTTTAAAGAATTTCAACCTTGGTGATTATAACGTAAACTTTTACAATAAACTCAAGTGAGATTTATTTCACTTTAAACAAAACAATTATTACATATTTAAAACTATACCAAAACGAAACTAAACTCAATGACATAACTAAACTTAGGAATTCCTTAAAAACCATAGTTACTTGAACTTAAACATAATGAACTATTTAGGTGAACTTTGAATTTGTTGGATATACATTGACCTATAACTTGACATACATTACAAAGGCTATCTCACACGTTGAGGTGATTCTTCATAGCCCCTCTTTTAATTGTTTTGAACTTTTGGGGTGAAACATGTGTCACACCCTGAGCCGACAGGCTGGATCGACTTTCCCGTCGGGTGGAAGGTTCTCGGGGCGCGATGTCGTGTGATAATTGAAATGATCAGATTGTTTACATTGCATATGATATATAATGAGAAATGCTAAAATGGCGTTGATATAGAATTACAAAGTTAAATTACATAAGTCATGTTCATAATTTAATAATGTAAATCTACCCAAAAAGAATCATAAATTTGTTATCTTATGTCTGCACATGATTTACAAAAGTGATTCGCAAATATGTCATCAAAAGATATGCACACAAAAGTAGCTAGGCCCACTAGCTAATGCTTCCTGAATCTTGGTGACTAGACATGTTCGTCACCTGAGAAAACATGCATTTAAAACAAATCAACACTAGGTTGGTGAGTTTATAAGTTTTGTAATTGAAAACAATTGAAATTCGATATGCTCATGTCATAGTGTGACACACAAGTCTTATTGCATTTGCAATGTCTTATCTCATAGCCATGTCCTCTCCATAGTTACACCTACAGATAGTATGTCATCCAATCAAGCATGCTTATATATAGGGCATACATATCATGAATGAAGCCGCCAGCCCACCACACACTTAACTGAATTCAATACCACATGTATTGCAACTATAGATACCCATTTCATCCTCAAATGTGTTTGTTCTCATTTGATAACCAACTTGATATTCCCATGTTTTATGTTCTCATCCCACAATGATATAAATAGAATAGAATAAAAAGTTTTGTAGGGTATGTATAACCATGACATAGGTAATGGCAAATCCTTAATGTTTTAAAGGTATAGATTTTAATAAATCTTATCCTTTTAATTGTTCTCTCATTTGTAGAGTATACAGGTGTTCACTTCTAAACTTGAAGTGACAGTCAACTCATTTATTATGTTCACACACTTGAATGTATAGAGCATAAATGGGACCACATTGTGATCGCCACAAAGTCAACCAAAATGTCTCCAATTTACCCTTATACATTTGAAATTAATTGTAAGCACATGCCTTCACAATAACCTGTAACCAACTTCTGACATGAGTGAGACCAGTCACTCATTCTATCAGTATACCGAATCGAAGGGTACAATTACTAACAGTGTCTGTTGATTAATATCACCCATTTGGACGTTTACCAATCCTGACTGATGTAGCTCTGTTATCGGTCATACGATACAGACAAAAAGTCTTAATGTTACGCATAACGTATCGACCTTAATCGCCGGAGGTTTGTCAAACCTATGGTACCACTACGTTACCATCGGCCTAGCCTCTGCTACTTAATGGTAAACGATATAGAAAGGGACTTACGACTTGGAATGAATAATGGACACATGAATACAGTGATATAATGCAATTAAGCTTTCTAGTAATCAATTGTATTGTTATGATCTCTTTGTAATTTGTCTCAATGTCATCTCATCTCAATGTTATGATTTCAATGTAATTGTCTTAATGTTATGATCACAATGTCTTTAACACAATGTTATAAGAACTAGTCTTAACACACTTTTTTATCACAATTGTCAAATGATATCATGAAGTTATGTTATCATGTTAAAATTCTTGATATTTCATGTAATTGTAATCCACACTGGATTAAACCCATATGTCATAAGTGTAATTTTACACACAAGCATAATCATAGATATGATAACAAAGATGAAACCTTTATTATCTTAATAACATGATGATGAAATAATGTACTAAATTTTTTAAGAAAAGGATTTAGCATGTTTCTCAGCCCCACATTTGAAATCAAAAGATTTGTAAAGGGGCATATATACTCACCTTTGTGTTGTAGTGGTTGACTAGTAAACAGAAATGCACGCGCTCGTTGTTGTTGGAATATGTTGTATTCAAAGCCGTGGGTTTTGTTTAATGATGTTCACAACTTATAATTATTTGTTTTTGTGTATGGTACAACCCTAAGGTTTGTTTATCTTGTTAAAATTCCTTGTCATTTTTGATTAACCCTAGACATACCTTGTAATAAAGTATACTAATGTTTAACCATTTAGGTTAACCTTCTATCATTAAGTTTTAATCTATTTTGAAAAGATTATTCAAAACTATTGATGTGTCTTTATTTACACATTGTTTTAGTATTTAATTTATAGGATTTTATCTTATTTTATTAGTTTTTATTTAGTTTTTATGAGATTTTAATGAATTTTTACTTATTTATTATTTTAATGACATTTTTATAGGTTTCGCGAAAATAAGCGTTCGTAATTGCGAAGAAACCGAAGCTGAAATAATTTTGATGAAGCTGGAAGCTAAAAAAAATAATTGTTAGAAGTTTCGGGGCGAAAAAATGGCATTTCAGGAAGTTTTGGGGCTTAAAAATTGAATTTTTGAAGTTCAGGGTGGTTGTTTTGTAAGTCTGGCAAAGTGTGGACAGCTTGGGACACGTGGTAGCCTCTGGAGCATGCCATGAAGCCTTAATAACCCATCGGAGCCATCTGGATCGCCCATGACCCGTGCCCCAAATGAGATATACACACATGATGACCCACGTGACCCGGTACCCTCTTGACCCGCGCCAAACTTGTTTCATATCACATGTGACTTGGGCGTGATCCATATCCGCATCCATGACCCACGAACTCTTCCAGCCCGTTGACCGGCCTTTGTGGCCTTTGACCGACCCCTTTTGACCCCCATTTTAAGCCCTTGAACCGTTTTTTGAACCATTTTGTGACCCCTTTGCTAAAATTCACCTATTTAAGCATTTAAAAACCCTAATTTGAAAATCTATCACCCAAGGACGGCTGAATACGAAGGAAAAAGGTATTTTTGAAGATTTTGGAGCTTTGGGATCAATTCGGACGCTCGGGGAAGCTCAGATCGCGTATACAAGTGCTCAAAACGCATTTTCGGGTTCGTTTATGCATCGTCGTTGTTCTTTTCCATTTGTTTTCGAATTTTCTACCATGTTTAGATCTGATTTCATGTTTATGAATGTTTGGATGATGATTCTTGGCTAGATCTTTAATTCTACCTAGATTTTGGATGATTATCGGATGAGAAATCGGTTTTTCGGGTTTGTGTTGATTGAATGAAGCTTTGTTTTTGATTTGAATCTGATTATGAATAACTGTGAATGATTTTAGACTATTGTGAATGATCTGATTACATGGTAAAACTATCTTGTGAATAAAGTTCTAATCGGTTTCGATAAAAACTCGATTTTCACATGATTTTGGGATAAAAACTTGTTTTTAAACTAATTTTGATTTGACTAATCCTAGCAAATCATAAGAACATCATATAATCAGATTGTAATCAATGGGATAACCATCTTAGAGGCTGATCAAGCAGCAAGGTGTTGGGTCATCATGGTTTAAACGGGGTTTTCGAGTAATTCGCATGATCATTGGGTTATTTGTTGATTGTTCATGCAATGTATTTCAAATTCATAATTAATCTTAATTAGATTGATTCTTTTGTGCTTTGGTACATTGTGTTTGTTGAGACTGACCTAGTTATTCAACTGTAGAGGTCTTAAGCATTGCTAGTTTGGAGAGACCGACTCGGTGATCCATCATTACACCCCGGTAAGCTTCACACAACCAGTAGGGTATTTCTAAGTGTTTGATTGTCTAAACATGAGATCTAGCATTACTTAAGTTCCTGAATAGGTTTTATCGTTAGATCCGGTGTCATTCAATCTAGCATTCCCAATATCTGTTTAGATTCCTTTAAGATTCCTAGTCTAGATAGAATCTCCTTCGTATTTGGTTTTCTAGTTCTTGCAGTGTTGAGTTGACTTATTTAGTTCTCTTATATTCTTTAACTATTTAAAGTCATTTTAGTAAAACCAATTTTGTTTTCTAAATTTAGTAAGCTTCTCATTTCGTTAGGTTTACAGTTAGGATTTATTAGCCGATTCCGTGTCCTTAGGTTCTATATCCGCACTTTCCTTAGCTATACTTCATCAGTTAGGTACACTTGCCTGTAGTGTGTAGTTCGGTTTAGGTTAATTCGATTTATTACTCGATATTGTTGAACCAATATTTCTCTATATATAAACCGACACATCAACTATTACAATTTGAAAGAATGGGTTATGTTTTTAAAACACTTAGAATATTGTTAATCATTTATTAAAAACCTAGTGATACTCAATTCATACTAATTGTTAACCCATTTTTGTTATCCATTGTTATTGTTTTCCTCATGTGTTGGTAAATAAAACATAAATTTTATAAGTTATACATGTTTAAAATAGACCAAAAGTAGTGTCGATGGGTCATGCAATCATTTAACAATTTGAAAACCCTAGTGAGGTTCCCATCGACACTAATTTGATCACATGAGTTCAAACTTGCTTCATATTGCTTGAATTGAGCTTAGTTTACTTGAATTATCTTAGCCATTTCATAGTTGTAAATGTTATAGTTAATATCGATGGTTTTAAACTCCAATGATTAGTATCGATGGTGCTTAAGGTCGGCTAACACCTCTGGTTAGCCTTCCTCGACACAAGTTGGTTTAACTTGATTCCATGAAATCATTTTCGATCTATATCCCTTGGATTTGGGTTTATATTGTTTGGATCAAGTTAAGGTAGTAATATCGATGGAATGTAGCTAGTATCGACGGCTTAGGATCGATCAACACACAAGAAGTTTCCAAGGATAGTGTTGTCGATACTCTTAGTATCAACAACAGCTTGTTCATCGATTCTAAGGCTTTCGACTTTGGTAATATCGATGGTCCTTTATCCCAGCCCACTTGGAAGACTTCGAACTTGTAAAGTTCGACGAGTGCCTGTCGATATTGTAACCATCGAACTTGCTAGAATCGGTGGAAGTGACCTGGTTCTTCTGGCCATCGATATTATCCATCAGCTTAGTTCATCCGTCGATATTAGGAGCTTCATGTGTCGAAACTAACATGATCCAACCCGTATCCTAATTCCATTTTTATCCAAGTGTGGTAAACTCATTTTTACAAGATCCTAATGGGATTTGAGGGTAGAAAATCAAGTTCCAAGTTCAGTTAACCGGGTTTTTCAAAAACCCTAGAAAACCCAAAATTTTGAACTCAATGTACCTTTGTTTCAGTCGATTCTAGCCCCGATTCTTTGTACTTTCATGTTGTAGATGTTGTGAGCTTTGATTTGATACCAAATTTGCTCAATTTGGTTAATAAATGGTGATTTTTAGTTTGAATTTCTAGTAAGAGAGGGTAGTGAGAGAGAGAGAACCGGGAGAGAGAGTAAGAAATTGGTAGTTGGGATAATTTATGTGGAAATTAATGGTTTTTAGGGTTTTTATAACCGGTTTCATTTCGGGTTTGTTCGGGTTGTTCGGTTTCGCGTTTACGTCACGTTCACGAAACGTAACGTAACAGTTGTATTTTTAAAATAAAAGTGATTTTCTTTTTAAGGTGGTAATTTCTAATAAATATTTTGTATTTCTTTTTCTTATTTTAAAGTTTCGAAATCGTTTATTTTTACCGTTTCGTCAGATTGAATTACCTTCGCGCGTACTGTTTCGAATCATCACCCAAAATTAGGGGTGAGCAATTCACGGTCCAAACCCGCGAAACCCGTGAACCCGACCCGCGAAACCCGCAAAACCCGAATAATAGCTTTCACGGTTCGGTTTTCGGTTCTATGTTTTTTATGTTTTCGGTTCTCGGGTCGGTCCGGTCCGACCCGTCGGTTATTACCAAACCCGTGAAACCCTTATTATTATCATTCTTAATATACCTAGTTTTTTAGGGGGTTAAGGGTTTAATTGTTTACATGTGAAAATAAGGTATGCCGACTCATATTGCTGATCATATCTCTTGCTGCATGTCTTATTCGTTTAGTCAAGGCCTGGTATATAATGCAGCTTCTTCTTCATTTGTTTAAAGAATAAATAAGTGGAATAGTTTGAATGAATAAATAAATAAATGTAAAAATGCAGTGAATTGCATCCTAAAAGTGCAGGTGTAAAATTAAATGGATTGCATTTTGGTTTATTTAGATATGAAATGAATAATAGTGCAGATTGTTAGATTCTAAGTGGCTGCTGGTTGGACACTTTTGTATACCCGGAACCGACCCGTGAAAATGTGAAATAACCGAAACCGACCCGGATACATCCGGTCCGGTTCTCGGTTTTTGATTTATGGTCCTTACGGTTCCGGGTCGGTCTGGTTCCGGTCCGGTTCGGTCCGGTTCTTACCCGATACTCACCCCTACCCAAAATGAACACGACGATGGCTTTACTATCTGATTTTGTTTTCTACTTTTCAGCTGTCATTCAGAACGTTAAACCCACAGATATATTTGTGTGAATCGTCACCCACACAAACACTTTGTTATTTAAGATTTGAAAACGATATTGAATTAATGTTTTGGAATTGACTTTCTCACAGACGGACACAACTAAACCTAACTGTTTTCCCTTTGTTATTACTGATTTCACATTTTTTTCATGATAGTGGCGGCTATCTGATTCCTGTTATTTGTGGAAATCAGATCACAACCGATATGTTGTTTTCATTTATCGTGAATACTTGTTATTTCACATGATTTGTTGTATATAAATATTCAAATTCTCATTGAAATACATAAAACTGTTATAAGTTTTCATAATATTTTATCACATAACTGATATTCACATAGAAATCACACACACACATTAATGAAAGTACACATTCCATACGGTTACCGGACGGTCAGAACTAGTTGTGTAACAACCCATTTTGGGGAAATATTATAAATAAAACATAATTGGTGTATGATTGTGTTTATTTGAATTAAAGGGTGTTTTGTATGATTTAATTTTCTTAAATAGTATTTGGTGGGTGTTTTAAATAAATATTTATTACTTATAACTAAATGATGGGTGTTAACTAACTTAAATAAGTTAGAAATATAACTTGTTAAAGTTACCTATTAATTGAAGGGTTAGAAATGTAATTAGCTGAAACTTGAATTAGACTAAATGGAGGTTGACTAGTCAAAATAGGGGAAACTCACTTGTGGTGGTATGAACATCGACTAGGAGAAAAAAGGAGGAAGAAAAAATACCTTCATTCTCTAAAATTGAGGCTTTAAATCTGCAAGGATTGTTAATGCAATCACATATTTGAGTTCTTCTTGCATCAAACCACATCTAGGTAAGTATTTTTGGTGTTTTTGATGGGATTTTCGTGGGTCTCCCAAGGGGGTGTGGGTTTGATGGGTCAAATCCAAAATTAGAAATGCAGATGGTGTTATATGTTGTTAACTATCATGATAATCATCCAAGAAACAACATTTGATCATTTTCTTGCATGATGATATGATTTGATAAAAATGGAGTTTTGGGTTGTTCATGGTGGAGATGAACTAAGAGATTTAAATGGGTGATTAGATGATAACTTAGATGATAACCTTATGATATACAACATACGAAATTTGTATCACCTTGGTGATTGTTGAATTTGGTTGATTATAAACAAATATGGGAGATTTTTGGAGATTAGAAGCAATTGAAATGAGTTGGTGGAATCATTGCACACAAGTTGTTTGATGAAAAGTCAACAACTTGATTGTTACCTAACAAAGTGATTAAAGGGATGGGTGTGGTTAAATTAGGTGTTACAATCATAAAAGATGAAATCTCTATGATTAAATGGGTCAATTGGTGTAAACTAAATAGTATTGGTGATAATGGGGTGAATGGGTGTATTTTGACTAGTTGTAGTCAAACTTTATATTAAACCTATTAGTTGTGATAATAGGAATTGATAGTGAAGGTGGGAGTGGAACCAAATGACCCAGAAAGGATATTATTATACAGGATAGCTCATTGGATCAAGGTAAGTCACCCAAATCTTTTATTTGCTATGTGTGTTGGTGTTATGCATGCATGAATGTTATAGTGAAAGATTTGACTTTGGAGTGAATTGGTGATGGTGATCTTGTTGTTTGACAATAATAGGCAATAGGAGGTGTATTTCTTAGTTTATTGTGGATATGGTGTTTATTTGGTTGTTATGATTTGACTTGTTGTCTAATTGTATGTTTGGTGATTTATGAAAAGAGTTCAAGGTGTGTGAACTTTTAATTGAGATTAACTCAAATTGGTGTTTTGAATCACTAGTGGTGTGATCATGAAATTGGATTATTCACAAGGTGTGTGAATGTTCTTTGTTGGGTGTAATCAAGTTAGTAAAACACAAGTGGTGTGGTTTACTTAACTTGAGAAATCTTGTGGAATAAGATTTCAATGGTGTTTTGGGTACAAACGACCCGTTAGTAAATCGTTTGACATTTTGACCATGATGGTTATAAACTGGTGAATTAAAGTGTTTAGTATGTTTATATGGTATTATATAATGTTTACGGGGGTATTGGAATGGTCGGAAATGAGTGAAATGGGTCGAGATGGTTAAAAACATAAAAAATGGCCGTGTAGGGGGTTCCCATCGCATCACACGCCGGGGGGGGGGGGCGTATGATACGCCACTTTCAGCTCAAATGCTTGAAATTCTCTGTGATAAGCCACGAATACGCCAACCAATACGCCGGGTGCTGATTTTGACCAAAATTGACTATTTTGGTCATGTAAGCTCGGGAGGGCGGGCATGGTGATCTTAGTTAGTTCTAACGAACTAATGGTGACTTAAATATGGTGTTTTCAGGCGAACGGAAGGGGTGAATGCTGTTGTGATCGGATTGCTATGCAAGGACTCGGATCAAACTTGTTTTGGGGTTTAATCTTTGTTGGAGTCGAACAAAGTTTTTGTGAATAACTTTAAATGAAATTAAGTTGTTGAATGTTTGTTTAACTTCAAATATTTTGTAAAGTCTTGTAAAGTCGGGTGTTCTAAGTGTTTAATTCACTTGTTTGTTGGAAAAATATGGGACCTATTTTGAGTTGATGTTTTATAACACGTGTCATGCGTGTGTGGGTTTTGGGCATAGAAGTTGTCACAACATGTCATCTTTGAACTTAATTTATCTTTAAACCATGTCAACTTAGCTTAAATGACCTTAGTTGTTTTGAAATTATCTTTTCAACTTATCTATTGAACTTATCTATTGAACTTGAATTGATCACAACTTATCTATTGGTAGCAATAATGGATTCTATAGGATTGACCACCCACCCAGGATGGGTTTTTCCTGTGGGGGAAAGCTCATGGTGATTGTTTCCTATTAGTCAAACCTAATTATCTGATCTAATGTTTGTTCATTTTACAATCTTTGTGCATTTTGCTTAGTAATCACATGTATTAACTTATCTATTATTAAACTATTTTGCTATATGATCAAACCTATGATAACTCACTGATGTGAGCGGTCAATACCCTAAAAATAAGATAAATAACACTGTCTAACCTAAGCTATGATACTATAGCTAATCTTAGACTTAGACTTGACCGAAACACCTAGTTAAAATAGGAAATCCTAAACTAGACCGCTACGTAGGCAAGTGTACCTTTCGATGACAGTATAACTTGTGGAAGACCAGATATCGAACCCTAAGGACACTAGTTTAACAAAAACTGACCGAAGGTTCGTGTCTCATGGTTCGGGCTGAAATGATTCGTGAGCAGGCAGGAAGGGTTCGGGAGTGGTTCTACACAGGTTCGTTGGACATGTGAGGTTCGCCAGGTTGGGTTCGTGACTTGATGCATGAAGGTTCGGCCCCGGTAGGGTTCGACCATGAACCACAGGTTCGGCTCGGGGCTGTTGGGGTCGCGTATCCCACGAACCTGTCATCATCACCATCATTCAACCTCGGTCCTTCGATCCAACCATTCCCATGCTATGAACACCCATAGACTCGTCCTCGAAGGGTTGTTAGTTCGATTGGAATGACGTAGAACTGGCTAAAACTTGAAGTTAGACAAACACATACAAAAACCCTATATTTCGTGATCTTTCTCGAAGCATACCTCGATTTTGGCCGGAAAAATCCACAGATCTCTTGTACTTTCATGTAGGGAGTGTCGAGAGCTTCGTGTGGACACCAAGAACACCTAATTCCGTTGAGAAACGAGCGAGATACACACGTTTAAAGCTTGGATTTCTATAGAGAGAGAGGATGGATGGGAATTCTAGAGAGAGAGGGTTTGGCTGAAATAAATGAGCCAAAATGGAAGAATTAAGAGCTTTTATGCCCCGGTGGTTTACCGCGTGTTCGGTCTCGCTCGGTGTCGGTTTCACGTATTTTTACGTACGCGCCACCACGATTAAGAAAATAATATTTTGAATTGTTTTTGATGAGTTTCAAAATTGTAACAATGTAAAATAAATTATTTCACTTATTTTTACTCTTCGTTCGTTGCCAGATCGTTAAACAAATGCAATTTCGTGTATACCCGCAATCTCATACGTTTTTCGATCATTTTATTTATTTATAGTCGTTTACTCGTAATTATAAGTTCAACATTCGTATCATTATGGATCGTCACCCATAACTATACTCAGTCTCGCTTACGTATTACGATTTTGTTTAATTAATTCGTTTGTCATAATATTCGTCTAAACACTACGCATTAACACTATCTCATTACACCGAAGGCAATATATGTATAGGGCATACCCCAGAGTCCAGCTACCTGCCTTATCTGATGCCGTCCCACCACTGTTTCGATATAATACGATACTGTTCTTGCCTAGCGAAATCGACTGTAAATAAATAATAGATACTTGTTCCTATTAATTAAGATCCTATCACACACAAACACAATCATGAACATATGAATCACATTGACTGATTGAACATGAGTACACATTGTTCTACACTGTTTACGACTACCATAACTAAATGTACAGATGTTACACCTGTCATCCTATTCCAAGGATGTGGCCTCACTTGAAATGAACACAATGTATGATCCTTAGTCCTTAACATTGCTTTATAAGATCTTGTCTTATTAAACAATGTTAGCATATGTAGGGAATGACATCATGAAGCTATGTTATCATGATGTCATCCTTGATTTCACAAGTAATTGTCTCAATTGTTATCTCTATGTTATGTGTTCTCAATGACTTTAACACGTGCTATAAGAGCTCGTCTTATTACACTGCGTTAGTAAATGTGGTGAATGATGTCATCATGAAATTATATTTTGATGAATCTCATTCTTGTTATCTCTAGTAATTGTCTCAGTAATATATCGTTGTCATCCCAGTGTTATAACCCAATGATATGAAATCTCGTTTAATTCATTGTGTCATTCAATTGATTTGATGAAATCATGAAATTCTGTTATCATGATATCATGCCTATTCTATCCTACATGTCATTTCACGCACTAACACACATATTGATAATGATATGATAATAAAGAAAAAAATCCTTATTATCTAGAAATCATGATAATTGAAATAATGTGCTAAAACTTTTAAGTAAATAAAATAGTTAACCATGTTTCTCAGCCCCGCATTTAAAATCAAAAGATTAGAAAAAGGGGCATATGAACTCACTTGTGTTGTGGACCACTTGAATAACTTAGAAACGCGCTCGCTCGTTTGTGGAAATAGAAATATCTTCAGCACCTGGGTTGATTTATTACGATTTGAATACTGTAAGTGTTCATAGTTGTTGTTATTGTGTTTTAAATCACCAGTGTGTGAATAAGTGCCCTAGTATTTTACTAGTGGGTTACTATGATTAGTTACTAGGTGTTTAAGTCTATCCTTATCCTATTGGACATATTACACCCTTACCCAACATAAATGAAGGCTAACTTAGAAGCTCAAAGTTGGGTTTAAGGAAGCTCCCCTAATAGGTATCGTACAAGAACCAAAAGAGGGAACACGTGAATTAACCTGAGGATCCCCCGTAAGGTTTTTACAGAAGAACCAAAAACGGGAAACCTGTTGAACTGTTATAAGAATCCCCCATAAGGTAATAATAAACACCAAAAAAGGGAATCCGTGAATTTACCTTAAGATCCCTAATAAGGTATTGTAAAAGAACCAAAAGAGGGAACACGTGAATTAACCTTCGGATCCCCCGCAAGGTTTTTAAAGAAGAACCAAAAGCGGGAACCTGTGAATTAACCTTTGGATCCCCCTTAAGGTTTTAAGGAAGAACCAAAAGCGGGAACCTGTGAATTAACCTTCGGATCCCCCTTAAGGTTTCAAGGAAGAACCATACTGTTTAATTCTTGTCTTGAATTACTTGGATCCCATCTAGGGGTTAGTATTGATGGAGTTGGGACTGAACAAGAGCATCGTGGGTTTAGTGGGCTGCATATGCAGACCATCAACACTAATCCGGGTTGTTCCTATGTCGGTCTTATTTTTCCCAGCCACATCCAAGCATCTTCATCCCTCCAAACAAACAAACTAACATGTTTCTGATGTTCCTAACCCATTCTTGTGCAGAATCTAAGTATTTTGAAGACTGAAAATCGGCTACCAAGTTCATACCTGCAAAATGGTGAAAACCCACTTCCAACCGCGACTTCTCTCTAGATTATCCTCCGATTGATCTCGTTTTTGACTAGATCCCTTGTACTTCTGTGTTCTACGCGTCAAGAGGGTCGTTTAGACACCAAGAACGCGAAATTTGGTGTCGTTTGCTATGGTGGAGTGTGGTTGAAGGTTAGAGAGAGAGTAGAGAGAGACGTTTTCTTGAGGAGAGAGAGGGAAATGTTCAGCTAAAAATGAAGGAGGAGGAAGAAGAAAATGGGGTTTTTATACCCCGGGTGTTTACCCGCGTGTTTGGTTTTACTTTCGAATTTGGTTTTCACTTTTTCAGTGGTCGTTCAGAACGTTAAACCCATAGATATCTTTGTGTGAATCGTCACCCACGCAAACACACTGTCAGCTTATTATTCTGAATCGATACTGAAATATCATTTTGACTCAGACATTCTCGCAGACGGACTCAATTGGACCTACCTAATTGCGCCTAGCTATACTGTTTTCACACTATGTTATTTCTCATGATTTGTTGTATCTCTGTATTTCGATTTTCATCGAATACATACAACTGTTATATTGTTTTCACTGAATTGTTATCACACACTGTTTATCACATAGTATTTACACACAGTTTAAGTGCAAGTACACACATCATACGAATTTACTGGACGGTCAGGTACTAGTTGTTACAGTCTTCCCTTGTTAAAGAAATTTCGTCTCGTAATTTAAACATTTTTTCTGCATACAAGTGAAGATGTTTTTGATCTCATGTGTTCCTCACGCTCCCAAGTTAACTCGGGTTTGCATTTGGATTTTCATCGAGCCTTTACGATGGAATACGGCTTCGTTTTCAGTCTCTCGACTGTACGATCCGAAATGTTCGAGGTTCCTCAATGAGGTGTATTTCTCTGCAATTTAGCTCTTCTCAGTGAGCCTAGGATTTGTGTATAGTTAAGAAATGAGTAGACCTGATTCACTGTTTATGGGGACCCAATTGTTGGAAAATAAGGACTGATGAGCAAAACCACTGATAGCCAGACAATTGAATAAACCACGAATTGACCAGCCGCGGATGCTTCTCTTCCAATTGAAGAACGGCTTCAGCTTCGGAAGATCAACAGCAGAAGATTCGCCAAAAAGAACTACCGCTGAACTTATCTACCTCATAATACACTAACTGATCATGACACCTGCGGAAGACATCCATTGCATCGGAAGACAATCTCCTATTCCAAAATAACTAATTGTTTAATCAGCTTCCGATGATCATCTTCCGAAAGAATAACCACTGAACATCAGCACAACTACTTCAACCTCGGAAGACCTGAAGACTCTTGTTTCCGTTGTTGTTGACTTTGTATTTGTACTAGTCTGTTGATTCAGTGTCTGTAACAGTGTCAGCTATTTGTCTTATTATTTCTTGTCTTGTATCTTAGAATGTTGGGTATTTAAGTCCCAACATTCTCTGGGTAAAATGAATTACTTCCCCCAAAATTCCTTGTGCTTTCTATTTGTTCTCTTCTCTCTTTCTAAGCAAGAAAACTAAACAACGAAAATAACCTTGTGCAAAACTTTTGAGGGAGCTAAAATCAAAGCTTTAACTAAGTGTCTAAAGCCCTTGTTCCTAGTAAAACAACTTCTCCTCGGGGTTTCTGTAGTTCAACAATTGGTATCAGAGCCTTGTCCTTAGTCTTGGTTTAACCATCAAGACTAAAACTCAAAGCTCTCTTCGATATCTTGTTGTTTAGTTTTCTGTGTTCTGTCTCTTCTGTCTTTCTATTGTCTTTCTAAATCTGCAGGAGTTTGGTTTTGAACTAAACTGTGTTCAAAAATCATTCTAACAAACTACCTTGAGAACTCATCACTCTTTGATTTACTCACAACCGTTTGTGAACCCATGGCAGAAAAATTCACCTTCGACCCTCATATGCCACAAAGCCACCAATCTTGGTAATGCATCAATATAACATATGGCAGAGAAAGATGTTACATTTCTTGTCCAACAATCATACAGGATGTTGGAAGTCTGTGATGTTCGAACCTCATAAACCAACGGTGTTGGACACAGAGACTGGAGACCATGTCCCTATGGATTCTCAGAACTACACCAAAGAAGACTACCAAAAGTTAGAGCTTGATGCCAAGGAATATGCTCAACTTGCTATGGCCCTCCCGAATGAAATATATTCTGGTCCTCATCACCACAAGTCTGCTAAATACTTGTGGGATGCTCTAAAAGAGCAATTCGATGGTACCGACGATGTTGTGGCCAATACAAGGGAGATATTGGCTCAACAGTATGAGACATTCTGCCAACTAAATAATGGGTCACTGACTCAGTAGTTTGAAAGGTTCACCTCTCTCTTAAGTAAACTAAAATTAGCTGGTCAAGTGTACCCCTATCTCTGCTCTTAATCGTTTCTTGAGATCTCTTCCTGATAAATGGGAAACTTATTCCATAGTCATGAGATCTTCGCCAGACTTCGGCAAACTCTCACTTACCCAACTCCATGGTAACTTGCTCACTTTAGAGCGGGAGATTGACCAGATTCAAAAACTAATAAAGTCTGGTAAATTAACTGAAGAGTACGTTCAAGGGAACACAACTCTTCTTAGTCATAACTCTGAGACAAATGATAAGGGTTATGATGAATACATTGACATAACTACTGGCATCACCTCTTCTTCTTCTTCTTGTGATGACGATTCTCCTATTTCTGAACCTCTGTGCTTTATCATGTATGATCTCCATCAGGTTCCAAGTGATGACTTGGAAGAGATTGACATTCTTCATCAACTTTCCCTCTTGAGCATAAGAACTAACAAGTTCTACAAGAGGACAGGAAGAAAATTTCCTGGTATTCATGGGAAAACCAGGATAGGCCTAAATAAGGCTAAGGTCCAATGCTATAGGTGTCATGGCACTTGACACTTTGCCAGGGAATGCAAAAATGCTCCCAACTCTAACTCTTCACCATATGTGACTTTCCCAAAACACACACTCACATACTTCTACACCACCTTTTTCTTCTTCTTCTTCTTCTTCTTCTTCCTCACCTTTTTAAAGTCACAACAACTCTTAGGAGACAGCTCACATTGTACAGAACTCTCCTTCTACCAATGTACAATTTATACAAGCTGCCAATGGTAGTGTGCCCCCTCTTCAGATTGTTGCACCATCTTCTTCACAAATAAATGCACCAGGCCCTGCTGTCCAGTCCTTATCTTCAAGTCTACCGACTCTTTTCATCCAAGAGTACGTAGACTGGAGCAGCTTGCTTGAAGATGTAGGCTATGCTCTCATCACTTCTTAACCAACAGAATTTGCTCTCATGGCTGTTGGTGAAGATCCTACTCCTTTTGATCAACCTGAAGCAGACACTTCTGATGCACAAGTATCCTCTTCTACTCTGGAAAAACTGTGCACCGATGCGTGCATTGTTGCTTTTGCAAAATAAAGAAAGCCAACATGTTGCTTCAACAACAAAATCAAGAGTTGGAGCAACTGCTAGCTAATAAAAACTCAGAAGTAGAAAAATCAATAAAAAATAAAGATAGTCAAATTTCTATCTTTAAAACTGAAAAAGCCAACCTACAAGCTTTATTTGATTTGCAAAATGAAAAATATGCAGCTTGTAGAGATGAACTGTCTCAAACCAAAGTCATTTGTGAAAGTGGGTTGAATCCTGCAAAGGATTAAAAATGCTTCTTGGTAAGCAAGTTCACAGTAAGGCTAAGTTTGGAATCGGGTACAATCACACTAGTCCTCCAAAGAACTGTGCCCCGATTGACAATAAAATAAATGAAACTGATTCTGAAGCTATCTCCCTTACCTTTCTCCCTAATGAAATTCCAGCCATAAAGATCACACCTCCAAGAGTGTATCAACCTAGACAGTTTCCTATGTTTTTTTATCCCATAGAAATTAATGTGGAAAAACTGGAAGAGACACCTTGGAAAGTGATCAAAACAATAATTCTTCTGAACAAACTGAGATTGCTCGAGCCATGAGCTCTACTCAAAGTTCAGAAGGTACAACTCTCCTTGAAACCTCTGATAACCCTGTGGCCCATCTTGACAAAGGGAAGAGGCCCATGGTTGACATCAGATTCCCTCTTTCTCATCGTCACCCACCTTATCCAATAATGAAGGCAAATAAGCTTATCATCCCCAACTATTCTTCACTATCTCCTGCTTGTCTGAAGTGTTTCAAGTACAACCACACCACTGAAAACTGCTGGACAAAAACTCCTTTGGAGAAAGCTAGAGATAGACTGAATGCTGAAAAATTGAAAGCTGAACATGCTTCTTCATCTAAAGGGAATCTCCTCAATAAGATGAGAAAGTTCAAGAAAGCTAATAGACCATCAGCTAACAATGCAATTAGATCCAACACCCATTCATCTCTTCACCTGTCCTCACCTCTATCTGCTTCGCCCGGACCATCCATTCTTGGTACACCACCTTCTTATCCCATGGTGACTCATGCTTCCTATTCTCATGCTGCTGTGAACCCTTCTTCCGAATATTTCACAAATCAACATCTTGCATCAAAATCAGCAACAACTGATACAAATGATGCAAAAGTTGATGAATAACGCCCAGCAAAACAAATAAGCATCAAAATGTTCTCATCTTTCTTCTAAAAATAAACAATGACCCGTATCTAACCTATTGCTTTTGATCCTCATGTGCAGAGACCTTCTTCAAACCAAAATCATCTATGATATGTGGACAGTGGAGGCTTTAGGCACATGACATGATGCATATCCATTTTAAATAACTTCATTCCAAGGAATGGAGGATCTGTTTCCTTTGGAAATAATGCAAAGGGTTGGATAGTAGGGTCTGGTTCTGTCCTCAGTGGAAAACTGCACTCCAAAGCTGTAAGCTTAGTTGAAAACCTCAAGTTTAATTTCTTGAGTGTTTCTCAATTAGCGGACAAGAACTTTAGTTCATATTCTTTTTCCTGAAATAAATTCAAAAATAAAGATCTTAATTGATAAACATACTCTGCTAACGGCTAAAAGAAGTGGAAATGTCTATGTTGTAGATATGAATACTGGTTCTCAAACAACTTCTCCTACATGTTTGATAGCCAAAGCATCGTCTTCTGAAACTGCTCTTTGGCACATAAGATTCAGTCACCTTAACCACCAAACTCTTCATAAGCTTTCTACCCTTTCTTTAGTAAGAGGATTGCCTTCCAAAGAATTTCACTTTGAGGGTCAGTGTGAATCTTGCTTAAAGGGAAAACAACATAAAACATCACATAAGTCTATTGAGGAATCCAAATCAACTAACTGTCTCAATATGCTTCATATGGATCTCTTTGGTCAAGTGAAGGTAGCCAGCTTGGCAAGAAAGAGATACTGTGTAGTTGTTGTGGATGATTACTCAAGATTTTGCTGGACTTTCTTCCTCTTCAGCAAAGACGAGATTTCTGATAAAATAATTGCCCTTATCACTCAACTTGAAAGACAATTTGGTCTTCCTGTCAAAACAATTAGTGTTTCTAGAATTCTTGCTCAAAATGGAGTTGTGGAAAGAAAGAATAGGACACTTATTGAAGCTGCAAAAACTATGCTTGCAGACTCAGGATTACCTTTATCTTTTTGGGCTGAGGCAGTAAACACTTATTGCCATGCCTTAAACAGAGTTCACATTGTGAAGAGACATAACAAGACTGCCTAAGAAGTCCTTCATAACATAAAGCCTCTCATTTCTTTCCTCAAAGTTTTTGGGTGTCCTTGTTTCGTCTTGAATACAAAAGACTCTTTGTCCAAGTTCGCTGCTAAAGTTGACTCTAGATATTTTGTTGGATACTCTCAGATCTCTAAGGCTTACTAAGCTTTGAATCTCAGGACCAAAATTGTTGAGGAAACTATTGATGTTAAATTCAATGAATCTGCATCAACTTCCTCTTTCCCATGTGCTCTTGATGACCTCTTTGATCTTGAAAACTTCACCTACGTTTATCCTACCCCTTCTTCTTCTCCTTCTTCAGAATCGTGTCAAACTTCTGAAGATCTATCCTCTTTTGATGAATGTTTAGTATCTCATTTCTTTACCTCTATTCCTTCTTATCAAATAAATCCTCAAGACCAAGATGAACAAATATCTACTCCATTATCCCCAGCTTTGGATAATGTACCTGTAGATATTCCTGAACATGTTCATGCTTCCCCACCAGAAAACTCTCCTGGCCCCACTGAAAATTCATCTTCTTCCGATCCGGGCTCCACAAATAACTATTTGGACATCATTCCCTTCAACAGAAATCATCCTCTAGAGCAGATCTTAGGTGATTTGAATAAAGGTGTTCAAATTAGGAGCCAGATTTCAAACTTCTGCCTTCATGCAGCCTTTTTGTCCCAAATTGAGCCCTCCAAATATCAGGAAGCTCTTAAAGATAATAATTGGGTAGAGGCTATGCAAAATGAACTATTGCAGTTCAAAAGGCAAAATGTTCGGACTCTCTGCCCCTTGCCAGCAGGAAAATACCATCTCGGAACTAGATGGGTATTCAGAAATAAACATATGATAGAGGCATTGTAATCAAGAATAAAGCCAGATTGGTAGTGCAAGGGTACTTCAAATGGATATAAAAAGTGCATTTGCTATATCCCATAACATAAAGGTATTTCAAATGGATATAAAAAGCGCATTCCTGTATGGAACTATAAAGGAGGAAGTCTATGTTTGTCAACCTCCAGGGTTTGATGATGTTCATCATCCTAATTGAGTGTACAGATTAGACAAAGCACTTTTTGGTCTGAAACAGGCACCCAGAGCATGGTATGACACTCTTTCTCAATTTCTTCTTTCTAATAAATTTTCTCGGGGAACCATTGCTAAGACCTTGTTCATCAAGAGGGTAGACAAGGAACTTTTGCTGGTCCAAATCTATGTCGATGATATCATTTTTGGATCAACAGAACCTTCCTTGTGTGAACAATTTTCTAAATTAATGTCTTCCAAGTTTGAAATGAGTGCTTTAAGTGAGCTAAAAACATTTTTAGGACTTCAAGTCAAACAAACCCTCAATGGGACTTTCATTCATCAATCTAAATATGTAAAGGATCTTCTAAATAAATTTGATATGAATGATTGCAAAATAATTTCTACCCCCATGGCAACAAGTCCAGAAATAAGTCCAGATGAAAATGATGAACCTGTAGATCAAATTCTCTACAGATGCATGATTAGATCTTTGATGTATGTTACTGCATCAAGGCCAGACATCATGTATGCAACATGTGTCTGTCCAAGATACCAGTCTGCCCCCAAACAGTCCCATTTATCATTTGTGAAGAGGATACTCAAATATCTTAAAGGAACTCCTATGCTAGGTATTTGGTATCTTGCTAATCAAACTTGTAAGCTTGTTGGTTTTTCAGACAGTGATCATGTTGGATGCTCGTTCACCAGAAAGTCTACTTCGGGAGGATGTCAGTTCTTTGCAAATTGCTTAGTGTCATGGCAAAGCAAAAAAGAAAACTTCGGTGTCAAATTCAACTGCTGAAGCCAAGTACATTGCAGCAGCTCATTGCACTGCCCAAATCCTTTGGTTACAATACCAACTGTTGGATTTCGGAACAACTGAACTAAAAACACCTCTCTTAATAGACAATGAAGCTGCCAAAAACATAATAAAGAATCATGTCTATCATTCTAAAACCAAACACATAGAAATAAGGCATCACTTCATTAGGGATTGTTTTGAAAAGGGACTAACTGTCCCAGAACATGTTTTCTACAAGTGACCAAATAGCGGACATATTTACCAAACCTTTGGACTCTTCAACCTTTTCTAAGTTTACGGCCAAATTGGGAATGATAAATATGAGCTAATAAACATGGTTAAGAATATGTTTCTTAAACCCTTCAATAAATATATAAAATGATAATTTTCAAGAATTTTCCTAACAACGGATATTTGATAAACCACTGATAAAGCGAACTTGGTCTCTCTTAGTGGTTATCCCAAAACACGGATACAATCAGTGGTTATGCTAGCCACTGCTTCATATCTATCCGCGGTTGAAACCATCCGTTGTTACACTTTAAACCTTTTGTGGTTTCTTATCCTTTCGATGTCTTCATTCCTTCCGAAACTTTTAACCTTGTAACTTGTCCATGGTTACATTTCTTCCGAGTATAAGGCTCTTCCAAGGTCAAAAATCTCTTCCATGGTTAACTTCTTTTCTCTATAGTTAACAAATTCTTGATGTTTACGCCTAATTTGACCGTCACTAATCACTCTGCAAGATTAGACTCCCTACAATTAATTGGATACATCTGTTCCATCCTCACAGATGCATCAAGAATCTCTACCCCATCCAGCTCCTCATCAATCCTCTCAACAGGATGATGTTGTACTCCAAAGGGAACCCTCTCTAACCACTGAAGTGTCACTTGACACTCAGATGGCATTCCAATCTCCTAAGGACACCTCTGCTTCTTCTCCACAAAAAGCCCTTCTCTCTCCTACCCATGTATTCCATGACATTGATTCTGTCTTTGAGCAACTTGGTTCTCCACCACCTTCACCAATTGAGGAACAACCACATCAAACCTTTGCTCAAACTCATCAATCAGGATGTCCATCTCACATGAGAACCCAATGGGATCTCATTTGAATGATCAGCAAATAAGACTCCCGGTATGGCAACGGCCCATGAAGTTCTTGAAACTGAGGCTGCAAATCCCCGGAACCAAGAAAAAGGGTCCATGACATTCCTGAGATGGACTCAGGTCATGATAAAACTGACTCACTAGTCAGGGATTCGGATGATATCCGCAAAAGGATGGATGAATCAGATTTTAAATTAAAGGAGTTGACGGATTCTGTTGCTGATATTCAGGCTGACGTGACCAAACTCACTGAGTTAGTCACAACAGTCTTGAATAACCAAGTCCTGCAACCCAAATCCATCCCAATGCAGGCACCTTCACTTGAAGGTACCCAAAACCTTCCACCTACTTCCACTGCTCCCACCTTCTCAAACCAAGCTTTTCAAGAAGTGTTAAACCCACTTCTTACTCCCTATCTCACCACCCTGCTTAAAAACTTTACCCACAATTTACTCACCACTCAAAAGATACAACTGGATCTACTAAAAATTTCAGTAGATTCCAAAGTCTCCTCTCTATAACATGAAGTATCTAACCATACTCGTTTTCTAGAATCTCTTACAGGGATTGCTCCTCTTTCTCCCTGGTTCAAGGAACAGGCTGATGAAGCCAAAAAGAAGGAGAATGAACGGCTCTTGTCTGCTGCCCAAGCTGCCAAGAGGGAATAAGACAAAACTGAGCAAAGGAGGATGAAGGAAATAAGATTGAAAAATCAGGAGGCATTCCTCAAAGCAGCACTGGATCAGCATTTTCAGACTGAAGCTGCTAAGGCTAGCTCTGAGCAGAAGAAAAGGGAAACTGAACCTCAAATAAACACTGGAACATCTGGAGTATCCAGGAAACCCAAACCCTCCAAATCAGCTCCCACTGAGCCAATAAAGCCCACAATCGCTGCCCCATCTTCTATTGCCTCAACTACTCAGGACATACCAATTCCAACTAGTTCTGTCCAATCTAAGCATAACCCCTTCTTCCCTAAACAAATCTCTCCCACCATATCTATCCATTCTTCACCAATACACAAAAATAAAGAAAACTCACTACCCTTTCTCCAAATTCTGCCTCTCAAACCCTCCTAAAACTGTCGTCACATACCTCCCTTCCTACTACTCTCAATGCCTCAAAAATTGGCCAAAAACCAGCCACAATAATCACCCAGTCTTTCTCAAGAAGACAAAAGAGTGTGGCCAGAAAAACCAAAACCCCCAATAACAAACCTAAGAAACCTCTAACCCCTGCTCAAGAGCCTAGCTCAGATTTAAATGATGATCAACCCATTGCCTCTCTTATTTCAAGAAAGAGAAGGCTCATATTGGCTGATGATGATGAGTCTGACCTGCCCAAAACCACCACAGCTCCCTCACCAATAAAGTCAGCAGATGCTGAAAAATCACAAACTTCTCCAATAAAGGAATCCTATTCTCCTGTAAGGACTTTCCCCTTTGATAAAGACCATCAAGAGACAAAGCATAAAGAAACGGAGAAGGAAAATAAGATCCTAGCCGGTCTAGAAGCTACCGGTCTCTCAGGAGATGAGCTGGCAAAGACATATCAAGAACAAATTGCCTTGATGGATCAGCAGCAAGATAAAGCCTATCGGGATGAGAGGTAGCAGTTAATCAAGTTTCTGCTGGATGAAGGGAAGTACAAAGATGAAAACTTCAGCAACTGGGATATTACTAGCCTCAGAAATGAAGCGGAAGTTTTATCCAAAAGAATAAAGGCAGAAGTCAAGAAGAAAAAGACCATTGAACATAGAAGAAGAATAAAACACATCCTCATTCAAAATCAATGGGGACCAAAGAACACAATAACAAGATGGAGAGATGATGTTCTGTTTGATGAATGGTAAAAGTTCAAAAGAGAGAACAGTGATCATCCTGAGCTTTGGAGAGAAGTCACCTCACCCTCTCCCACTATAGTGACTCAGCTCAAGGATGCCAATCCAAGCACAATGCTTGATCATTTGCTACATGCACCTATGGGAAGCCTAGGTGTTGGGTCTGCAGAATCTCCATCTGCTGTAACATTCAGACCCTGGGTTGATGTTGATAAGGATATTCTTCCTGATCTTCTGAGGCACTACGAACCTCATCAGCATGTTGTAGTAAAGAAGGTACTTGATTCAAATGATCAAGTGAAAAGAAGAGAAATAATTCACTGGCCTGCTGGAGCTCCTCTTCCTTTGGCTCTACCTTCTAAATCCCAGCCTCCTCAGATCAAAAACTCCAGAACTAGAATAAAGAGATGGTTCTATGACTCTGTCTCCAAGAGCATGATTATTGAAAGATATAATGGTTCAAGAACTTTCTTCTCAAATTGTGATGAAATTCTCACTCTACCAAATAACGATCTGAAGGAAATGCAGCATATGACTCTAGATAATGCTGATACAGAGTATGAAGTTCTGAACTATGTTCGAACTCTTAGAAATAAAATTGGTCTGGCTTTAAAACAAAAATAAATGGTATTGGCTTCATCAGTCCAGAGGGAGATTGTTGGAAAATAAGGACTAATGAGCAAAACCACTGAAGCCAGACAAATAAATAAACCGTGGATTGACCAACCGCGGATGCTTCTTTTCCGATTGAAGAAATGCTTCAACACCGGAACTTCAAAAGCGGAAGATTCGTCCAAAAGAACTGCCACTGAACTTCTCTACATCGGAAGACATTAGCTGACCATGATAATTTCGGAAGACAATCATTGCATCGGAAGACATCAAATGATTCGGAAGACAATCTCGTATTCCAAAATAACTGATTGTTTAGTCAGCTTCCGATGAACATCTTCCGAAAGAATAACCACTGAGCCTCAGCACAACTACCTAAACCTTGGAATACATGAAGACTCTTGTTTCTGTTGTTGTTGACTTTGTATTTGTACTATTCTGATGATTCAGTGTCTGTAACAGTGTCAGCTATTTGTCTTATTACTTCTTGTCTTGTATATAAGAATGTTTGGCATTTAAGTCCCAACATTCTTTAAGTAAAATGAATTACTTCCCCCAAAATTCCTTGTGCTTTCTCTCTGTTCTTTTCCCTTCTAGCAAGAAACTAAACAACGAAAATAACCTTGTGCAAAACTTCAGAGGGAGCTAATACCAAAGCTTTGACTAACTGTCTAAAGCCTTTGTTCCTGGTTAAACAGCCTCTCTGTGATTTTGTTTCAACACTTTTTATATCACAAATTTAGGGGGAGAAAATTTACAAAAACAACAAAAAGATTTTCGGTCTTTGAGTCAAAATTTACAAAAACAACAAAAATATTTTTGGTTTTTGAGTCAGTCTAAGTTGATCTACAAGTTTAGGGTGGAGTGAATTTTAAGAAAACAACAAAAATATTTTACATTTTCAAAGTTTAAGAAAAATAAAAAAAGATTTTGATTGGGATGGTCAAGTAAAGTGGTTCAATTTGGGAAGTGAAATGATTTCTGACACTCAGAAATTCACTACCTAAAAGTAATTTCAAAAGAATAACAACTTTGGATAACTATAATTCACTAAGAAGTTAAAACAAGTTTTTCCAAAATGAAAGAAATGGACATGATCATTTAAAAATATTAAATATATAAATAAGTGAGAAGTAATGAAAATCAGATAACCAGAAACATGTAACAACTATTTGACTTTTTGCATAAATCCTTAAGTCAAAACGAGATTGTGTTTCGATAAACTTGAAACTGTTTTGAAAAACTCTGGTATTTTCCATGTTTTGTGCAAATACAGAGCGGGAAATACTTACTGAAGCATCCTCTGTTTTGCGTAAGAAAAGACCTGGATGTGTGACGTTAAGGCCAATGTGCCAGCATAACAGTTAAGTAAAAGATGCCAATGAACATAAAGATGATAGAACCCCTTCTTGTTCTTGATTCTAATCTAATCGATCTGTTCTTTTCTTTTCTCATCTTAAATTCTATTGAAACGCTTTTAAGTTCGTGGAAACACATTCAAAGTTTGAAACAAAAGATTTGACGAAACTGATAGGTTGCATGTGTATATGGTTTTACTGTCTGAGTATTCATAACTTCCCAAAAGTAATTTTAGAAAAACTTTTAATCATAAGTCTTATTTTTGAATTACGGATTAACAAGTGGAAATTATTGGAGGGGTATAATTATTTTATGGATGTGATTCATAAAGAAATTATTTTAAGGTGGTCAAATTTCAGATACAGATTTGATCCCACGAAATTGACCCGACTCAACTTTGAACTCGTCGAAAGTTTCTGAGTTTATTTTATTTTATTTTATTCAGAAAAAGTTAGTAAATTTTGAAAAATAATAATTTACTCGAAATAAGACATACTCGAAGTTATACTCGATTTCGAGTACACGAAAATCGTGTACTCGAACTCCACCTATAAATAGTCCGAGTATGCCTAAAATCGAGTACCACTTGCTTCGTATACGATTTTCTTTCTCCTTAGGCGATCTCGATATTCATTCATAGTTTTCAAAATCCACTCCAACCATATTGTAGATCATACATAGGTGACCCTAGGTATATTTTGAGCTAGTTTTGTCCGTTGAATCAAAAGTTATGGACCAAAAACGTTTTTCAAGTACTTGGTTCCGTTAACAGAGGGAACCTTAGACAAATGACCTCGAAAACCTCAAAATTAGAAAGGGATCTTCTTATATGTTGGTCACCTCTTAATTCTAAGCATTTCCAGTATAATTGGGTGTTCTAAGGAGCAAAATTGAAGGAGTTATGATGATTTTAGTGTTCTCGAAATTTTGAATTTCGAATACTACTTTTCGAGTGAAAATTTCGAGTATAAAATTTTTGAATACATAGAGAGTTCTATTACAACCTGTATTTTCGAATACACTTCAATTTCGAATACAACTTTATTTTTCGAATAAAGTTCAGATTTCGAGAACATTCTACATTTCGAGAACACTTTAAAATTCGTGAACTCTCTCAGACTTTGAAATGTTTCCGACTCTGTGATTTTGTCTAATTTTTTGATCTGAAATCAAACCTTAACTTTTGACCTTGACCTTTTACTTCAAGTTTGACTAACGTGACTTTGTTTAATTTAGGTGGCTGATTTGAAATTCGTTTCTGACCACAACATGTCAGCATATGTCGGAGATCCACCGGTGAAGCATTCTATGTTCAAGAGCTTAGTGGAAGGACTGAAACTGTCTCCGGTGAACTATGCCATCATGGAACATCCCGAGATCATAGCTGAGGTTATCCAGGACTTCTGTAACACAATCACTGAGCGCACGGACGCTAACGACATAGTTACATTGATCGGCAAAGTTCAAGGCCAGCCTGTTATCATTACGGAGCAGATTCTGAGGGAATGCCTACAGTTTGGAGACAAGGGAACCGATCCTGTTGAGCTAGATCATGAGTTGGTTCACAGTACGGTCTATCAGATGGGTCATGAGGGTGTCTACCCTCCTACGGAGAAGAAGTTGTTACATCCGTACTGGAGATATCTTGCACACGTGGTATGATGTACTGAATCTGACTCTCAGTTCATGTATGGTGGCATTAGCTCTGGCATGGATTTCAACTACTCAAAGTTGATCTTTCACGACATGCATGCCAATATCAAGGGAAAGGAAAGATTAATGGCCTTCCCCCGCTTCATCCAGATCGTCATCAACAAGTGGCATACAAACCTTGTTCCCACCATCGGCACTCTCGGGATCAAGAGGATGAGATAACACATTTTCTCATACATGATGATGAACAAAGGAGGAAAGAAACAATATGTCGGGGAACGGCCTCTTATCAAGTTTGGTAGATTTGTTGGAGATGACATGGAGGAGCAAGGAACACCTGTTGATATCGTTGCCGAAGAGCACGGTGTCCCTCCTACTGGCACAAGCACTCTGAGTCTTCATCATCATCTAGTGAAGAAATTTTGATCCGAGAGAAGGAGCCGGTCATCCCACCACTCACTAGAGCTGAACGGGAAGACATTTAGGATATAGATTACATGCCGACTCAAGATGATGTCAAAGTGGCCTGAGGATCCCAGATTGCTGAAGAAGACAGCAGGATCATCCTCCTCGACTCCTGCTCAGCCTCCTCCACCTCCTATACAGCCCACTCAACCTCATATTCAGACTCCACCACCTCCACTTCATACACAGCCTCCTCCACCACCTACTTAGCCCACACCACTTCTACCAGCTACTCATCCTACACCACAACCACATCCCAAACCACCGACACAACCTAAGTCACCCACACAGCCAAAACCACCACAACCACCAAAACAAAAATCACCCACTCAACCCACTAAACCCATAACCACCACCCAAATTCCTATTCTACCACCACCTTTCACCACCTCAGAGACCACCCAAACCACATCATAACCACCCAAACCACATCATCACCATCTCACACTCATACTCACGTGCATACGCCTTCGCCTTATGCGCCTGAGGGTCTCTAGTGGATATCGTATGGCTACAGGAGAGAGTTTTTCTGCTAGAGCAAGACTCCATTACCAAAGATGAGAAGATTCATGAGCTGCAGGGTGCATTGGTCAGAGTATGTGAGATGTTTAGACGCCAGATACGCGACGTTGACCGTCTGGAGAAGCAGAATAAGCGTCTGACAAAAGCTTTTGAGAAGCTGACTGGGTCAAAGTTTGATAAGGATGAGGATGATGATAATGAAGAAGTTGAAGAAGAAGAAACTGAAAAGAAAGATGATGAGAATGAAAAGGATGGCGATAATGCCAAGGATGATCAGGGGTTGACAAAGATGGCGACAATGCCAAAGATGACAAAGGGAAAGATAAAGAGGATGACAATGCGGGAGGTGACATGGGCCAGGGTGCCAGTTCCTCAGGTCAGCAAGATGATGAGCCTGCGCAGGACGCTACCAAGAAAACCGATGCTTCTAAGAATCCACAGTCTTCGGAAAAGCCTCTGGACTATTATGAACTTATTCGAGGATCTTCCATAGAACTTTCTATTCGCGGATTCGATGAAGAGCTCAGTGGAGCGGGCCTAGGGGATTTGTTTGCCGATGTGCCTATGGACTCGTTGTTTGAGGCGGTTTGTGACTAGGAAAGAAAGGAGAAAGCCGAATCCTCTGCAGGAGCATCTGCAGATGAAGAACCGGAAAATTTTATTCTCGGCAACGTAAAAAAAGACCCCTACGTAGACTTCTTGTATGCTCACAAGTATGTCAACAAGGAAGGACACGAGATTCCCCCACTAGCCAAAGTTACCTACATTTGGTTCGATAGGCAGAAAGATTGGACACCTGCTCCTCTAGAGGTTAAAGCATCATGGCTAGGGGAAATGAATGAAGAACATCCATAGCATACTTTCACTACAGGCGACAGAGACTTGTTTGCTGTACGAAATGACAAGTCCAACATTTGCTGTTGGATGTACGACAAAGACAAAGATTTATATATGATAAAGAGAATGAATGGGAAGGTAAAATACTTCAAGAGGCCAAGGGATTTTTGCAAACTACCAAATTTCGATATTAGGAGCATCAACAATGCGATGTTCTTCAATCCCTCGAAAGACAATCAGGCCGATCTGTTTGCCAAATTCCAGAAAGATCAATGCGACAGAGACTTCCTAGTGATGAGGACACCCAAGAAGGAACCACGGATCTACTACAAGTATCCCCCTCCACATTCTGAGAAGGCCATTCCTGTCTCATCATGAGCTCCTGACAATTCCTTAGCCAACTCCTGTCTTGGTATTTTTACGAGAAGACACTTGCTGCAGTCATTCTCCGGAACAAAGACGACATCAAAGACATCGATATGATACTTGATCCGATGGATCTCTTGAAATATGGCAAGGAAGACATGCAGAAACTACACGAGTCTCCTATCAGAGTCTATGGAGACTTGGACGAAGAGGCGAAGCCCTTTACTTGTGTAGTCGCTTTTGGTATGGAGCTGAAGCTGTATGCCGGAGCAGGTCCTCACTCTGTCTCGCTTCCCATCGATTGACTTCATTAGTCTAGGGGGAGTATGTAGAGCCCAACTGAAAATGAAGACTCACAAAGTTAACCACAGAAGAGTTGAAGACCTTATTTTGTTTACTTTCGTGTACGTAGTATTTTGTGTACAGTAGTATTTCGTGTATAAAGGTTAGAGTACACCTAGAGTAGTATAAATAGACGTATTTTGTACTGTTCTAGGGTTGGATTCCCGAGGCTTTCTCTCTAGACGTATTGAGGCACCGTTTCGTGTACTTCACTGAATATATCAAAGTTTTGATCTTTCTTTTTGTTCTTGTGATTCTATTCCGGATTCCGCACGTTGTAGAGTCATTTGGTGCAGATTGGAGGCTTAAAGCTCGGTTCCTGATTAGTTTAGGGGCCTACAGATACAACTCCAAGTGTCGGTGTGGTCAACCGAGTGTGTGTGTGTTGACTTGTGTTGACTCGATGAATCGTTGGTGACATGTTTGTTTTGTTTAGTTCGTTTATGTGTCTTAATGCAAGTAGCACTCCAACATGCATCCTTTGACCCTAATCGTAATCATAAAGTTTCCATTTCTGGATAGTTACCACTTTTTGAAAAGTTTTATTTTAGGAAACTTTCTATCTTTAGAAAGTTTCTATTTTTGGAAGTGTAGTTATGAAATCCCAATTCCTAAAACTAATGAATCTAGTATATTTGTAAAAACATATTTAAACATTTAATGAATCTTATGACACTTTGTGCTCCTCCCAGCACTTCTTTCTTCATTCTCCCCCTCAGACCTGTATCATTTATACTATCTGCACACACCTCATAATCATCAGAAATATTTAGGTCGGTCTCAACTAGATCTGCTGTCATATGAACTGGTTTGCTAGAACCAGTGGCGAAATCACACCTTCGGTCTGATTTCAACAACAGATCATCAACAGATGTGTTGATGTTGGGCATGATGGAGTAGTTATGGTTAAACGGAGGTTTCACCTCAGTAAAACCAAGGCCAATTTTCTCCTCTCTCCTACACTAGACATCAATCATATTGGACACCGCAGTACTAGCATACTCATATTTATCAGCTTGAATTTTAGTTTTGGACAATTCAGACTTAAGATGCTCCAACTACGAAGTGATTTCATCTATCTGACACCTTGCGTCCTGATAGTTGGACTCTTTATCACTTAATAATTCTTTTAATTGTGAAATGTCACACCTTTCAGCGTCAAGTTTCTTTCTGAAAAGTGCTTCATTTTTGAGAAATTCAGAGTTAAAGTACTTACGTTTGGTGGCTTCTTTGATTAAGTCCTTATTGTGAGAACGGTACTTAAATACTTTATCAATGCAAGAAGTTGAGCAAAGATTTTGGGTTACCTCATTTTTCTTTTCATCCACCTCTGCCATAAATGTGTGGCTTAGGGTCAACTCTAACTCCTACACTTCATCGCTCCAATCATAGGAGTCTCTTTCCTGAGTCACCAGAGCTTTGGATGTACTAGCACCTCCCCCTACAACAGCCTTCTCATCCGGGTTCTTCTCACCCTCCTTCGCCACCTTTGGCTATTTGCACTTCCTTGCAAAGTGACCAGCTTGGTCACAATTGTAGAATTGCAACTTTGATATATCAAATCCCAACTTCTTCCCTGGGTTGTTGCTGAAACTGTTCCTTCCATATTTCTTGATGAACTTCTTCACACGGAAGACTGCCATTGCCATTTGTCAAGAAATATCCATCTCTTCCACATCTGCCTGGTTGATCTCCCCCAAATTAACTGTTCAACCCCAATGCCTCCATTTCAAGATCTCAACCCTTTTCATCCCATTTCGCTCAAATACGAGGTCCACAGTAAGTATTAGCACCGATCCTTTGCACCTGAACACTCCAAAAAGTTTTAACATCAATTTTGATCATAAAAACACCAAAAACAACCATCGATTTCAAAAATGGCGTTCTTGGTGAACTTGCAAGCGAATGAGCTGTACGAAGGGCTCATTCGTGTGAACGAGAAGCCTCGTTCGTGAAGAAGAGTCACACGAACGAGCTGCCAAACGAATGAGAAATCACGCGAACGAAATGGGTTCTTTCGCGTGGAATAACCACACGAATGAAGACCCATTTGCACGAATGTATGACTAGAATGAGGGTATATATTCGCATCATCCCATTCGTGTGAATGAGGGCCTTTGCACGAACCGCTCGTTCGCACCAAGAGCAGCCCAAAACGACTAAGTGTTGAAAGTTCTATCTTACATCATTCGTACTGATAGAACCGAACCTTAGACCAAATTTTAAATCTAATCAAGATAAAACGAAATACAATACGTTTTCCAAAATCAAATCAAAACACCGAACACTAAACCGTTCGACACCTAACTAACTAATATTTAACACAAGATCCAAACCGAGAGATCATACCGAGTGCGTGCATCGACGACCCATAACCTCATGTGAGTTCACATACCCCTTTGTTTTCAATTTTCTGGCTTCCAAATCATTTGAGGCTGAGAACATGAAACCTCCTATTCGAATGATCAACGAATAAGAGTTATTTTCTAACGTTTTCAATAAAAGGATCAACTTTCAACCTCTTATTCGAATGTTATACTAATAAATGTCTTTTCAATCATTTTTACTGAGCGTTCATCGCTCCATTCAACTTTTCATTAAACAACAACAACAAACCAGTTTCGAGGGTTCAAAACACAAATCATCAAGGAGGTGTCCGTTGACCACAACAGTTCGAGGCTTTGTGCCCAACCAAGAGGTGAACGGACACGAACCGTGAAATTGTGTAATGCACATTCGAGAACTATCATTTTCATGGGATTCCCCCATCAAACAAACAACATTTTTGCATGCTATCTATCTAGGGTAATTCAATAGGACATGTGTCCACACAACATCACATCGAGAATTCGCTGAGGAATTCTAGAACAAGTCTCATGATGTGCGTGAAACTATACATTTTATATGATGGATTTTTCATACAGATTATAGTTTTAAAATGGTCTTTACGAAAAATAAATCACACACAATAGGCAAGTGTACCTATCGTATAGTAATATAGCTAATGGTAAGAACCGAATATCAATCCATGGACACGATATCTCCCAATACTAAACCTCGGTCAATGTTTAGCACAAACATGAAGAAGTCGGGTTTGTGAAAAATAATAACTAAATAATTAGATTTTAAAATAATCTAAAGTCTAAGAAAATTGCCTAGATTATGAATTCACTTAGTCTAGTGATGTGATTAATATGAATTGGTAAATCAAAGGTTGACTAGATTCCGGTCAAAGATATCTAATCCTATAATCTTTTGGAAAATCAAAATGATAAATACATTCTAATCACCTAAGATTAGTCTATGAAGCCTAGATTCATGGTCTATGTCAAGATTTAATCAAGAATTATTCATCCATCAAGAATCTTAATTCTACAACTTAAGGAAAACTAACATGACTTATACATACTAATTACCCTAAGTTGCAGAAATTCAACAAAACTACAATTTCTTCCAACTTATAATCTATGAATGCAATTATGCAAATGAGGTCATTTGGCCCTAATTTCCTAACTCACATGTTATTCATGCTCAACAAATCATAATATCACCATGGTTTTTCCAAACTTTAGTGAAAGAAAGTATTCTTAAATAAGTTTAATAATATTCAAGAAACCAATTATAATTCCTAATCTCATGGCATAATCTTAAAAACAAGTTCTATGATCATAAACAAATGTTTGATCATGGTTTTCCAACATATTATGACTAAACATTCATCATTCTTGAACACTAATCAACCTACACGAATATACAACATCATTGGAACAACATCATAATTTCATCTTGAATCTTGACATAAACCATTCTTACCAATTCATAAAATCAACATCACATGGACATAAGTTTCATCATAATCTAAAAATAAAGTGATTAGCCCATAAGGCTTACAAAAACAACAATAATGTAGGTAAAATTAAAAAGAAACATGATGGAAATAACAAATTCAAACCACTCGCAAGCAAGGATTGGAAACAAAATGGTGTTGGATGCTTCTTAGATCTTCAACACCTTCAAAATCTCCCTTAGAAAGCTTAGGAAATTCTGATCAGGGGGTATTTTTGCTCCAGGAAGTCCAGCCCTTTCAAATGAAGATAAAAACTCAATTTATAGATGTAGGACCTGAGAAACCCTTGGAAACCACTCGGTTCCTTGCAGATTCTTCTTGGCAGGCCCCTGAATAGTGTGGAATCCTAATCAAGGGTTTTCCAATCAAAATCACCAAGCCCCGTGGCAATCCGATGATGTAGAATCAACGTTTTGATCGAAATCGAACACCACTTGGTGAGAAACAAAGTTGGACAAGGAGAGGCGGCTCAAAACCCTAGGAAAATGACATGGAGCGCTCAGGGGTCAGAGAAGTTATCTAAACATTCTGTTTGCAAGTCTATATATAAACTGAACTCATTCGGCCGAATGAGTTGTGCGAAACACTCATTCGGACGAATGACTTAGCCGAATGAGCTGGCTGGTCAACCGAATGAGTCATGCGAGTGACTCATTCTCTCACCTCAGTCATTCACTAGTCGTTCATTCGTGCGAAAGGACTCATTCGTAGGTACCATTCGCACGAATGGGTCTGTAACATAGTCAAAGACAAACATAGTTAAACATATTAAACTCAATTAAACATACGAACAATACAGAATAATCGATTTCATTAGTGATATAAACTTTATACAATCCAAATCATACAAAACATAGAACTAGGGACATTACATGCTCCAACAAACTCCCCCTTGGACCTAGTTCTCTACTTGTCAGCACCAGTCTTCAAAAACTTTTCTGAAAGAGCTTTCCAGTCAGAGCAGGCATGGAAATCAAACGCGAAGCATAGCCTGCTCCATGTCTCCAACATCAAAGAATATTTGACATGTGTATAAGGTCTTCATGTCTTCTAGTGACAGATTTTTCAGCCACATAGGATCAAAAATACAAATAGTATCCCATGTATCTTCTTTGTAGAATACAATCACAGCCTCCGCAGTCCTCCCATCATTGTACCACCATCTGAAGCTGTCCAAAAAGTCATGACGCATCTTTCGTAAAGGAATCTTCCTCATGACATTCGGAGGCAGCCACTTTAGGATCACTTTATGTCTGCGGGTGTTAGCATCAATCTCCGGTTGATAGTACCTTTCCGGTTGCTGTAGTTTACCCATCTTTTCCTGTACTCGAACTGGATTTGCCTTGCAAAGCAGGACGACATCCCCGAATGCTCACAGTACAACGTCTTCAGACGTGCAAGCTGATTGACTTCAAATCCCGGAAACGTCTTGAAGTCGTGAGGAAAATGGAAGTACTGGATCCCCTTCTCTCTCTTCACTGCATTACAGCGCAAGTCATGAAAGTATGCCCAACTCCGAATCTAACCGCCAGATGTATATCCTTTGGTCCTGTAGACTTTGGTGTGCGGAGTTGGCATTGGTGGAACACTTTCTTTCTTCAGTACTTCCCAGTAAGCTGCCCATTCTTCCTTCCTCTTCTGTATGTCTTCTGTTGAAGACTCGCTGCCGCTGACCTTCTCGTCTATCTTTCTGCTAAGTTCCTCCTCAGTATGTCGACCAAAAAGATCAGCAAAAGTGGGCAGCTCCTCTTCAGCTGAAGTGTACTTTGTGCTCTCTTCTTCTGTAGGATCCTCCAAAATCACCTCATCAATATCATCAAATACCTCCGGAGTAGGAAGATTAGAAATGGGAACAGTATCATCATCCAGCACCACCTCATCAGGATTCAGCCCCTGATCACTTGGCAACTACAAGGAAACCAGTACTCCCGAGAGAGCAGGAGTTATTTCAAGAATCAAGAGATCTCATGTGAGCCCGATATCCCTTCAATTGAGCTTTCTACCCCTGAAAGCTACAGGTCATATTCGAGTGAGCCATCGAAGTCATAGTCGACGAATACTGAATACACCAACGCAGACAAAGAAAATGACAAGAGGGATGTTCAATAATTGGGCTGTCAAACTGTTTAATGAGAGACTTTTGACCACTTCGGCCTGATTTTGAATAGCCATTTCCTACACATTCAAAGATCGTTCGTCAACTAAACATCATCGCGCGGATGAGACCTGACAATTAATTTTGGGATTTGAAAGCATAGTAGAGCACAGACCGCCTACAGCCATGATCATTTCTCTACCACAATGCTTTATGACATATGACTCGGTCATAAATTGGAGGATTTGTGGGAGGCTAACTACAAGCGCCTGACACTGGTGAGAAGAGATAGCAATTACCTCCATCCAAAACACAAGGAGTTTAGTCCTTTTGAGGAGGTAGTGCTAACATTACAGCGCGTCAAGGAAAAAGGCATGGGCCTTATACGCCTGCATTGTGATGTTATGGTGAAGGCGGAAACCGCAAACCATCGGCAGCTTGAAAACAAGGCATCCTCTGCCATTTTCTTGCGAATCATCATTCCTAGAATGGCAGTGTAGCTAAAGTCTGCTTACATCTCTCGGACTAGCACTAATGACTGCAAGGGACAATGAGGAAGCCGAATTCTGAGGATGAATGTGAAGAGACGGTCATTGACGGTCTAAGTTCAACACATTAAGATCACGGACGGCGAAGGAACAATCAACAATGTCAAGAAACGATAATCTTCACCTCCCAAATGAGTATCACTTTCAATAACCCAACACCAGAAAGCATCCTCTACATGCGGCGTCCAAAGCAACCACTGGTAAGGGAATCCTGGGAGCGAATCAAAGGAGAAATTACTCTATGAGCTCAGGATTGGAAGAGAAACAATCCAGGATAGTCCTGAGAGAACTATGTTTCCAGATTGTGCAATGCCACAACTGCCCTATCTGTACCCGATCGTCGAGTAATAAGACGAGGGAAGTCAATCGACAATGGGCAGAATTTCCAAAACCCAATCGAAGACAATCCCTAATTTGTTCTACCTAAACAAATTACAAAACCAAGGCCTCAGAGCAGTCACAAGTCCAAGCTGAAGGGACATCCATACAACTCCAAGAGCAAACCGTGAACTTGGGGATATGAAGGGAGGAGATCATACGTATACATCTCGGGAAGAATGCAAGAAAACCGTACGATACAAAGGATATGGTTCAACACATTGCATTGTCAACATTGAGTAAGATTGAGGAAGTAGACGTTCTTGGAAACGCAAAGTGGAAACACTGCTTCAATGAAAAGTCTAAACAGATTAGACTAACTACTAAGCAAAGCCCAAAATCTACACGAGTTAAGCTCGTAAACCTATACCATTTGAGAAGCATCAAGGATAACCGATCCAAGTTATACATCTGCTTCAATCAAACCACAACCATCAACGCGGTCAATAAATGACACAGGGACACAAATGGTATCGTAACATCATTTGTGTATAAATCGTCTGTGTAAAACCGAGTTGACCACATTACATCATCGAGAATTTTTGAGTATCACACATACATTCTACACATCTCGAACCAAACAATCAACCAACAACTGTTGTCGGCAACTCACAGGACTCGAGCGAAGTACACACAAATGGATATCAGATTGTGTAACATTTTTCCAATGAACGCCTCAGTACAACAGGGAGAACATGGAGACTCAAAATCCTAACCGGTCGTCTCCCAGTACATTCAAAAGGGAAATGAGGGCCCGATAACGCATTTTCAAATTTCGGGACGAAATTCCTTCAACAGGGGGAGACTGTGACAACCGGTACCCGAGCTACCATGAGTCTGAAATCCAAGGGTGTACACAGTCACAGTGGAAGACATAGGATTACGGGAGCGAAGACAACAATACTAAACGACAATAAAAATACACGGGTTCTCCAAAAACAGTTAGGAGAATCCACTTAATTACATAAACATGAATCAGAAGAAAAGAGAAACAACCTGTGAGGAAAACAATGAACAAAACCTGAATGGATAACAATTTGAGTGTCGATCTGATGAGATGTCGACATGGGTGACGATCCATGTGGATATGTTGTTAGATTCGGATGTTTTAATTGATATCTATACATTATCGAACAATGTCAGCAGTTAAATACAACGCGGCGTGTGTATGGGTGACTATTCATACAGATGTCAGCGTGGGTCTTTAACGTTGACGTAAAATATAACAATTTTAAATAAAAACCCACCAAAACAACTTAATAAACAGTCAAAATTTTAAAACACACAACCGTTCTTACGAAAGGACTTCATTCGTACGAGCGGGTATAATTCGTGAAGCTTTAGAGCCACAGTTCATTCGCACGAATGGGAGCCATTCGTACGAATGGCTGATTCGTGTGACAGCACATCTATAAAAGCAACACTTAAGTTTTTCAAACCCATTTTTCACCCAACTCTCCCAAATGAACCCCTCTTTCGCCCCTCTCTATTTTCAGCCATTTCTACACGAAATCGGACCATTTCACCGTCCAAATCGTGTGTATTTCAACCCCAACACCTCCATTTCAAGATTTCAACGCTTTTTATCTCGTTTCGGTCAAATAAGAGCACCACAGTAAGTATTAGGACCGATCCTTAGCACCAAAACACTCCAAAACGTTTTACCATCAATTTCGACCATAAAAACACCAAAAACAACCACCGATTTCAAAAATGGTGTTCTTGGTAAGCTTGCAGGCAAATGAGCCATACGAAGGACTCATTTGTGCGAACGAGAAGCCTCGTTAGTGAAGAAGAGTCACGCGAATAAGTTGCCGAACGAACGAGCCATCACACGAATGACATGGGTTCATTCTTGTGGAACAACAATACGAATGAAGACCAATTCGCACAAACGGATAACACGAAGGGGAGCATGCATTCGCATCACTCCGTTCGTGTGAATGAGGGCCATTCGCACGAACCACTCGTTTGTACCAAGAACAGCCCAAAACGGCTAAGTGTTGGAAGTTCAATCTTAAACCACTTGTAATGATAGAACCAAACCTTAGAACAAATTTTAAATCTAATCAAAATAAAATGAAATAACAATACATTTTCCAAAATCACATCAAAACATCGAGCACAAAACCGTTCAACACCTAACTAACTAATATTTAACACAGGATCCAAACCAAGAGATCATACCAAGTGAGTGCATCGACGACCCAAGACCTCAGGTGAGTTCACAGACCCCTTATTTTCAATTTTCTTCCTTCCATATTATTTGGGGCTGAGAACATGAAACCTCTTATTCGAGTGATCAACAAATAAGAGTTATTTTCATATGATTTCAATAAAAGGATCAACCCTCAATCACTTATACGAATGTTATACATATAAGTGTCTTTTCAATTACTTTTACTGAGCGTTCATCGCTCCATCTAACTTTTCATCAAACAACAGCAACAAACCAGTTTCAAGGGTTCAGAACACAAATCACCGAGGAAATGTCCGTTGACCACAATAGTTCGAGGCTTTGTGCCCAACCAAGAGGTGAACGGACACAAATCGTGGAATTGTGTAGTGCACAATCGAATACCATCATTTTCATGGGAATCCCCCATCAAACAAACAATATTTTGTATGGTATCTGTCTAGGGTAATTCACTAGGACATGCATCCACCCAACAACACATCGGGAATTCGTTGAGGAATTCTCGAACAACACAAATCAGAGTCATTTACCATTCGTTGACCTGGGTCAACCGACGGTAACGTAGATGGTACGACAGGTTTAACTAACCTCCAGCACTGAGGCTGGTACATTACACGCAGCACACATACAACAACAACTCAGATTAGTTCCAGGGTAACTAATCACACAAACATATCAGTTAGGGTTGGTAAATGATCACAAGGGTGATATTACAGACAGACCACACAACAAGAACAAGAGTTTTCAAATCAGATAAATGTTCAAGACCTAGTCTTGAACGAGTTTCAAACAAGTACACGGTAAACAATGTTTTACTAGAAGAAAGGAGCGTCACTTGTGTGATTTTCTAAACAAACAAAACATGTCTCCTATATCAGGATACAGAGCATACGCTTCTTTCTCACAACTTAATTTTACAACCATCTGTCGTGTCGAGTGGAGTGGAGATACACAAGTGACAAGGTCCGATTTCCATTAAGGACACCCTCGTGGATCATCGAAGCGGTGGTGGGCTGGCGGTAAGCCTCACCCTACGTATGCCCTATACATAAACTACCTTCGGTGATTTGGGGTGGTGTCAGTAATGATGGTCAGACCGAGGCACTTGTGTAGTTCATTCGTGGTTTTCAACACCATTCACACATCATATTTCAAATCGATGTGAATGGAAAGACTTTCACCAAACCTTGTACAAAACCTAACATTTGCAAAACTAATGTGACTCACCAACCTAGTGTTGACATATTTTACATGTTCTCAGGTGAAGAACATGTGAAAGCAGGATGACATTAGAGAGAGAAAGATAGGATACCTTAGAGGAACCTACAACTCCTGCATGGAATCTCTCCGGTTAGCTCGGATACAAGATTCAAGACTTGCATCTGTGCAAGCATCCTTGTGGGACATTTGGTCCACATTTCAGATGTCCAAGTCAAGTTGTAATAGAATTAAATTATGAATCAGTTGTAATTTAATTTTATTCATTTATTGTATTTTAGTATTTCTCATATCATCATGTGTAATGTAACAATCTGATCACTCTGATTACAATCACACTTCGGGACTATTCCGCCAGTCGGGTCTCTGATCCGACCCGCCGGCTCGAGGTGTGACAAATTGGTGTCAGAGCCATGGTTATAGAGAATTAGGTTTTTACTTAAACGGTTTGGCCTAGACTATAACCTAGGGACCTCATGTAGAAAAATTAGGATAGGAACGACTGGATGTATTACTTGTGTTTATTCACAGGTACAAATCGTTTCCACTTTGGGGGTAATCAGAATGCCTCCAAAGGAACAACCCATCGCCAACCTAGACACCACCGCCCTAGCTACTCTCATCGCGGAGCAACTCATCGCTTCCATCCTCGACATTGTGGATCAAATCAATCGTGGGCCCCGATACCCAGCAGACACCTCCATCGTGCCGATGAATGAAGTCGAATCTGCTACAAAGGAGTCGACGGGCGAATCCAGCTGCCTTCTCCCCAAGAGACGAAGAACCGAAGACACTGATCAAGCGGGTCCCAGCCACCAAGGAAAACCTCTCAGACCCTACACTGGAGCATTTCCCCTTTGCAGCAAATGTCAGTATCACCACCCTGATGACAAAGGGTGCAAGTTGTGCTTTAGTTGTGGGAAGCCGGGTCATTGGGCTCAACACTGCAACTCAACAGTGGGCCCAGTTCGTAAGCGGTACGCAGGAACCTCTCCTAAGTGTACCCGCTACAAACACCATCATGTCACGAGCCAAACGTGTAAACAATGCACGACATGCGGGATGATGGGCCACAAAAGCCAGAACTGCAGAACTTCAACAACTCAACGTCCAGGCGGTGAGACCACAACCCACCTTCCACCAAGCGACGTCAAGCGTTGTTACACATGTGGTGAACAGGGTCACGTAGCTACGAACTGCCCCAAGAGAGTGTGAAACACCAAAGATGACAACAGCAAGTCGTTGACCGCGCCCACATGCCCGAGACGCCGTCGACGCAGCACCGACACATGTACCTTCTTCTATATCCTAGATAGACGTAGGGTGCATAATTTAAATATAAGCATTACCTTGTGTCCACCCATCCCAAATCCTTCAACAACCCGAAACCCCAAGGGACCGACGAGCGAGACACACCTTAGGGTCTGGGTTAGGACTAGAGAAACGAGTGTAAGGATGACTTCAGTCACCACTAGCTAATAAGGGACACAAGGAGAAAGTAAACAGTAGCTCACCATAGTGAGCAGAGGGTTCGTAAAAGCATTTCTCAGGACATCTCGAGTAATGTTGATCCTATGTGACTTCAAAGCGCGACCCTGATCACTTGGCAACTACAAGGAAACCAGTACTCCCGAGAGAGCAGGAGCTATTTTAGGAATCAAGATATCTCATGCGAGCTCGATATCCCTTCAATTGAGCTTTCTAACCCTGAAAGCTACAGGTCATATTCGAGTGAGCCATCGAAGTCACAGTCGACGAATACTGAATACACCAGCACAGACAAAGGAAATGACAAGAGAGATGTTCAATAATTGGGCTGTCAAACTGGTTAAATGAGAGACTTTTGACCACTTCATCCTGATTTTGAATAGTCATTTCCTACACATTCAAAGATCGTTCGTCGACTAAACATCTTCGCGCGGATGAGACCTGACCATTAATTTTGGGATTTGAAAGCGTTGTAGAGAACAGACCGCCTGCAGCCATGATCATTTTCTACCACAATGCTTTATGACATACGACTCGATCATAAATCGAAGGATTTGTGGGGAGGCCAACTACAAGCGGCTGACACTGGTGAAAAAAGATAGCAATTACCTCCCTCCAAAACACAAGGACTTTAGTCCTTTTGAGGAGGTAGTGCTAACATTACATCGCATCACAGAAAAAGGCATGTGCATTATACGCCTGCATTGTGATGTTATGGTGAAGGCGGAAACCGCACACCATCAGCAGCTTGAAAACAAGGCATCCTCTGCCATTTTCTTGCGAATCATCATTAAGATCGCGGACGGCGAAGGAACAAACAAGAATGTCAAGAAATGATAATGTTCGCCTCCCAAATGAGCATCACTTTCAACAACCCAACACCAGAAAGCATCCTCTACATGCGGCGTCCAACGCAACCACTAGTAAGGAATCCCGGGAGCGAATCAAAGGAGAAATTACTCCATGAGCTTGATGGGATTGAAAGAGAAACAATCCAGGATAGTCCCGAGAGAACTATGCTGCCAGATTGTGCAATGCCACAGCTGCCCTATCTGTACCCGATCACCGAGTAATAAGACGAAGGAAGTCAATCGACAATGGGCAGAATTTCCAAAACCCAATCGAGGACAATCCCTAATTTGTTCTACCCGAACAAATTACGAAACCAAGGCCTCAGAGCAGTCACAACTCCAAGGTGAGGGGACATCCATACAACTCTAAGAGCAAACCGTGAACTTGGGGATATGAAGGGAGGAGATGATACGTATACATCTCAGGAACAATGCAAGAAAACAGTGAGCAGGGAAAAATTGTTGCTATAGTTGCCAAAGAGCATGGCATTCCTCCTACAGGCACAAGCACTCAAAGTGGCGCGACTACCGAGGAACCTGTTTCTGAGTCTTCATCATCATCTAGTGAAGAAATTTTGATTCGAGAGAAGGAGCCGGTCATCCCACCTCTCACCAGATCTGAACGGGAAGACATTAATGATACAAATTACATGTCGACTCCTGAGTCCTCGCCAAAGAGGAAAAGGCTCAAGATGATGTCGAAGCGACCTAAGGATCCCAGATTGTTGAAGAGACTGCAGGGTCGTCCTCATCAACTCCTGTTCAGACTCCACCACCTCCACCTCCTACTCAGCCCACTCTACTACTCAGTCCACTCCACCTCCTTCTCAACCTATACCACAACCACAACCTAAACCACCTACACAGCCTAAGCCACCCACACAGCCAAAACCACCACAACCACCAAAACAAAAACTACCCACTCAACCTACTAAACCCATAACCACCACCCAAATTCCTATTCCGCCACCTTTCACCACCTCAGAGACCACCCAAACCACATCATCACCATCTCACACTCATACTCACATCCCCCACACAGAGTCACCACCATCACCAGGCAGGAGTCAAATAGACAAAGGCAAGGCACACATGCGTACACCTTCGCCTCATGCGCCTGAGGGGTCTCCGATGGATATCGTATGGCTACAGGAGAGAGTTTTTCTGCTGGAGCAAGACTCCATTACCAAGGATGACAAGATTCATAAGCTGAAGGGTGCATTGGTCAGAGTATGTGAGATGTTTAGATGACAGATACGCGACGTTGTCCGTCTGGAAAAGCAGAATAAACGTCTGACAAAAGCTTTTGAGAAACTGACTGGGTCAAAGTTTGATGATGATGAAGATGATGATGATAAAGAAGTTGAAGAAGAAGAAACTGAGAAGAAAGATTATGAGAATGAAAAGGATGACGATAATGCCAAGGATGATCAAGGGGCGACAAAGATAGCGACAATTCCAAGGATGACAAAGGAAAGGATAAAGAGGATGACAGTACAAGAGGTGACATGGGCCAGGGTGCCAGTTACTCAGGCCAGCAAGATGATGAGCCCGCACAGGATGCTACCAAGAATACCGATGCTTTTGAGAATCCACAGTCTTCAGAGAAGCCTCTGGACTATTATGACGATTTATTCGAGGATCTTCTCGAGAACTTTCTGTTCGACGGATTCAGTGAAGAGCTCGATGGAGTGGGCCTAGGGGATTTGTTTGCAGATGTGTCTGTGGACTCAGTGTTTGAGGCGGTGTGTGACCAGGAGAGGAAGGAGAAGGCCGAATATTCTGCAAGAGCATCTGCAGAGGAAGAACATGAAAATGTTATTCTCGGCAATGTCAACAAGGACCCATATGTAGACTTCTTGTATGCTCACAAGTATGTCAACAAAGAAGGACAGGAGATTCCCCCACTAGCCACAGTTATCGACAGTTGGTTCAATAGGCAGAAAGACCGGACACCTGCTCCTCCAGAGATTCAGGCATCATGGCTAGGGAAAATGCAGGAGGAACATCCAGAGAATACATTCACTACATGCGGCAGAGACTTGTTTGATGTTCGCAATGACAAGTCCAACATTTGCTGCTGGATGTACGACAAAGACAAAGATTTATATCTGATAAAGAGAATGACTGGGAAGGTGGAATATTTCAAGAGGCCAAGGGATTTCTGCACACTGCCAAAGTTCGAAATTAGGAGCATCAACAATGAGATGTTCTTCAATACTTCGAAAGACAATCAGGCCGATCTGTTCGCCAAATTCTTGAAAGATCAATGTGACAGAGACTTCCTAGTGATGAGGACAGCCAAAGGAAGGCGCTTCGTTTCCACGTGCATTTTGGACCCTGTCAAGAAGGAACCGTGGATCTACTACAAGTATGCACCGCCACATACCGAGAAGGCCATTCCTATCTCATCACGAGCTCCCGACAATTCCTTAGCCAACTTCCTGTCTTGGTATTTTGACGAGAAGACACTTGCTGCAGTCATTATCCGAAACAAAGACAACATCAAAGACATCGATATGATACTTGATCCGATGGATCTCTTGAAGTATGGCAAGGAAAACATGCAGAAACTACACGAGTCTCCTATCAGAGTCTATGGAGACTGGGACGAAGAGGCGAAGCCCTTTACTCGTGTAGTCGCTTTTGCTATGGAGCTGAAGCTGTATGCCGGAGCAGGTCCTCACTCTGTCTCGCTTCACATCGGTTGACTTCATCAGTCTAGGGGGAGTTTGTAGAGCCCTAATAACGATGAAGACTGACAAATTTACCTGAGAAGAGTCAAAGACCTGATTTTGTTTATTTTCGTGTACTTTGTATTTTGTGTACAGTAGTATTTCGAGTACTCGACCATTTTCGTGTATAGAGGTTCGCGTACTCCTACAGTAGTATAAATAGACGTATTTTGTACTATTCTAGAATTGGATTCCCGAGGCGTGCTCTCTAGACGTATTGAGGCACTGTTTCGTGTACTTCACTGAATATACAAAAGTTTTGATCTTTCTTCTTGTTCTTGTGATTCTATTCCGGATTCCGCACGTTGTAGAGTCATTTGATGCAGATTGGAGACTTAAAGCTCGTTCTTGATCAGTTTAGGGACCTACAGGATCAAATTGCAGGAAAGGGTGATCCATCTGTACAACAAAAACAAAAACTGGGATGATCAGGAAACATGCACGGTCGTGCCAACCCTAGGGTGACCCTAGCACAGGTAGTACAGAGCCGGCACAGCCTAGCCTCACGATCGTGCGTGGCTCGCGCACGGTCGTGCCAGCCTTAGAAGGACCTAAGCAGAGGTAGTGAAGGGCCGGCACTGCGTGACCGCATGGTCGTGCTTGCCTGCGCACGGTCGTGCACCTCTCGAATTTGTTCATCAAATAGGAAGTGCAATTGAAGCACTATCGGAGAGCACGGTCGTGCTTGGTCAGAGCACCGTCATGCGCCTTTAATTTTGAGTCTGCATAGGCAGTGCAAGGTTGGCACCATCAAGACGCACGGTCATGCGGAATAGGCGCACGGTCGTGCATTGTGCACATCCGAAATCAAAGTTGAAGAAACACGAGATTTTCCATCAACACCCCAAAATTAACTACTTATATACAGATCCTAACATTCCTAAATGAAAATTTGATGTATTTACAAGCCCTAATTCGTACAAAACTAAGATCTTTAGGAATTTCATGGAAAAGAAATATTAATTTGAGAGGTTAGAGGAGATTCATACCTTTAATTCTTGATTTGGAAGAGGAAAAACGAAAGAGAATAGTGAGAGTCGATCTGGAAGTTGTGGAATTGATTTGTGAGAGATAAGGGTGCAAGTTGAGTAATTATTGGAGAGATCTGACATCGTGCACAGTCGTGCGTACGGGTCGAACGGTCGTGCATCAGCAAACTCGCACGGTCGTGCGCCTAGTCACACGGTAGTGCAGACCTGCAGATATTTTTCTTTATTATTTCTCGAGAATCTCTCGGGAGGGCTAAGTTTACTGAATCCTTAGCTCGAATCGAGTCCCCGAATTTAGTAGTCCTTGGGGTGGAGTATGACAACCTCTAATGCTGGCTCAACGGGTCTGGACAAATATTTCTTCAACTAATGGCCATTTACCTTGAAAATTATGCCATCCTCATGCCCGATTTCCACAGTTCCTTATGGGAAGACTTCTCAAACTGTGTACGGGCCAGACCAACGAGACTTCAACTTGCCCGGGAACAACCTAAGACGCGATTTATAAAGCAGAACATGATCACCCACTTGGAATTGCTTGTTGTCCTTCAAGTGGCTATCGTGTAGCGTCTTGGTACGTTCCTTGTACCTCTTGGATCTATCATAATCATCATTCCTTAGCTCCTCAATCTCGTGGATATGCAAGAATCAGTTCTCCCCCGCACTAGTTAAATCCATGTTGATGGATTTCAGCGCCCAATAAGCCTTATGCTCGAGTTCAACGGGGAGGTGACACGTTTTCCCATATATCAATTTGAAAGGTGTGGTTCCTATGGGAGTTTTGTAGGCTGATCGGAATGCCCACAACGCGTCATTCAACTTCACTGACCAATCCTTGCGGTTTTGACCAACCGCCTTTTCTAAGATGCGTTTGATGCCCTGATTAATGACATCTACCTATCCACTGGTCTGTGGATGGTATGGCGTTGAAAATCTATGGTTCACTCCATAGCGTGACAATGCCTTGTCATGTTGGGAATTGCAGAAATGAGTCCCACGATCACTAATAAGTGCTTTGGGGGCACCAAAGCAAGAAAACAACTCTTTCAAGAATCTCACAACAACTCTAGCATCATTGGTGGGCAAGGCTTGGGCCTCCACCCACTTGGAAACGTAGTCGACTGCAACTGGAATGCATCTGTTATCGTGAGACGTTAGGAATGGTCCCATGAAATCAATACCCCAGACGTCAAAAATTTCGCAGACTTGGATTCCATTCTGGGGCATCTCATCACGCGAAGAGATATTGCTTGCCTTCTAGCAAGCATCGCAAGCTCGGACCATATCATGAGCGTCTCTGAAGATGGTGGGAAAATAGAATCCGGTGTCAAAAACTTTCTTCGCAGTAAGAGTCGCTCCATGATGACCACCAGTCGGTATTTCATGACAATGTCTCAAAATCCTGTGCGCCTCACCTCCATACACGCACCTACGCACTATCTGATCACCTCCAATCCTAAACAAGTAAGGATCCTCCCATAGGTAATATTTGACATCAGAAAAGAATTCTTCTTCTGTTGATGTGTCACACCCTTCAAAACAATCCAAGACGCGAGATAATTCGCGAAATCAGCAAACCATGGACACTCCTCATCTTGCGTCTGTATGTGCATAACAAACTCGTGGGGGAAATTGTCATTTATGTGTGACCCCACAAGTTCTGATGAAGCTGAGCACTCGAGACGGGAGAGGTGATCTGCTGCAACATCCGCGGCTCCTTTTTTGTCACGGATTTCAATGTCGAATTCTTGCAACAACAGAATCCAACGAATCAGCCTGGGTTTAGCATCTTGCTTTCTAAACAAGTAATGAAGGGCTGCATGATCTGTAAACACAATGGTCTTGGAAAGAACAAGATAGGATTAGAATTTATCGAACGCAAAGACCGCAACTAGGAGCTCCTTTTCAGTGGTGGTGTAATGCTCCTGGGCATCATTCAGAGTCTTACTCGCATAGTAAATCGAGTGGAAGTGCTTGTCCTTCCTTTGACCCAAGACGGCCCCAACTGCAAAATCGCTTGTGTCAAACATGAGCTCAAATGGTAATGCCCAATCGAGAGCTATCATGATCGGAGCATTGACCAACTTCTTCTTCAACAACTTGAATGCATGAAGGCATTCATGAGAAAACATGAACGGGGAATCTTTCTCAAGAAGCTGAGTCATGGGGCGAGCTATCTTTCAGAAATCCTTGATGAAACGCCTATAGAACCCCGCATGCCCTAAGAAACTCCGAATAGATTTCACATAAGTGGGTGGCGGAATCTTGACAATGGTCTCAATCTTGGCTTGGTCGACCTCAAGTCCGTCACATGAAATCTTATGCCCTAAAACAATGCCTTCCTTCACCATGAAGTGGCATTTCTCCCAATTCAACACCAAGTTAGCTTCTTCACACCTAGCTAACATCTTCCTCAGATTTTCCAAGCAGTGATCGAAAGAAATCCCAAAAACAGAAAAGTCATCCATAAATACCTCCACGGAATCCTCGATCATATCATGGAAAATAGCCACCATACAACACTGAAATGTGGCCGAAGCATTGCACAGTCCATAGGGCATTCGCCTATACGCAAATGTGCCATAGGGAGATGTAAATGTCGTCTTCTCCTGGTCCTCAGGAGCAATCAGGATCTGAAAGTAACCAGGAAAACCATCCAAAAAGCAGTAGAACATCTTTCTTGACAATCTCTCCAACATCTGGTCAATAAATGGCAAGGGGAAATGGTCTTTTCTAGTGGCATCGTTCAGTTTGCGGTAGTCGATGCAAACTCTCCATCCGGTAACATCACAAGTAGGGATCAACTCGTTTCTCTCAATGGTAATCACTGTCATCCCACCCTTCTTCGGGACAACCTGCACCGGACTCACCCAAGGGAAATCAGAAATAGGATAAATCAAACATGCATCAAGTAACTTGATAACCTCCTTCTTCACAACGTCTTGCATATTGGGATTCAGACATCTCTGATGCTGAACTACAGGCTTAAAATCCTCCTCCATCAAGATCTTATGGGTACAAAAAGATGGATTGATTCCCTTAATATCCATGATCTTCCATGCAATCACCTTCTTATGCATCTTCTGAACCTTAAGCAATTTAGCCTTCTCTCCATTCGACAACGCAGCCGAGATAATAACGGGCAACCAAGACTCACCATCTAACAATGCATACTCCAAATGACCGGGAAGCTCCTTAAGCTCAACAGATGGTGGGTCTTCAACAGAAGGTAATGCCTTTGGCTCAGCCTTGCGATCCATGACTTCAAACACTTCATCCTGACGGGAAGGATCGTGGCTCAGCAATGCCACCATTTCCTCATCAAATCGACCCTCAGAAACTGGGTCTACATCCTCCCCTCCTAACAACTGGGGGTCAAACATCTCCACAACACACCCATCCTGAGATGGATCGCTCATACATGAATCAACAAAATCAATGAAGTAGAGTGAATTGTTGGACTCTGTGGATGCCTCATTGACCTTCCGATATCGAAGGTCACCTCCTCATCATAAACTCTAAGTGTCAGTTTGCTCGAGCAAACATCAATGAGGGCTCTAGCAGTGGCTAGGAATGGACGACCAAGAATGAGAGGTACATTTTTATCTTCATCCATATCAAGGATCACAAAGTCCACAGGAAACACAAATCGATCAATCTTAACCAACAAATTCTCAACTATACCTCTGGGATATTTGACTGACCGATCAGCAAGCTGGATGCTCATTCGGGTTGGCTTAAGTTCCTCAACACCAAGTTTCTCAAACACAACATAGGGCATCAGATTGATGCTAGCACCCAAGTTAGCCAGTGCAATGCTGACTGACAAACTTTTAATCAAGCATGGGATAGTGAAACTCCCAAGATCTTTCATCTTTTGGGGAAGTTTGTTTTGAAGGATCGCAGAACACTCCTCACTCAATGTAACATGATATAACTCCTCCAACTTCTTCTTGTTGGTGAGGATGTCCTTCAAAAACTTGGCATACTTAGGCATTTGAGCTAGTGCCTCAACAAATGGCAGATTTATATGTAACTGCTTGAACAATTCCAGAAATTTACCATAGTGTTCCTCTAATTTCTGCTTCTTCAATTTGTTGGGGTATGGAACAGGAGGAGTGTAGTCCTTGACTGGTTCCTTTGCTTGTGTTGTACTTGTTGGGCCTGGCCTGGAATGCACCTCAGCAGGAATCTCAGTCACAACCTCCTCAGTCATCGGCAGAAGAGAAGAAGAAGGGGAAGCCAGTGGAGGAGGTGCAGCGGTGGATTTACTACTCCTCATTGTGATGGCCTTAACATGAGCATTAGGATTCAGCTCAATGTTACTCGGGAGGCCACTTTGTTGCCTTTTAGATAGCAACTTAGCAATCTGTCCTACCTGATTCTCGATGGCTTGCATTGATGCTTTTTGGTTCCTCAACTCCGTCTCATGCTTATGGAAGCGGTCCTCCATATACTGATTCTATTTCTGAGCCAACTGGCTTTGGCTCTCGGAGTTAGCTAGCAACCGTGCAACCATGTCCTCCAAATTGGATCGCTTTTCAGGAGCGGGCTGTGACCCACTGCTAGAGCCTTGATTTTGGAACTGGCTCTGTGGAGGACGAATCTGTGAGGACTGACCTTGAGTCTGATTTTGGAATAAGGGATATTGATTGAATCCAGGTGTTTGCTGGTTTGTGGTACCAGACTTCCAACTGAAATTTGGGTGATTCCTCCACCCCGGATTATAAGTGTTACTGTAGGGATTATTTTGAGAATGAGTTTGGTTGCCCATGTAGTCAACCAGCTCGTGAACGGATCTATCCGTAATCGAACACTCCCCACTATGGTGTGCTCCCTCGTATATCTCACAACAAAATTGGACTTTGTTCACAGACATCTGCTCGATTTTGTTGGAGAGGGCCTCCAACTGTGCAGTCAAAGCAGTATAAGAATCAACCTGATGGACACCCTGCTTGGGTGCCTTGGCTCTCGGGGCCTGTTGAGAATAGCTCTTCCTAGTTGCTTTCTCTAGCAATTCAAACGCCTCTCCCGGTCACTTTGCTCCAAAGTCTCCACTCGCATAACTGTCAGGCCACTGTCTTCCGCTCACATCGAAACCATTGTAGAATGTCTCGCACTGCTTCCATAGCTCTAAACCGTGATGTGGGACTTTCTCATCAGATCTTTAAATCGCTCCCATGCCTCATAAAACGTTTCACCATCATCCTGCTGGAATCAATGTTTTCAGAACCGGACCGGACGTCGAACCGGACGCCTTACTGGTTACTGGTCGAATTAGTCGGACCGGTTGGACCTGATTCAAGAACCAGAATAATTTTGAAAAATATTTAATGTTTTTAAATCAAATAAGTTTTGTTTAATTATATGTTAGTTTAAATAATAATGTTTTTTTTCTTGAAATCTTGTCCAATATAGGTGAGATAACAAATAAAAAGATTACTCACTTTTCTATATAAAAGAATGAAGAGAAGCACAATTTTGTATGAAAAAAGTTGTCCCACATTGGTGAGATAACAAATAAAGGGGTTCCCATCTCTTTATATAAAGAAGAAACAGGAGTACAAATTTGTATGAAAATAGTTGTCCCACATTGGTGAGATAACAAAGGAAGAGGTTCCTTACCTCTCTATAAAAAAGAAAGAGAAGTAACAGTTTTTTAAAAAAAAATTCCGTCCGACCGTTTCTTCCGGTTCCGGTCCAACTGCCGAACCGTTTTGGCCGGTCGGTTCCCCTTCGGGCGGTTCTTCTAACTATTTTGGGCCGGTTGTGTGTGCGGTCTCCGATCCGACCGGTCAGGCCGGCTGGTTCGGTCCGGTCACGAAAACATTGGATGGAATGAAAGAATCCGAGCTCTCAGCTTCGCGGTTTTCTCAGGAGGAAAGTATTTTTCAAAGAATTTTTTAGACGTCAAATTCCAAGTGGTAACACAGCCCGAGGGAAAGGAAATCAGCCATGCCTTGGCTCGGTCACGTTGAATGAATGGGAATAACCGAAGCCAAATGGCATCATCAGACGCGCCATTGATCTTGAATGTGGCACAAATTGTAACATCAGTGCCGGAACTGTGGCCGGAACAATGACTTGTACAGCAGGTCAGGTACGAACTATGTATATTACATGTGTATTATTATCATTTGAAGTTTAATACAAAACTATTACAGATCTATTTCAGAATCATATCATGAATTCATGGTTTAACAGTCAGAATCTTATCCGACAGCACAGAACTATCATGTAAATTGTAGTTAGGAATTACTATGTATAAACGTATGTGAGGTTGTACAGAGCAAAACAATAACGGACGTCATTATGCGAATATTAAACTGACTGAGTATTCGTGTGAGTGACTATTAGCACGACTATATCTGTAAGTTTATGTTCTAAACGATGTCCAATAATTTGAAAATCAAATCAAAAAGTATAGTTGTCGTCGTATTCGTACGAGCAACGATCCGAACGACTACGCGCGAAAACTGTGCAATTCGATTAAACTGTAAAATTAAACGTTTTCGAAATGCTAAAAATAAATAAAAGACATCTAGTTAATTTATTAGGAATTACCACCTAAAATAATTTAGAAAACCTTATTTTAAAAGATCGTAATGTTTCGTTACGAGAAAAACCGAAACCGACTTGTTCGCGCGAAACCGAACGAACCCGAACATACCTGAATGTTTAAAAACCATAAAAAGACATTAAAAAGCATTTGAATCTTCACAAAAATCATCCTCTCTCTCCTAAACCGTCCATCTCTCTCTACCTTTCCTCTCACTACAACACCCATATCTCTCTCAAATCTGCACCAAATTGGGTGTTTTTGGTGTCCAAACGACCGTAGGAACGCGTGTAGAGACGAAGAAATAGAGCTTTGAATCGCCAAAAACGAGGTAGAATCGAGTGATAAATCATTGATTTTCTAAAACATATACTAGCTATTCATCATCTTGCTCGGATGATTTGAACATTTCAGCTCATTTTCGACCTTTAAACCTCTAGGACCTGCACTAAATCAACTTGGGGAACTAAGGAACAACTTAGATTGAAGATTGGGTGGCTGGAAATCGAGTTGGGTCACTGGATTAAAGGTAAAAAAGAACAACATGTAACGAACGCGTCAAGAAGATAAGGATTTTCAGTCCATTTTGGAGCTAAAAAACCCCTAGGATTTACACCAAAATGAGTCAAGAAGCTAAGGAATACACTAGATTGAGGTTTGGGTCAGTTTAGATTCGATTTGGAGCTAGTTATGGAAAAAATCGAAGGGCATGATGGCTGTGAAAACAGGCCCGTCGAACCTGCTGTGTCGATGCTAAGCAGCTGGACTTTTCATCGATATTAAGCACATAAAGGCCACCGATACTAGGTTAGCACTACCGATATTGTTACTTTGGCTTAATCCGAGGAAGTTAAACATGAAATCAGTTAATAACAATCAAAGATGAACACGGGGGAGTTGTTAGAACATGGTAAGATCGAATAAGATAACATGATTTTAGTGTAATGCAAATCGGTTTTGTGCTTATCGATCTTAAGGGTTGTAACACCAAAGTTTTCTAAAACCATTTAAACATGTATACATCTGTTTTAACAATCATATGGTATTACCACACTTAAGTTTGTTTAATCGAAACCACCATTTAAAAGATGAGTCTTGATGGTAGCATCGGCAATGGCCTTTAGGTGGTTAAACTAGTGTTAATCAAAGGTCTAGAGTTCATACAGGTTAAACCAAATCCTAACAAGTTTAACTTATGTTTTCATAAGATGACATATAATTTTATGAAACAAATTATAAATTATCATAACTTATTTTATTATAATATTTTAAAGTAATTCAAAGTATTTTTTTTATTAAATTGTTGTAATTTAATAAGATTTTATAAATAATGATTTATTAAAATGTTATGAGTTTTATTTTATAAATCTTTTGTAAATAAGGTTGAGTGATAATTAGTCAAGGGAAAAGGGTTCATAGAGGGTTATGGCATAGAATACTTAGAAAGAATTTTAGTAATACATTAGTAAGTCTATAGGACACTTAGTCGCACACCGAGACCAAAACTCTATATACGTCAATTATAAATACTTATAATATTCGAACCATAATAAATCGACTCAGATGCTGAAGATACATAGTCTACAATCAACGAGCGCGCATATCTTTTGTGGTTCATTTGCATAGCAACACAGGTGAGTTCATTGCCCCTTTTCTAAACATTTTTGTTTTATAAATGTGGGGCTGAGAAAGCATGCGTAAATTATTTTCCTTGGATTATATTTACTTAAATGCTTTTACTTCATATATGTTTTACATGTCTAATTGTTATCCTAGATTTTGTCTAGGTAAACTATTTACAGGATTTCAAAATGGGTTATTTATTCATCATGAGTAGATAACTATTTCAAATCAAAGAACTATTTTCAAAGGTCTATTTTCAAAGAACTAACGATCTAAATCCAATAACTAATTTCAACCGTCTATTTTCAAATAACTAAATATCTATTTCGAATAAATGTTTTCAACGATCTATTTTCAGAGGATTATCTGGGAAATATTCAAAGATAGCATGTGCCAAAGAACTAACGATCTAGAACGAACTATAAAATCCTATACATCAAAAGATGTCCTAGCTAGACTGATTGATTATAGGTCGCATGTTTGATGATATTTATAGAATTCCTCAACTACTAAGAACAGTCTACTCGAGTTGACCAAGGCCCAATCATTAGGACTTAGATTTTAGTTAAATGTTTATTTATTCATTTATTTAAGCATTTTAATTAACTACGATCTATATTTGCCATGGTTGTCATATGTGTATGATGTTGGTTAAAGTTATCATTTCAGATGTTCAAAAGTTAACATTTCCAGATTATTCAAAGTTGTCAGTTCAGTTTGTGGGATGAAACACTTAATTATCATTAATAACAATATTCTACGTGGTTCGGCATGTGGTGGGCTGGCGGCTGGGCTTGACCCTACGTATGCCCTATATATTAGCATACTGGACTGGATATTATAGGTGGTTATTAATGAGGTTAAGGTTGTCATTTGGTCAAATTTGTTCAAATTCATTTTCAAATAAAACTGTATGAACTCACCAACCATGTGTTGACTTGATCTTTTTGCATGACTTCTCAGGTGACGAACACGTTAACTAGGAAGTTCGTGTTTTTAACTAGGATGCCCAAACAGCGGACCTAGCATTTTGGATGTGCATATTTTGAACATCATTACACATATCGTTTTGTACATCTTGTGCAGATACAAGATGGAATATTTATGATGTTATTAGTAGATTTACATTGTTAAATTATAAATGATGCTGATGTAATTTAACTTTGTAATTATATTTCATTTAGTATTTTCTCATTTTATATCATGTGCAATGTAACAATCTGACCACTCTGATTATCATCCCAATATCACGCCCCAGGACCTTTCCGCCCGACGGGAGATTCGTTCCGGCCCGCCGGCTCGGGGTGTGACACAAATCTCAAGAAATCCCGCGATTTGGAGATTAGGATCCTCGTGATCCTTCCCGTCAAACTAAACAGTGTTCTGAACCATTTGAATGATACTTGACTTGATTTCGAAATTGTTGGCTTCGACAGTCGGTCGGGTAATGTTTGGCTCCAGTCCTCCAAGTGATGTTTTCGCGAAGTTAGAAATCGTCCGGTCATCATCTTGGTCTGCCATAGTCGTGTCTCACGTGCCAAAGATGTTATCGGTTTCTACGTCTCCTTCGATGATATTTGCTACAACGCGGAACCGCTCCCGCAATCTATGCCGAAAATACCGCTCCGGTTCCGATCTAGGCTTGACAATGTCCGGCTCGGGGGTTGAGTACATACACACTCAAAGCATAAATGAGTTACCAAATCAAACCTGTTAAAAATAAAAATAAAATAAAAATTTGAAAAATAAATAATAATAAAACTAAAGGTCAAAAATCAAACTAGTGAAATAAAAAAAAATACACTATAAACTAAGCTAAATCACCAACTCTAATTTTTCTTGAAAATACCGTGTCCCAGGCAACGGCGCCAAAAACTTGATATGCGTGAAACTATATATTTTATATGATGGATTTTTCACACAGAGTTTAGTTTTAAAATGGTCTTTACTAAAAGCTAAATCACACACAATAGGCAAGTGTACCTATCGTATAGTAATATAGCTAATGGTAAGAACCGGATATCAATCCGTGGACACGATATTTCCCAATGCTAAACCTTGGTCAATGTTTAGCACAAACATGAAGAAGTCAGGTTTGTGAAAAATAATAACTAAATAACTAGATTTTAAAATAATCTAAAGTCTAAGGAAATTGCCTAGATTATGGATTCACTTAGTCTAGTGATGTGATTAATATGAATTGGTAAATCAAAGGTTGACTAGAATCCGGTCAAAGATATCTAATCCTATAATCTTTTGGAAAATCAAAATGATAAATACATTCTAATCACCTAAGATTAGTCTATGAAGCCTAGATTCAAGGTCTATGTCAAGATTTAATCAAGAATTATTCATCCATCAAGAATCTTAATTCTACAACTTAAGGAAAACTAACATGAGTTATACATACTAATCACCCTAAGTTGCAAAAATTCAACAAAACTACAATTTCTTCCAACTTATAATCTATAAACACAATCATGTAAATGAGGTCATTTGGCCATAATTTCCTAACTTACATGTTAAGCATGTTCAACAAATCATAATATCACCATGGTTTTTCCAAATTTTAGTGAAAGAAAGTATACTTATGCAAGTTTCATAATATTCAAGAAACCAATTATCATTCCTAATCTCATGGTATAATCTTAAAAACAAGTTCTAAGATCATAAACAAATGTATGATCATGGTTTTCCAACATATTATGACTAAACATTCATCATTCTTGAACACTAATCAACCTACACGAATATACAACATCATTGGAGCAACATCATAATTTCATCTTGAATCTTGACATAAACCATTCTTACCAATTCATAAAATCAACATCATATGGAGATAAGTTTCATCATAATCTAAACAATAAAGTGATTAGCCCAAAAGTGTGACAATTGTATTCGAGAATTACGTCATTAATGACGAAATCACATTTGGTCGTGTTTGAAATCCACATTCATTATTACGAATGTGTCAGAAGGACCATATCATATCATATCAGTTCATGACTTGTAGTTACTCAGGAATCTGGTGTTAGTAGATCGCAAAGAAACATCCATCACATAATGCTTATTCAAATAGATGACCAACCGATTTCATGTCTACAATCATTACTCGAAAATGAAGAGAATGAGTGTAAGCGAAATCGCGAAACGAGGCTCCGATTTAAAGATACACTGAAACGAATATAGCGTTAAATAAGAGGTCAAATATTTTGAACTCTTTAAGTCTTGAAATTATAACCATTGGAAAGAGCTCGAAAAATCGTGAACGTAGGCGAAAACCGTGCGCAAAACGGAGTTCGTATGCACCCGGAATCGCGAAACGAAGAAAATCAAAAAAATCAAGGAAATGGACTGGGGAGGTACGCCCTGAGCCACACGCCCATCTGGGGCGGTGCGCCCGGCGGCTCCTGAGGCGTTGGAAGAGTTAAAATATCAGATTGCATCAAAAAACTTAATTTTTTTCTTTTATCTCGACTTTTTCATGCTTCCAGTTGAAGAACCAGCCCCTTAAACCATCAAAACACTATTTTGAAAGCTTTTAAACGCCCAGATCATCCCAAGGATCGTATCTACAAGTCTAGATCGTTGTTTTACCCGCAGAAATCCGTCAGATTAGGTAACGGTTCGTTTTAACCTTCTAGCTTGATTTTGATTGATTAGATCTTGTTTTTGAACGTAATGAGATAGTTAGGGTTGTTGATTATTGCCTAGATCATGGCTAGGATTGATTATAAACGAAGAACACGATGTTTTAACGGGTAAATCCTTGTTTTGATCCGTTGTAATGCTCGGTTTGCATGAAATCATACCCATGATTATAATGGTTTAAACCATTTGATTATGACAATGTAGATGATTAGTTTGATTAATCTTTGAAATGCAAGGTTAAATCCAAGTGTTTCAAACTAATCATAATCATAAAATACTCATTGGAACGATTATCTGATGTTTACGATAACAGTCATATTAGTATGTTAAACATGGTTATTTAACATATTCTAATGCTACATTGTGATATTTCATGATACTTGGGTAATCAATAACAAGGATTGATCATTCGTAAGCCATTAATCCGTCTAGAAACTGTTTTAGCATTATAATCAACAACATTAACTATTTGATTGATCTGAGATTATTCTGATTAATCAAACATGTCATCAACCTTGTATTAGGAACTTGAATCAATATAGATTCCTACATTATCATACATTGTATGATATAACGTTAAAATAATTAATTAAATACTTAACCTTAGTTTGATTACTGTTAACGCAATGTCTTTGACATTGGACGTTCAGAAAGATCTAATCAGTAAGTTAAAACATAAGTAACTCATAAAACATTAATGAATTGCAGAATTCTCTTCAGATTTTGTGTGATACCTCAAAATCAAAACACTTCGATAAAACAGGTGAGATCATAGCCCCTCCTCTCTTTCTTTAAATGTTTACCAAAACTCGGGGTGGAACATGTAGATGCATTTTCAAAACATATTTTATCAAATATTGTGAAATCATATATCAGTATCATCTAGATGATGATAAACATTTATCAACTCCTGTGAAATCATATATCAGTTTCATCTGGAAAATCATGACAAACTATTATCAAGTAAATCTTTTATCAAATCATTAAATCAAGTGTATCACTTGGGAACTTTGGTTATGTGGATTCTATTGAGGACATTCTTATGTAAATATTATTAACTTGTTATCAAGCCCTTGGTAGTACTGGTATGATCATATGCGGGAACACAAGATCATTATCACAAATCGCTCCAACCGTGGGTTGGACAACATCATGTGCTAACAAGCATTACTAACGATCATTTATCATTAGGTTTGATGTTTGCATGCTCAATTAGATTCAATTTCAAAGTACCTGTTTGATCACTTGTGATACTACATCATGAAAATCATTGTTTGAACAATTATTTTGAATCAACAAAACCTATGATTCTCACTCAACTATTTGTAGTTGACTTTTATCTACATGTTTCAAGTAATCGGGAGCGTTAGTAAGGCAATCTAGGTAAGGATCAACAGCAGAAATAGTGGTGACCTAGAAAGAAAGCAAAAACATCGTATTGTATAATAATTATCTTATGATAAACTTCTTGTATAATATGTATGTTATGTTTGTTTAAATGAAATAAATTTTATGAAACATAGTAAATCATGGTTTATTCTCCAACATTGGCACATGAACACATAGTCACGCGGCGTGGGTTGTGACAAAAAGGCTTACAAGAACAACAATAAAGTAGGTAAAATTAACAAGAAACATGATGGAAATAACAAATTCAAACCACTAGCAAGCAAGGATTGGAAACAAAATGGTGTTGGATGCTTCTTGGATCTTGAATACCTTCAAAATCTCCCTTGGAAAGCTTGGAAAATTCTGATCAGGGGGTATTGTTGCTCCAGGAAGTCCAGCCCTTTCAAATAAAGAGAAAAACTTTATTTACAGAAAGTCTGGAATTTGGCATGGTTGTGCAAGGTGCTACAGTGCTTCACTTTTGGTCTGGGGCGGTTGTTGAAGTTTCCATTTTCAGCTAAGTCTTGAAAATCGACTCAAGGTGTCAGGCACGGTCGTGCACGAGTCAGAATGGCCGGAACTACATCCTTATGGCCCGGTACTGCCTTGCATTGGCCCGCCACTGGCTAGATTGCACGGTCGTGCAAGGCTTAAGCATGGTCATGCATGGCTCAGCACTACCATGCATGGCCCGGCACTACGTGGTTGCACGATAGTGCAAGTTTATGCACGGTCGTGTGCAGGTATACACAAGTGACAAGGCCTGATTTCCCGTTAAGGACGTCCTCGTGGATCACCGAAGGGGTAGTGGGCTGGCGGCCGAGCTTTGGCTCTACGTATGCCCTATACATAAACTTCCATCGATGATTTGTGATCGTGTCAGTAATGATGTCCAGGCTAACGCACTTGTGTAATTCATTCGTGTTTTCAAAGCCCTTCACTCACCACTTTCAAAACCGTCATGAATGGAAAGATGTTCACTAAACCTTTTATTAAACCTAATATTTTCAAAACTAATGTGACTCAGCTGAAAGATTTTTCATGTTCTCATGTGAAGAACAGGTGAAAGTAGGATAACTTTTAGAGAGAGAAAGATAGGATCCCTTAAAGGAACCTACAACTCCTACATGGAATCTCTCCGGCTATGCCGGATACAAGATTAAAAACATGCACTTGTGCAAGCAACTTTCGAGGGACATCTGGTCCACATTCCAGATGTCCAAGTCAAGTTGTAGCAGAATTAAATAATAAAACAGTTGTAATTTAATTTTATTCATTTGTCGTATTTAGTATTTCTCATATTATCATGTGCAATGTAACAATCTGATCACTCCGATTACAATCACGCCTCGGAACTATTCCGCTCGACGGGTCACTAATCTGGCCTGCGGCCCGGAGTGTGACATATTGGTATCAGAGCCATGGTTATAGAGAATTAGGACATTTACTTAAACTATTCGGCCTATATTATAACCTAGGGACCTCACGTAGAGAAATTAGGATAGGAACAGTTGCATATATTACTTGTGTTCAATCACAGGTACTAATCGTTTTCACTTCGGGGGTGATCAGAATGCCTCCAAAGGAACAACCACGCGTCAACCCAGAGACCACAGCCCTAGCCACTCATCGCAGAGCAGCTCATTGCTACCATTCCTGGCATCTTGACTCAAATCAACCGCGGCACACATTAGCCAGAGAAAGCCCCCGTGGTGCTGAAGACAGAAGACGGAGCGGGCCAGAGGGAATCGACAGACGAATCCAGCTACCCTCTACCCAAGAGACGAAGAGCTGACTTCACTGATCAAGAAGGTCCCAACCATCGAGGCGAACCTCGCAGGTCCTATGCTGGAACATTTCCCCTCTGTACCAAATGTCAGTATCACCACCCTGACGGCAGAAGGTGCAAGTCGTGCTCCAATTATGGGAAGCCGGGTCACTGGCTCAACATTGCAACTCAACAGTGGGCCCAGTTAGTAAGCGGTAAGCTGGCCCCTCTCCTAAGTGTACTCGATGCAAAAACCATCATGTCGCAAACCAACCGTCACACAACGTCCAGGTGATGTTGCAACGACCTGCCCTCCGCCAAGCAACGTCAAGCACTACTACACATGTGGTGAACCTGGTCACGTAGCCAAGAAATGCCCCAGGAGAGTGTGAATCACCACAGTTGACTAGAGCAAGGCGCTGAGCACGCCCACGCGCACGAGATATCGTCGAGGAGGCACCAGCACAGGTACATCCTCTTACGCTCTCCATAGATGTAGTGTGTATGATTTAAATGTATGCATTATCAAGGGTCCACCCATTCCTAGCCTTTTAACAACACGAGACTCTGAGAGGCCAACAAGCGAAACACATTCTAGAGTCTTGGTTAGGACTAGAGGAAAGAATGCAAGGATAACCTCAGTCACCACTTGGTAATGAGGGACATGAGGAGAAAGGAAGAAGCAGCTCACCCCAGCGAGCAGAGAGTCCATAAAAGCATTTCCCGGGACATCTTGAGTGATGTCGAGCCAACACGACACCAAAACCCGACCATGATCACCTAACAGCTACAAGGAAACCAGTACTCCTCAGAGAGCATGAGTGTAACACCACGACCGATGGAGGAAACGTCGGGATGCCACGAGGGATGTGTAGATTGTTCAAAAGCTCGTGGTCATCTAAATCAAATCATCATATATCATTCAATCAACCAAAATAATTACACAAAAATCATGTTCATCATGAAATAGTTACAACAATTACAAAAGAGAATTAGCTATCTAACTAAATTCTAAACGCCAGAATTTCAGTTATTTAGCTAACTCCAACATCCTATATGATGATGTCCAAAAGTGTAAGTTCCTCTTCATCAACCTACTTAGCCTCATTACCTGAAACATGTAAAAATCAAGTGTCAACTACAAAGTAGTTGGTGAGTAATCATAAGTTTTATATTTAAAACAAATGTTTTACAAAAGGGTTTCAAGAGTCTATATTTTCTTGATAACATCCGCATGACACCTGTGAGATAATCCAACACAATATCCAAATACACAATCAAAACACACAATCCGAACACATAACCACATATATTCATAAATCATAAATAATCAATCATATGTTCAATCATCCAATAATAATCCATCAATATTCTCAATTATGTAAGTGACCATACATGTATCATTGTGTATGACCGATGTATATGACAACGACACACGGAGTTGTGGAAACATCCACGTGACAATACATGCAAACATTGAGGAAGACCGAAGTCAACCACAACGAATACACGGAGTTTTGGAAACATCCACGTGAGAATACATGCAGTCGTTGCAGATGACACAAAGTCATTAGCTTCAACTCATGGAATAGTGACAATACATGCAGCCGTTACGGATGACCAAAATCATTAGTAACAACTCATGGACTATGACGATCCATAACTATGGATCTCATACAAGCAAATAAGTATCATCCCTGTGTTATCAAGTCAATATGTAAATTGGTATACATGTTTCACCTCCGAGTTTTAATACAAAACAATTTAAGAGAAAGGGAGGTTATGAAAACTCACCTGAGTCCTTAGATTTGATGTTTTCGTATTATGCGCGCTCACGAGAGAAAATCAGAACAACTCAACAACCTGAATTTAATAGATATTCGTTTTCATAAATATAAGCATTTCTTGTCGATTTCGAGTTCGTATGTGTTTACTTTAATTACCTACATACATTACTTCTTAGTTTATTTTGTCTAGGCTAACTAATAATTTCATCAATAATTATCGTAAAGATGGACTTTCACTTGTTAATTCAATTATCTATTAGGAGTATCAACTCATGAGACCTTAACTGTAAAATCCCCATATGTGTATATATGATCTAAGATGGTAGTCTTAGTCATATTCATTTATATATATATATATATATATATATATCATACATGCATGATGGTCTAATTTCCCCATCATTACCTAAATTATCAAATTCACTTTTAGTTTAAGGAAATCTAATTTAGGTTATTCTAAAAATTTCACATTATATATAAAACTTCATTGTGTAATATTTATGTCATTAATAAAAGGTGGCAACACTTATTTTTCTCATGCATGCATTGTTTATTCCATCCCCATAATCCTTTGTTCATCCCCAACGTTCGGTTAATGCGATTAAGCCTTAACAGCCCTTGACCCAACCTATAACCAGCGAACCTATAGGTTCGCTGCCCTCTTGTCCAAGGTTCACCCCTATAGGGGTTCGGCTACACATGGTTCGTTGGTTATGCCACATAAACGTTCGGCCAACTTATACCGATGGGCAGTAGATTCGTAGCTAAAAGGTGAAAAGGTTCGGTTAACATGTGATGCTAAGGTTCGTGGACTTAAGAAGGTTCGGCCACTAGGGTTGTGGGTTCGTGACCCATGCAAAAGCAAGGGTTCGGTAGTGGCGGCTGGATGGTTCGGCCAACACATGAAGGGTTCGGCCAGAAATTTCTAGGGTTCGCGGTTATCTAGCTAAGGTTCGGCCCTATGTGTACCTAGGTTCGTCCCTAGTACAAGGGTTCGCCTAGCAGGAGCCTGGTTCGTTCGCCATGCAGATAAGGTTCGTCCAGGTTGGCTGAGAAAGCGTCGAGCAACAAGGTTCGTGGGCTCCTTAATGTCCGAAGGTTTGGCCCACCTGAGAAGAAAGGTTCGGCGAGTACAAAGGTTCGGCTGAGACCAAACAGCTGAACAAGAAGGTTCGGCCGCCTCTTTGCTGTCACGAACCTGATTGCATCATCATCTTCTTGGACCTGCACTCGTTACAGACCCTACGCACACTTGTTTCTAGCTTATACGATTTCGTTAGAGTGTTTAAAACTTAGTAACATCAACTCTCAAACAACAATCAAGCAACGACCGTTTTAGAGTGAGAAACCGAAAGTAAGATGCAAGATTTACCTCAAATCTGCGGTTAAAAGCTTGCTTTCTTCGTATCTACTTGTTCCCCTTGATCACACGAACGCGTGGCCGCCAAGATCTCGCAATTTCGTTGAGAAACGAAGAAGTTATGGTAGAGAGAAGGTCTAGAGAGAGAAAGTGACGGATTCTTGTGTGTAGAGAGAGAGTGGGTGTAGAGAAAATGAAAGAAGAAGAAGAAGGTTTCCTTCTTTTATCGCGTGTAGTCACCGCGTGTTCGGTCACGTTTTTATCGCGTAAAATACAATAAAATGCTCGGTTTTGCTCGTAAATTTGCATAAAACACAAGTCTTTTAAATAATTATGTTTTGTTGTAATAGAAGGATTTTAAAGAAAATTGTTTAAATAAAATGTCTTCATTTGTTTTTGTTAAATCAATTATTTAAATAAATTAATTCGTTTAAGGTTGTGATTTCTAATAAACGTTTTAAATTTTCATTTATTAATTTAATATCGTTTGATATTATTTAGTTATCTCGTCGAAACACGTTACTTACGTACGTATTCGTAAAGATCGTCACCTTTCCGAATCCAACGCTCGTATCATATTTCGATTTAATTTACAATTTATGGAATATCGTTTCAGAATATTATTCCTAATAATTATATTCGTGTGAATCGTCACTCACGCGAATACATTATTAAGTTAATATTTCTGAGTTTATATTCGCGTTTAAATTGTGTTCGCAACCTCAATATCGCGTAATTAATTCCAATTATACCCCCATTATTTATTAACTTTAATATTATAAATTCCCAATCCAAAACCCACTAATCCTAGTCACTGACACTCCATGATAGACCGAAATATGTATATGTATAGGGCATAAAGGGTCAGTCGCAACTGCCCTAGCCACCGTCCCACCGCTATTTCGATAAACCATGACCATGTGTCCTTGACTATGTTTAGTAACCAAACAACAACCAACTTAAATCCCCTTTCCATTTCCAAACCAAATCCATAATCATCAACAATACAACTACGATAAACTCTCTGGTTCTGTTTAGTTGAGTTACAACTAAACTTCCCATGGTTTACGCGCATAATATGTTCTAAACATGTATACCAGTAACAGTGATAATCATCAAATAATGTGTCAATATTAATAATTATAAAATCTCAGGTCGTAACAGTACAATCGTATGGATGTACGGACGACCGGAAGTACAGTGATGTTACAATGAGTTATCTCAAGAATCAAGAGAACTCATGCGAGCCCGAGATCCCTTCAATTGAGTTTTCTAACCCTGAAATCTACAGGTCCTATTCGTGTGAAACGACGATGTCTGATTCGATTAATGCGGGCCATGGCAACACCGACAAAGGAAAATGACAAGAGTGATGTTCAATAATTGGACTGTCAAACTGGTTAAATAAGAGACTTTTGACCATTTCGGTCTAATTTTGAATAGTCATTTCCTACACACTCAAAGATCGTCTGACGGCTGAACACTTCCTCACGACTGTAGGACACATGACGCCTACGACCACGACCACCCCTCTACTACAATACACTATGATCTACAGAGTATGCATAGATCAAAGGACGGGGTGAGAAACAATTCCCAAACAAACTCAAATTAGTGAGAAGAGATAGTAATTATCTCACTCCAAAACACAAGGACTTTCGTCCTTTTGAGGAGGTAGTGCTAACATTTAGGCGCGTCAAGGAAAAAGGCATAGACCTCGATACGCCTTAGTAGTGGAGTCATGGTGGAGATAGCACCGCACACCATCGGCAGATTGAAAACAAAGCATCCTCTGTCATTTTCTTGCGAATCATCATTCCTAGAATGGCAGTGTAGTTAAAGTCTGCTTACATCTCCCAGACCAGCATGACTGCGATGGGACCGGAGCGAGAAGTGAACCCAACACCCTTCGTTGGGAAGACAAGAGCAACAACAGGAGCTGAAACTCAACAGGGAGGGCTTACATGTTGTTAAGACAACTCAAAACATCCTTCCAAGTAAGGAAGGCGAAGTCCTCGCCGACTGAGACATTTCTCGAAACATGAAATTTCAAAGGAAATACACTCGGTGTATGCAGAATCAATAACTGCAAACGACTATTAATAAGTCGATCCTAAGGAAGAATGTGAAGAAACGGTCATTGACTGTCTCAGTTCAACACTAAGATCGCGGAAGGCGAAAAAACAAACAAAGATGTCAAGAAATGATAATCTTCACCTCCCAAATGAGTATCACTCTTAGCAGCTCAACATCAGAAAGCATGAAACCCCTTCTAATCGAAACTCACAGTAGGAGGACAACATAAGTTCCACATGGTGAGATGGAATTATCCTCTACATGCAGCGTCCAACGCAACCACGGGTGAAGGAACCCCGCGAGCGAATCAAAGGAGGAATTACTCCATGAGCTCGATGGGATTGGAAGAGAAACAATCCAGGACAGACCTGAGAGAGCTATGCTGTCAAATTGTGCAATGCCACAACTGACCTATCTGCACCTGATCGCCGAGTAAGAGATGAGAGAAGTCAACCTCCAAGGTGCAGAATCCCCAAAACCTAGACGAGAACAATCCATAATTTGCAATACTCAAGCAAATTACAAAACTAAGCCCCGGAGTAGTGACGGCTAGAAGGTGAGAGGACGTCCATACAACTCCAAGAGCAAACCGTGAACCTAGGGATTTGAATGAAAGAAACCATACGTATCCACCTCAGGAACAATGCAAGAAAACCGTACGATTCAAGGGATACGATTCAATACACTACGTTGTCAACAGTGAGTAAAGTGAGGAAGTAGACGTTCTTGGAAACGCAAAGTGGAAACACGGCTTCAATGAAAAGTCTAAACAGATTAGACTAACTTACTAAGGAAACCCCAAAATCTATACGAACCAATTTCGTAAGCCTATCCCAATTGAGAAGCATCAAGGATAACCGATCCAAGTTATACATATGTTTTGTAACATTTATACATTTAGTCATGGTAGTCGTAAACAGTGTTAGAACAGTGGGTGTCAATGTTCAGTTATCAATGTGATTCTTATGTTCATAATGTGTGCTTGTGTGTTACAGGATCTTATTTATTTAGGAACAAGTATGTATTAATATTTACAGTCGATTACGCTAGGCAAGAACAGTATTGTGTTATATCGAAACAGTGGTGGGCAGCGAGAGTGAGCCCTATATATATACTGCGTTCGGTGTAACAGGATAGTGTTAGTGCGTAGTGTTAAGACGAATATTATGACAATTAATCAAACAAAATCGTAATGCGTAAGCGAGACTGAGTATAGTTATGGGTGACGATCCATAATGATACGAATGTTGAACTTATAATTACGAGTGAACGGCTTTAACTATTTTTATACGATCGGAAAACGTACGCGATTGTGGGTATACACGCAATTGTTACTGTTTAACGATCTGTTTTCGAACAAATAATTAAAATGTTTATTTTATATTTTTACAATTTTGAAACTCATCATTTTAATGAGTTTAACAACTCTTTTATTTTTTTAAACCGCGTAAAATACGCGTTACGTTCCGGAAACGCGAACCGAGCGACCGAAATGGACCCGAATACCACTCGGGCTATAAAAGCCTTAAACAAGACTTATTCTTTCATTTATTCCACCAACAACCCTTTCTCTCACTAGATTCCCGTCTACCCTCTCTCTCTCTAGAAAACCGAACTTCAAACGCGCGTATCTCGTTCGTTTCTCAACGGATTTTGGTGTTTTTGGTGTCCACGCGTAGCTCTCGACATCCTCTACACGGAAGTAAACGGATCGGAAGTTTTCACCAGCCAAATCAGAGGTATGCTCGAAAGAAAATCTGGAAAAATAGGGTTTTAGTTTGTGGGTTTCGTTACACACACATAACCGGTTCTATTGTATCATTCTTCGAGTCTTGCATGTGTAGAAACCTTCTTTGATGTTAGATCAGCTTAGATAAAGACCTGGATCCAGAGATGCGATGATGGTGATGATGCTGGTAACAGGTTCGACGGCCGAACCTTCAGACACAGTTGGCGAACCTTGGGGGAGGCTCCACGAACCCTAATGGTTCATAGACCCTCAGCCGAACCCTTAGGAGTCTTCACGAACCTACAGCAAGTCACCATGGATCACACGAACCCTCTTCTGGCGAACCACTATCAAGAACGAACCTATGGTTCGTCGGTTCCAGCCAGCCGAACCCTAAAGGGGTCTACGAACCTGCAACAAACCTTCCATGCGCGTCACGAACTATGTAGTGCCGAGCCTATTAGGGTTTCTCAGTCGAACCTTAGCAAACCATTTGATATCAACCGAACCATCTTCAAAGCTACGAACCCTAGAGCTTCAACAGTCGAACCCTAGGGGCTTCCACGATCCTTCACCGAACCTTGAATGTTCAACGAACCTATGTGGTCACTTAGCAATGAACCATGCAAGTTATACCAAGAGAACCGAACCCTTCGTTAACATGTAGCCGAACCTTGTTATGCTCGTTGGCCGAACCCTTGACCATCATCAGCTTCACGAACCTAGGCCCTTGAACCCAATAGGTTCGCTGCCTAAGGCGGCAGCCCAAACCTATTCGGCCCAACCCTAATCATATTCGGCCCAAATTGCAATGGTATTCAACCCCATAGGTTAAAACAAGTCTAATGGAATTATGTTGACCCATTATGATCTTAATTGGTCCAATTTTATCCTTGGTGATATACTTGGCCCAATAACTCACTCGTTTGGTTTACGAGATCCATTTCGGCCCAACACTATATTCAATTGGCCCAATGTCACATCTAATTGACCTATAGGGATCTAAATGGCCCATGGCCTTTGTTGAGCCTCATTACATGGGTTTAAGGCCCAATTGTGTTGGCTTCAACTTATGATACTTGTGAATTGATCATGAATAGGTTAAGTTGTAACTTAACAATAATCATGAAGATCAATTCACAATCACAAGGTCTTAAAACAATTGGAACATCTTTTCATAAGTCATGTTAATCAATGGTTTATCAAACTTTTAAACACATGTGATGTTGTGCAAACAAGTTGTGCATAACAGGACATCACACATTCTTTTCTTGGACCCATGATCAAACAAGTAACTCAATCATGACTTTCAAGTTTTCACAACAATCATAATCATGATCAAGTATTCAAGTGTTAATCAAGTTCCAGAGAACACGAGTCAATCAATGAATCAAAGTCTATATAACTATAAATCTTATATCTTATGTATGATTACAATGATATAGGAACCAATTAGAAGTCCTGTTTGCTACTTGCTATCTGTTTTAGTTCAGAGTCTACTGCAGACAGGTGAGAACATTAGCCCCTCTTTTACTGTTTTATAACCGTTTTGGGGTGGAACACATGATCAAACCCTCTATTTACAATCATATTTCATTATGCAAGATGTGTGTATTCTTATAAACATTACAGGTTCATTTCACGAATCCAAGGGATTCATCAACTGTTTTAAAAGAATTGTCAACTGTTTTAAAGGAACTTTCAAACATTAAACTCTTTTCATTAAAAAGGTTTTATAAAGACTCTTTGAACTGTTTTATAAACAGAATTACTCAAATGTTTTCTTTTATAAATGATAAACACTTTTAAATAATGGATTTTATAAACTCTTTTGTCATAAGCCTTGTTATTATACAAGGTCACTATTTCATGGTATTCAACTCAAGAGGTTCATTTCATGGTATTCAAATCAAGGGATTCATTTCATGGTATTCAAATCAAGGGATTCATTTCATGGTATTCAAATCAAGAGGTTCATTTCATGGTATTCAAATCAAGAGATTCATTTCATGGTATTCAAAACAAAGGATTTAATTCATGGGATTAAATCAAGGTTTTCAATTCATGTTATCAAATAAGGCATTAACACATTCGGTTAAAGTAAGGTTCATAAACATGGTGTCTATTGTTGTAAACAAACTTATAAACCCATCAAGTTTCAAAGGCGTTAGTACTGGGTGATCACAACAAGGGAAAGCGGACTCATTGTTTCTTATCCAAGATGGAGTTAGCTTTTAAATTGGTTTTAAAAGCTAACTGCAGGGTTGGTGTCATTGTTTTCTTATCCAAGATGGAGTTAGCTTTTAAATTTGTTTTTAAAGGCTAACTGCAGGTTTGGTGTCATATGGTTATCAAAACTGCTGATGTATTATCTAACTCCAAACGTGGTTTGGGACTTGATATTATATGATTGGCATTCGTGCGAACAGTGATTGGACTGTTTACACTCATTTTCATACTTGATGTAGTTTGGGTTGCAGCTCATCCATGTGAATCATTTATTACTTTAACATACCTATGTCTTATATCATATATTCATGTTTACAAATGCTTAAACCTATTGTTCTCACCAACTACGTCTGTAGTTGACAGTTACTTTTCACGTGTTTCAGGTAATCAGGTTTAAGACTTTCTCAGGGACAACTAAGGAGACCATTTGGGGCTGAGAACATGAAACCTTATATTCGAATGATCAACGAATAAGAGTTATTTTCAAACGTTTTCAATAAAAGGATCAATTCTCAACCTCTTATTCGAATGTTATACGAATAAGTGTCTTTACAATCATTTTTATTGAGCGTTCATCGCTCCATTCAACTTTTCATCAAACAACAACAACAAACCAATTTCGAGGGTTCAAAACACAAATCATCGAGGAGGTGTCCGTTGACCACAACAGTTCGAGGCTTTGTGCCCAACAAAGAGGTGAACGGACACGAACCGTGAAATTGTGTAGTGCACAATCGAGAACTATCATTTTCATGGGAATCCCCCATCAAACAAACAATATTTTTGCATGGTATCTGTCTAGGGTAATTCACTAGGACATGTGTCCACACAACATCACATCGAGAAATCGCTGAGGAATTCTCGAACAAGTCTCATCAGGGTCATTTACCATTATTTGACGTATGTCAACCGATAGTGACGTAGATGGTATCATGGTCTAACAAACCTCCAGCGCCGAGGCTGGTACGTTACACGCATACACATGTGAAACAACAACTCAGATTAGTTCCAAGGGAACTAATCACACAATCATATCAGTTAGGGTTGGTACATGATCACATGGGTGATATTACGGACAGAACACACAACAAAAACAAGATTTGTCAGATCAAATAAATGTTCAAGACCTGGTCTTGAACGAGTTTCAAACGAGTACACAGTGAACAATGTTTTACTACATGAAAGGAGCTTCACGTATGAGACTTTCAAAACAAACAAAACATGTCTCCTATATCAGGAGACAGAGCATACGCTTCTTTCTCACAACTTCGTTTTACAATCTTTTGTCGTGTCGCGTAGAGTGGAGACACACAAGTGACAACGCTTGATTTCCCGATAAGGACATCCTCGTGGATCAACGAAGGGGTGGTGGGCTGGCGGCCGAGCTTTGGCTCTACGTATGCCCTATACATAAACTACCTTCGATGATTTGGGATCGTGTCAGTAATGATTTTTAGACTAACGCGCTTGTGTAATTCATTCGTGTTTTCAAAGCCATTCACTCACCACTTTCAAAACCGTCATGAATGGAAAGATGTTCACTAAACCTTTTTGAAAACCTAATATTTTCAAAAGTAATGTGACTCACCAACCTAGTGTTGACAGATTTTACATGTTCTCAGGTGAAGAACAAGTGAAAACATGATGACTTTTAGAGAGAGAAAGATAGGATCCCTTAGAGGAACCTAAGACTCCTGCCGGATACAAGATTCAAGACTTGCACTTGTGCAAGCAACTTTCGAGGGACATCTGGTCCACATTCCAGATGTCCAAGTCAAGTTGTAACAGAATTAAATTATAAAACAGTTGTAATTTAATTTTATTCATTTATCGTATTTAGTATTTCTCATATTATCATGTACAATGTAACAATCTGTCCAAGTCAAGGGATCTATACCTTTTCAAGGTTGATATATTCGGGCCCCTCGTTGATTCAAGCTAATTTATAAGCATGGCCATGCTCAAACTTATGTTTGATACTAATAACGTTCAATCTTGATCGAGAAATATGATAGTTGAACAACATATGAGATTGACATCAATCCATGTCTCATGTTCAACTAGATATCTATTACAGAAGGATAATCAGTAGCTTACCATACACCATTGTTATTAAACTGAAGGTTTAATTAAATGGGTGTTAAGGATGATGTAAAATAATATATCATTGGGGGCAGTGAGATGTTGTTATATGTTCACCAATGTCTATACTAATGTATGTTTAATCTTATGCAAGTGGGAGATTGTTGGACCTATATGCCCAAGACTCAACGTGCGATAATGTTACCATTAGTATATTATCCCAAAAGGTCATACACTAAGCAATATTCCAAGTATATGCTTAAACGTGGTTTAATGTATACATCCCGGTTAATATCAAATATGTGTTAATATAGAACTTTATATATGAGCATGATGATTGTGATAATACAATTCTTTTGCAATATTTGCATATCATCATGCTATATTATATGTTAATATATAACTTTATATATGAACATGATGATTGTGATAATATGTTGGAAGAAAATATTATAAAAGAATTGTCATTATGGTGCATCCTATTTTAATCCATTTAAAGACATGCTTTGCTTGTTTGACTAAGTTAAATGATGAATTAGGTAAGTTTTTTTTTATTACACAAAAAAGGCAAGTTGATATCTTTCCATCTTTACGTTTTTGAAATATGGATCTCATAGCTTTCGTATGTAAGAGAAAAAGAACATTTTTAGCCGATTTTGAGAAGTGAGCTGTCTAAAGTTGTAGAGCCAAAAAGAGTGTTCTAGAGTGAATTTCACACATTAGAACATCTACAAACATCTTAATTCATAAGTTGATTTATTTATGTTCTAAGGAAGATTTTGCATTTTTTTTTTCTTGATATTCAATCAGGTTTTTAGCTAGAAACTTTGGATTCAACTTGCTTGGTGTGTCAACTCTTGGAGAGAAGACTTGTGTGTTCTTCATCAATCTCATTTTTGTGGCTATCATTTCTCTAGAAATGTTGTTTTCTCTAAACATCCTATGGTTGTATTTTGTTTAAGTTTCAAGAACTGCATACGGATTCTTTGTGGTTTTTGGTTTCTAAAGTTTATATTTAAACATGTTAAAACAAGCTTCTCTTGCAAATGATTTTACAAAACATGTTCAAAACCCAACAACATGTAAATACATCTCATTATACTCAAACCTACTAATAATTTTGTTATATAGTAAAAGGTTTGTTGTATTGTATATAATCTTGTACATAAAATTAAGAGAATTGCGTTCACAATTATACGTATTGCATCAAATGTGACCATCTTTCATGTAACAAGTGCTTAAATGGTTCGCATAATTTTCTATTATTATTTAAAATTGACTTAGGGGCCGTTTGGTAGCGTCTGAATCATTAAGTGTTAAATGGTTAAGATGTCTAAATGGTTAAAAGGGTCTGAACCATTAAATGCTGAACTGGTTAAGACTGTTTGGTTGAACATCTTAATGAAAGTGCAATTTGATTTTTTTAAGATGTCATAATCATATCTTGAAAATAAAAAAAAAATCTAATATCATCTTTCTGCAACCTTCTTTCTTCAATTTCAAAACCATCAGCACCCTAACCTCCGTGGAATCACCATCGTCGCCGTTCCGTACGGTATCATCCATGGTAACTATAACTACCGATCACAACTACGATCGTCTATAAAGGACCTGTGGATTCCGGCGTCGCCGCCATCCCACACTTCTTCCACCATCCACTGGAGAACCTCCCTGGCCCAAAATCTAAAAGCCGGCCTCAATTAACAATTCTGGTCATTGACTTATCTAGAGAAAGGTCAACCGTTGTTAAAGAGATCTGGCCATCGTTGTCTACGCTAGGGTTTTTCCAGATTGTCAATCGAAGCGTTCCACCAACAGTAATCTATTTAGTAGTTAATCGATAAAGGATCTTTTTGTAACAAACGGTCTATTTAGACCTATTTAGATTCATTTTTTTATTAAAATAAACTTTTTGATTATATTCAGATGCGTTTTGATTCTATTCAACACGGAAAGTCTATTCAGACCTATTTAGTAGTTTTTCCCTTTCATTCAGACTTTTTGATTCTATTCAGATGCGTTTTTTCGTTAAAACAAACGGTCTGAATCTGAACCATTTAGATTCAGACCCATTCAGACATATTCAGATGCCGCCAAACAGCTCCTTATACTTTCCGTTGTTGAAATGAGAAATTTATAATCAACGATAATGGTGCCAAATTGATATCAATCAAATACATTCATTTTTTTTTTGTTTTCATATTAATTTTGGTAGTTTTTTTAGTATTTTCAGTTATTATAATGTTAATAAGTTATATGTATTATCAACAGGAAAAAACAAAAAATCTAAACTTTATGATAAAATAAAATTAATTTGTTTATGCGTTAACACCATAACAACTCCAATCACATATTTAATTTGAAATGATTATTAACACATGACACACTATAATTAAAAATAATTTAACTAATAGTTCCTATTTTTATGTTAAACTAAAATAAGTTAAACATTTGATATACTAAATTTACATTTTAAAATACAGTTAATTTTAAGATATTATGTGCTTCATATTCATATTTTCTTTTAAATAAAAAAAAACGTATGTTGCAAAACAATAATATAAATATTTTAAATTTAATTTACTACAAGCACATACTTTTTAACATGTATTTAATTTTATTTCACGACACCCAAAAATTTATCCTAACAATTTTTTTTAAAGATTTTATATCATTGTACATACATATTATAAAAAAAACAAAAACAAAAAACAAAAAACAAAAAAAAAAAGAAAAGAAAACTCCAATCTCACTTTTGGACAAAATGATGAAAGGTTTTGTTAAATTAGGAGCATCTCTGATATAAAGTGTAAATTAATGAAAATTGTATGATCTTAATAAAATAGCAAGTTTTTTTCACACGGTCAACTATACGTTATTTTATTCAGATTCAAAAATAAAATTATCTTAAACTTTTAATTTTTAATAAAGATGGTACTAATTGTACGTCCAATGTTTTATACAAAAAAGTTTTACATATTTCTAGTTTGCATTTATAATTATATAACGTATTCTTATGGTAAATTATGTAATTTGTTATACATATATTTTAATTGTGTTATTTTTTTACTCAATCCCATTTAATACATGAGTTTAAGAATGTATAAAAGTTCATCTTAAAAAAAACACAGCAAATAAAATCAATAGCACCAATATGAAATCACCGCATAGCAATCAAAAACTACCATAACCCCATAATCGTTAAAATCCGGCATAACATTTGAAGCTGCCACTTAACCGTCAAAAACCTCCACGTAACAAGCACAACCATAAAATACAAAAGCAGTCACGTAATCGTCGAAAACGGTCATGTAACCATCGCAAACCGCCATGTAACAACTCAACCGCCTATTTTAAATAGCCTAAATTTTGCTTTAAAATGATTTAATGATAAAGGCCAGTACTAAAGTCAGTTAAGATAAACAGGAGTCTTTATACATATATTTCACCGCAACTTTTACAACCCTTTTGATAGCAGTGAATATCCAACTAAATTTGCTACGGTTTAAAAACATAAAAGCATAACAACCAAATCATCTGACAACAGTAATACAAATATTACAAAGTATGGAGAGAGAAAAAAAAAAAAAAAAAAAAAAAAACCCTTCACAATGCATCATTCATTTTTTTCGAACTCTTTTTCAATACACAAGACATCTTTAACCTAACGATTGCCGAATAACCCGCACATAATTTACCAACCCGTGAAGTCAGATAAATTACAAATCTACAACAAGAAACCAACCCGCAATTGAGAATAAAAAAAATAATAAAAAAAACTTTACATGCTTTAGGAGCAAGCAAATTGGATGATTTTGCAGAGTCGTGAGATGTTTATTGAGATATCAACTTTTGATTTTAGCCGAATGGGTTAGAAGAAAAAGTGATTTGTGTAGCAGGGTATAAACCACTTTGATGTTGATTTGTATTATTCATGGAACCAAAAGAAGTTGCATCATACCCAAAACTTCCTACCCTGCAAATGTAAAAAATCTATAATTATTATATAATTAGGTTATTAACCCATGTATTACACGGATTTAATATTTAACAATTGATATTTTTGAAATAATTGACATTTAAAACTTTTGTTGGTATTATATTAAAAACTAACCTTTATAAATGACCCAATTTAAAAATAGCGTTACACATGACGTACCAAAAGTGTAACTTTCTCTTATCATTTTTATTACTTTAATTTATAAATAAATTAAAAAACGTCATTTGTTTATAAAAATCTTATTGTTTAAAAACTTCTTTTATAGTATACTTTATTTTTTTTTAAAAAATATATATTTTTTAAGATAACTTATTTTTTACATAAATTTCGTTTTTTTGAAAATAAAATATATCTTACTTTAAAAATTTTGGTTTTAGAAAATTTCGTATTCTATAAAAAAAATTTAAGCGTGTTTTATATTAAAAAGATAAATAATATAATTGTTATTAATATTATAATTATTTAATAAAAGAAAAAATTTATTTAATAAGAGACAAGATAATTATTAAAGGGTGTTGTTATTCTCACACCCACTTTTTTTAAAAATACACCCCTGAGACAGCCCGTAATGGCCATTACGGCCCGTCTCAGGCCTCGGTCAAACTTTCGCTCCTGACAACCTGTGCCAATGATTGGGAGCAAGACGGGCCGTACTGGCCAGGACGGCTCGTCTCATTCATCGTACAGACATTCCCTGTAACCTGGTACAATGATTTGACTGCAAGACGGCCCCTAATGGGCAGTACAGCCCGTCTTGTTTTTCAATTCTGACAAAAGGACACTGATTTGACCCAGTACGGGCCGTAAAGGCCATTACGGGCCGTCTTGAACATTTTCAAATTGATATATAAGCATGAATCGTTTTCAAATATATTTCACGATAATTCATATCTGTAACGATGTCGTTTTGGGACGGGAGTTTTTTCAACTATTACGTGCCAGATTTGAACGAAGAGCCTCCTGTCAAGTATTCATACGGCACGATAGATCTGAATGCTGAACCTAACGCTGATGTCGGTTTTGACAGTCAAGCATCGTATGGGTTCGTGTATGACGACTGTAAACAAAGTTACACAGAGGAGGGTTATGAAGAAAAGCCGGGGGCTTCAAACGTTAACTGGGAAACCAAAGAGGTAACTTAAATGAAACATAAATGTTAATAATTGTATATTATCGCTATCCATTTAAGGTATTTATTATTGTTTTTATATGTCAGGAGTTTATGACTGAGGAAGCGCTGGTAGGGTGGGTGAAAAGTAGAGCAGTAGACAATGGTTACATTGTAGTCATAAGAAGAACGAAGAAATCAAAGACAACAGGCAGTGTAATCAAAGTTTGGCTCATGTGTGACTGTGGTGGCGAGCACAATAGCATCGCAATCCTTAGACGGTCAGGCAGCAAGAAAATCGGTTGTCCGTTTCAACTGGTAGGGTTATACAACGAAGTTCGTGAATCCTGGAAATTACAGGTGATTAACGACAATCACAATCACGAACCTGCTCAGAATCTAGAGGGTCATCCATATGTTAGAAGATTCACGCAGGAGGAAGAAGATCTGGTTGAGAATCTGACCGAGCGACACATGGATCCTCGTAACATACTTTCGAGCATAAAGAAACATAACCTTGCAAATGTATCCATCCCTAGGGATGTATACAATTTACAGCAGAAGCTAAAAAACAAGAAGAAATTCGATTATACTCCGATGCAGGTCCTGGAAAACGTGCTTCACAGTCAGCGGTACGTTTACTATACCCAGGAGGATCCTGAAACAAACGTCGTGGAAGACATTTTCTTCTGTCATCCAAAATCGTATTGCTGGTGGCGTGCATTTCCGCACGTACTGATGATGGACGCGACGTACAAAACGAACCAGTACAGGCTTCCATTTATTCAAATTGTTGGCGTGACTTCCACACACCAAACGTTTAGTATTGCTCACGCGTTCGTAAGCAAAGAGCGTGAGGAGAACTACGTCTGGGTCTTGGAAATGGCTAAGAGTATGTTGAATAAGTGTATGGAGCCACGTGTGATCATAACAGATCGAGACCTTGCTGTTATGAATGCGTGCCGTAAAGTGTTTCCAGAAGCTGAAAAATATCTCTGCAGATGGCAAATAGACGAAAATATTGCCAAACACAGCAAGGCAAGCTTTTCTGACGCAGACCGGAAGAAATTCAAAGGTCGATGGGCGAATTTGTGTAACTCTCCGACAACAGAGTTATACGACTACAACTACAACCGTCTGTACGAAAGACTTATTAAAGACGACAAAAAAAGTAAGCATCATATACCATAATTATTATCATCATATCATCATTGGTTTTTTGTTTCATTTCAGGGGTTCTAAAGTATCTGACGCACACCTGGTTAAACAGTTACAGAGATATGTTTGTAACAGCTTGGACCAATAGAACGCGCAACTTTGGTCAACGTACAACAAACCGGGTGGAAAGTCAGCACTCGAACCTAAAATGATTCCTCAGATCACCAAACAGCACGCTTGCCTCGCTTGTAGGTTTCGTAAATGAAATCGTGCAAGCACAGGAGGTAAAAATGAAACACGATTTTGAAACGAGCTTGATTAAAACTATGGGTCATCATAAACTACCAATATTTGATAACCTTCGAGGAAAGGTGTCCCATAAAGCTCTTGATTTGTTGGTCGAGGAAAAAGACAAAATAAGAGTGATGCGCGACTCAAATATGACGTGTGGCCACCAGCTTTGGACAAGTTGTGGGTTGCCGTGCGCTTGTAATATATCAAAATATTACAACACAGGTTCGTAATATTAAGTGTAAATCTTAGATTTTTCGCACGTAGTTACTGTTATATTAATTCTAATCATAAATTATGCAGATAAAAAGATACCGCTCTCAGATATAGATATTTTTTGTACAAAACTTAACGCAACTAACCCAACAATGTTAGAAGAAGAAGAAATAGATGTTATAGGACAAATGGGTTTGGTTACAGAAGAAATAAATTCCAAACCTCCTGAAATAAAAAAGAGTCTAATAAAGAAGGTCTTGGCGCAGGTATTTTCAAACAAAAGCGACAAAAAGGCGCCTTCAGTTCAAAAAGATACACGTGGTCGTCCAACTTTAAAGGCACAGAAACAAAAAGAGCAAGAGCAAGACGTTGTTAAAGATAACTTAGCGTCCCAAGAAAGTACATTTGAACCTTCGAGACATAGTTCGTTTACAGGTGTGACCGAGAAAAGTCAGAAACCCGTGTTTCGACGCAGCCGTTCCACATCGGTATCAAAAGCAATGCCACCATCGGACTCGTTAAGTCAAAACGAATTTCGTTTTCCACGTAACATGAAGCCAGAAGGATTAAACAATGTTTATCGCTTCGGTCATCACATCCTTCCTCTCCTTCAACCTTACGTTATAAACATACAAGATGTCCAGCCAGATGGTAACTGTGGTTTTCGTTCTGTAGCCGTAGGCTTAGGATTCGATGAAAGTCATTGGGCATTTATTCGACAACAACTCTTGCATGAATTGGATTTCAACGCAGATCTGTACAGATATGTGTTTAACTCCTATGACCCACATTCTTATGATGTACTGCGCAACATAATAAATTGGCAACAGATTGCACATGTTCCCGCCGAACATTGGATGTTTATGCCTCACACAGGTTTAGTAATTGCTCAAAGATTTGGCGTAATCGTTCACGTTTTCTGCAGAGGAGGTCCTCAAACCATTTTTCCTTTGTGGACATCTGCTAGTAGTTTGCCGCGGCATAACGTCGTATCAGTAATTCATCTTGGCCAACATTTCGTTAATGTTACCTTACAAGGATGTTATCCAATGCCAACGGTAAATCCTATCTGGAAACGTTACCGAAATGATGCCGCATCCGACTGGGAGTTCGTATATCATGACAGGCTGCAAGAATACCAAAGATTTCTAGATGAAAATAAGTTGGTCGACTACATAGACGTTTAAATGTAATAAACAAATTCTTTAATGAAATATAATAAAAGTGAATTTTTTTTGAATTTAAAAAAAAAAAATTTTAGAACATTACGGCCCGTAATGGCCAGTACTGGCCGTACTGTTCTAGATTAAACTCAGTTTTTACTTTTCATTTTTAACTTTTCCACACACATACACCCACATTTCCTCTCGTCTTGGCCTATACACCCCGTCTTGGTGCTTCAAGCTTTCGATACCATGTATGTATTTTCGCCCGTAGATCATGAATATGTGTTTAGATTAGGTTTTTGATCGAAATAGGACCTATTTAGGGCGTTTTTAAGTTTACGAAACATGAACAAGACGGGCCGTCTTGGCCCTTACGGCCCGTCTTGCTCATTCAAAATTTAAATCAGTTAACAACAAGACGGGCCGTCTTGCCCATTACGGGCCGTCATGCCCATTACGGGCCGTCTTGGCCATACCAGCCTAGTTTTGGCCTGGTATGGCCAAGACGGGCCGTCATGCCCATTACGGGCCGTCTTGGCAAGAGATTTTTTTTAACGTTTATTCGTTTTTCGGGTTTTTCAGCTTATACATTTATTACTGAGATGGATGCCGAGATGCTACAGCAGGAGCAGGTCGCCCAGCAGATGCCGCCGTTAGATCCCGAGTCGCTTGCGCTATCGCAGCATGCGTGGCTCCAGTTCGAGGAGCATTCAGCGACGTTCATGAGGTGTCGTCGGATACTTCGGATGAGCGTGCCGACGCCCCGTTGTATAGATTGGGGTCTTCCAGCTGATGCCGGGGAGGCGGTTCGTGCGAGAGCCATCCTCGGCGAGGACACGCCGTGGACTCGCTTGTTCGATCTCGCGGACCTGCCCACCTACCGGTTGATTACTATGGAGTTTCTATCCACATTTAGATACCGAGCTCACCAGGCCGCAGTTCGGGAGGCGGATGACGAGGAGCTTCCTCCGGATATCGAGTTCTCCTTATGCGGCCAGCACTTCAAGATGTCGATCGAGCGGTTCGCCGTGTACTTAGGCATCTATTACGAGCCGGAGACCGTTCATGACGACTTCGCACAGGCCCCCACGCAGGGGGAGGAGGGAGTTATGAGGGCCTGGTGGTCCCAGGTATCAGATACGCCCTTCACCGGCCCCCGGGTACGGGCCTCGGCGATCAGAGATCCACTGATCCGTTACATCCACTGCTGCATCGTGACGACCATCTCAGGTCGCGGTCAGAGCCAGGAGTGGGTGACGACGACATATCTGTTTTATCTGCACTCACTCATTGTTGGCAGGCCGTGCAACCTGGCACGGTGTTTTGCGTTGTACTACGCCTCCTTCTACCACCGACAGGAGCGCGGTACATTGTGGGGTGGCGCCTTTGTCACCCACATCGCCCGCAGCAGAGGCATGGTTGACATGCTTGAGGATCTGCCGGCGATCGAGCCTCGTAAGCTCGATCGGCGGACGGTCCTCAGCATGAAACTTGCCGCCGACATCCCGGGTCTGGGATTGCGGTTTATTGGGCTGGACGGCCGCCCGTTTCAGCCGGCCCAGGTCATTGTATTGCTAGACCAGCAGCAACAGCAGCAGCAGGACGGTGGCCCGATGCCGGAGCCCGAGCCGATTCGGGAGGAGCCGGTTCTGTCACCGCCGCGCGAGGAGGAGCCTCCGCAGCATCCACCGCACGTTTACAGTGCGGTGCGCCTGACCGAGCCACTCGAGGCGTTGTTGCACCAGATTGCCGCCCGGTGCGACGAGACGGCCCAGCGGATGGCACGCATCGAGCGACGGCTCGATCGGTACGAGGATTTGGTCCAGTGGACAGTCACGTCAGAGCATGCGCGACGGGACGGGACACAGCTTCCACCGTTCCCGGAGCCACGCGTCTACGCAGACGACGGATCACACACTGGACCATCCGAATCGTAGTTCATTTTGTATTTTTGTATTTTGTTTCCTTGTATATAAAACCGTACAGTGTATATACGTATGTTTCTTTCTGCATTTGTATTGTTTCTGTTTGTGTTGTTTAATATTTGCGCGAAAAACTTTATATTGTTTAAATTATTTTAATTAACGTAAACAAACTAGAAAATGAAATATTTAGTTAAAACGACATTATGACGTTTAATTAACGTAATAGCCGTGTATCGTTCAAATAAGTTACATAATAAACGTATATCGTTAAAAAATATTTAAATACGTAAATTATGATTAAATAAAATAAATAACACATATCGTTCAAATAATTCACGTATTAAACGTATATTGTTAAAAAATATTTAAATACGTTAATTATGTTTAAATAAAATAAATTAACTCAAGACGGCCCGTAATGGCCAGTACGGGCCGTACCAACATACAAAACTGGTTGACACCCAAAATGGCCTGGAAAAATAAGCTTGGGGCCAAGACGGGCCGTAATGGCCAGTACGGCCCGTCCCACAGAATGTTTCACTGATTCCAAGGAATTCTCTGGAATGTTTGTCTGTACTCAATACCGGGCCGTAATGGCGAGTACGGCCCGTATTGGACCGCAGGGGTGTAAAAATATAAAAGTGGGGTGTCCAAATAAAACAGCCCTTATTAAATAGGAGAGAGAATTAAATGAAATAGTAAGGAATTAACAAATGTCACTTGTGGTGTAAGAATGTAACAAGTGACAATAGTGTTGTTGTAAGGAGGTGACATGTTGCAAAATATTTACTCTTTTATTAGAGAGTATAGATGGATATTAAAGGATGAGAATCGTGTTGTAATGGATTTTTTTTTCATTTCATTTATTTTTATTTGGAGTTCTTTTTCCGACTTAGTAAACTTTAAGGTTTTGTGACGGATTACACTTTAGGGTTTTGTAGCAGAATGACAGTCATTGTAACATTCTTTTATTTGTGTACTGTAGTGGGTTCTTTTTTTATTTTATTTATTCTTTATTTGAATTTTTTTTTCCGATTCAGCAAACTTTCAGGTTTTGTGACGGATTAAACTCTAGGGTTTTGTAGTAGAGTGATAGATGTTGTGTTCTTTTAATCTACGCTTACGTATTGAACATAGTATTAGTTGCTACCATAACAAGAGGTTGGTATACTACTGTTTTTATTATAAACGACACACTTGGAGTCCAATGCCAGAAGATACAACACGTACCCGATTAGATCTCACTTTGTGGGGTGTGGGGGAGAGATGAAAAAAACCTTATCCCTACCCTAATGTGGTAGAGATACTACTTTGTAAGAGACCCCTCGCTCAGGTTTTTTTCTTTTTTTTATCATACCATGGATAGGCAACATAGAATACCAAGCAAAAATACATAAAACAACATAACCCAAGCACACAAACTTATGTACATATAGCAGACATAAAGTAATGCATATAGACATGGTTGGAAAAATCACTAGTCGCTAGTCGGTCGGCAAGGTATGGACTAGGGATTAATCTTGATTAATCGGATTGGAATTTTTATACAGAATTTTTCAAAATTTTATACATATACATACAAATACACACATTAATATAAATATAATACTTCAAAATTCAAATATTTTTCTAATAAACTTAAAGATAATAAACAAAGTACTTAGAAATTCAAACATTAATATAAGCATACTTGGGAGTCGACTGAGACCGATCATGCGCGGCTGCTTTTTGGTCGATCGATTGTGATTTTGGGAGTCGACTGAGACATGGAAGAAGAAAACCACAATTTCTTTGGGCTTGGATCGAATTTTTTGGCTTAGACATAAAATTATTAGCTTGTTGACCGATTTTTTGCCCTTGGACTGGTTAATCCGACTAGGCCGCCTAGCCCCGACTAGGCCGCCTAGCCCCGACTAGGCCGCCTAGCCCCGACTAGGCCGCCTAGCCCCGACTAGCGATTTTTGAACCGACTAGGCAAAAATTAATCGGCTTAGGTCCGACTAGCGATTAATCCGATTTTTACAACACTGCATATAGGTATATAACAGACTGATCTACATATTTAAAACACCCAAGACGACAAAATAACAAATTACTAATAAAACCGACGCAACCACTACAATGCAAAATCCAATCCAATCTACATTACAGTATAAGCAAGCAGAGAACACGCAATTCCAACACACGATCATGTAACGCATAAAACTCCAAGACTAAATTATTACGTAAAAGTTATTCCCCTAACCTATCTTCTATCAATCTAGTCATCTCTCGCTTTTATTCTACATCTCCAGGAACTCCTATCACTGATCATCCCATGTCAACCTGGGTCGGCCCCCTGCATCTCTTTCCTTCCACAATGAGGTTCTCTACTCTTTGTCTGAGATACATGTTACTCGCAATCTCTCCCTGATGACTTCGTTCCTTATTCGATCAACCCTTGTGTGACCACACATCTATCTTAACGTTCTTATCTCTTTCGTCTCCACTTTTTTGCCTTAATCTTCTTTACTGGCCAACAATCACTTCCGTGTATCATGGCCGGTCTGATTACGACCTTATAAAATTTGTCTTTCAATTTTTCTGGAAACCTCTTGTCACATAGGATGCTTGTAGCTACTCTCCACCAGTTCCAACATGCCTGGACACTGTGAGCTACATCACAATCAATGTCTCCGTTACACTGGAAGAACGATCCCAGATATTTAAACTTTGTTGTTTTTGGCACCTTCGGGTCTCCAATGGTCACATGGTTCTCCTCCTCTATGGTACCGCTAAAGTTACAATATAGATACTCTGCATTTGACGTACTAATGCACAAGCCTTACTCTTCTAGCCGTGCATTTAGGTCCTCTTCGTTTTCTGTCATTAACATGATCTGCAAAAAGCATGCACCATGGGATGTCTTGCTAAATAGACTTCGTCAATTCATCTAAAACAAATGCAAAAGGGAACAGGCTAAGTGTTGAACCTTGGTGTAGTCCCACCTCCACCGAGAAGGACTGTATTTCCCACGGGTGCTCTAACACTGGTCTTCACACCTGCATACATATCTCTTATCAACTCTATATATCTCCAAGGGGTACTTCTCTTAAGGCTATCCCAAATCACATGACGTGGCACACTATCATATGCCTTCTCAAGACCAATAAACACCAAGTGTAAATCTCTTTTCTTCTCCCTGTACCTCTCCGTCAGCCTCAAAAAAATGTGTCGCCTCTGTGGTCGACCTCTCTGGCATAAATACAAACCGGTTCTCATTCACTTAGGTTTCTCTTCTCAATCTTGTCTCGATCACTCTTTCCCATAGTTTCATGGTATGACTCAGAAGTTTAATGCCAAGAGAGGCCCTAAGAATTGAGGTGCCCGGGACGGGTCGGGAAAAAAGGCCTCTAGCGAATACAAATATTAAAGCAGGAGTGTTCAAAAAAATTTGTACCTAAAAAACAAATTTTGAATTTGGTTTTTGGTTCGGTTTCCAACCATATCCGAGTTCTAAATTAAGTTCCTAATCGTATCTGAATTCTGAATTTCGGTTTTCGGTTCCGTTATAGGTTCCATTTTAGTTTGAATTTGGTTTGTTCGGTTTATTCAGTTAACCGAATAAACCTAATTCAGATTTAAAATTATTATTTTATAAACACTATATAAGATAAAATTCGATTTATTCGGTTTTTAACAGGTTTATTTGGTTGAATTCGGTTTGTAACCATTTTATTTGATCTTTAATCAATTTATTCCGTTTGTTTGGTATTAACCAATACTGAACCGAACCACTTCCCGACTTTGGTTCGGTTTTCAGATAGAAAGGAAACCATTTAAATCAAACCAATGAACACCATTGATTTAAATGACATAAAAGTAACTTTCTATGCTTTATAGGGAATTACTTTTTGTAACTATTAAACCATGTTTTTATAAATAGTTCACTTTCGTTATCTATAATTGTTGGTTCTCGTTTTAATGAATCTCTGTATAAACGTATACGTCAAAAAAATTGTGCCCCCTAAAAAAAAATGGGCCCGGGACGGGGGTCGGGCTTGCCCCTCCCCCGGGCCGCCCCTGTTTAATGCCTTGCTTGTCTTGATTATGGTGTTGAACAAATTGTCAACCAGCTAACTCCATCTTGTAAACATATCCACACTTCAATAGGAATATTGTCCGGTCTCATCGCTTTCGCCTTTCCCATCTTCCTGAGCGCTCTCTGCAACTCTTCCTTGGCAACGAGTCTACAGTAGGAGTTGTTCCATTGTGTTTCTTTGTTAGTGAGATGGTCAACGTCCCTGCTAATGAATAAGTCAATAAAGTATGTTTGCCACCGCTCTTTGATCTCCTCCTTTACTAGGACTCGTCAATCCTCTCCCTTGATGAATTCCACTACTTCAACATCGCGTCTCTTCCTCTCTCTGGTCTTGGCAATCTTGAACATGTCGTGCTCTCCTTCTTTAGTTTCAAGGCGTTTATACATCTCTATACGCCTTGTCTTCATCCTCATCTACTACTTCTTTGCCTCTTGTTTCGCTTCTTTGTAGGTATTTTTCAATATTTTTCTTTCTTCTTCCTCCGTACACTTGACCAACTCCCTAAACTTCTCCTGCTTTGCTCGAACCTTGTGTCTCATCTTGTCGTTCCACCATGACGATTCTTTCTGCCCACTTATCTTTCTTGTTGGCATCCCCAATTTCTCCTGTGCTACTCTTATCACATTGTCCAACATTGCTTCCCACATGCTATTTATGTCTCAATATGTTCCTCTATCCTTCCCTGCAAGGACCTTGTATCTAAACTCCGCTATCTTTTCTCCCTTAAGGCAGCCCCATCGAATCCTTGGTTTATGCTTCTTCTCCTCCACTAACTTTTTGCGCATTGCAATATTTGTCACCAACAGTCTATGTTGCAACACCACTGTTTCCCCCGGTACAAACTTGCAGTCTAATGCCAGAAGATGTTAAAGGAAAAATAGCTAGACAGTTATTATAGGTAAGATCATGAGCAGTTCAAAGCATTAAATGAAAAGAAAAATAAAAGAAAAATAAATAAATAAATAAATGTAAATTAGTTATTGCTGTCATGCCAAAAAAGAACACAAGAAAAGGGGGACCAAATTTTCTTGTGATACTATTGTGAAAACAAAAAACCATGGTTGTAAAAGTCGGTCTAGGCAGCGCCTAGGCGCCCGTATACCTTGTCGACTTGACCCTAGTTGGTGCCTAGGCCTAGTCAGTTTTTTTCTTTTTATTTTTTCTTTTACTTTTTTTTTTGATTTTTTTTGGGTAGAAATGGATTCAACCCATAGTTGTCAAAGGCACAAGGCGCATAAGCCGCGCCCGGACAGTGGCGACGCTTGGCCATAATCCCAGGGGGGCAAAATAAAATTTTTTTTCCAGGGGGCGAAATAAAGATTTTTAAAAAAATTTACACTATGTATCGGAAAATTTACACTACTACACGAAAAAACAGGGAGGCGGTCGCCCCCCCCACAGTCTGAACTAAGAACCGCCCCTACGCTCGAAGCCTAGGCGTAAGGCGCAAAAAAAGCGAAGGCTTTTTTAAACTTGGCGCATAGTATTAAGTTACCATTTTTAGAGGTTTGACATGTTTTAAGCTTAAAAATTTTAAAAATATATATAAAGTATAACTATAAAACAATTTATTATCTAGTTATATAAAGTTTTTAAAATTGAAAACATTTTTATGGTTGTTTTAAACTAGTTACTGGTTGGATTTTTTTGAACTTCGCCGGATATTCCAAAATTTTGCCGGAATCTAGCCGCAAAGTCACCGGAGGGCGCCTAGGCTGTCACCAGGCACCTTTCACGAGCCTGGCTTTTTTTTGGGGCCTAGGCGAGCGCCCGAGGGCTTTTGACAACTATGATTCAACCATGTTTCTTCGAGACATTTCTCAACCCTAAATTCTTAATGTCTCTTAAACACCAATTAAACATCTGAAACATCAAATCCAGCCACTAAACATCGAAATCAATCTCTAAACTTTGAACTGAGTTTCGATCTTCTTTGCTATTCGAGTCTTCGATCTTCTTTTGTTGTTCCAGTGCTTAAGTTTGAACTTTGAAGTACTTGACTTAGTATGTTTAAGTTTATTTTTTAAATTATTTGACGTATTATATTGAATTGTTGATACTAATGTGTGTACATATAATATATATTTGTAAAATTACATATAAAAATTCCAATCCGCCTAACGTTGATTAATCCCGATTAATCCCTAGTCAGTACCTCACTGCCCCACTAGCGCCTAGTGCCTTCTACAACCATACAAAAAACTAGAGAAATATAGATCAAGTTTAGGTTGACTGTAATCGGTGATTCCTCTTCTTTTGTCTTCGTTTGTTTTCGGTTTATTCCAAGTACATGATGATTAGTGTATGTCTCTACTGTATCTAAAGAGGACTTTGTATATTATTGGTGTTAGTGAATTTGTAGCGGATTTTTGGATTTTACTCTCCTGTTGAGGGATTTTTCATGCTAAATTTAATGTTTCTTTCAATTGCATTAAAAATACAATATACTCGTTTGCAAGGTCAGGAAAATTCGGTCAAACGAAGATTAATTATGCATTTTGGTGCTTACATTTTGTGACCGGGTTACGTTTTTCCCATCACGCAAGCAATAGCATTAGTTAAAACACAGTTTATGCTAAGTCGTTGTTAGGTAGACCTGAGTACTTATTAGTGCCCACCCCCTTGAAGATTTTATGTGACTAGGGAAACATATTATTAAAAATAATAATCTACTTTTTTATCAAATAAATCAATTTAAAATGTACTCATGTTCCCACACCCTTTATGTGACTATTGACCCGTTTCACTTTCAGTTAAGTTCTAAATTCACCCGCTTAGCTGGAGGAAGAGGATAAGAAAAGAGATGGGGATGGGGGGGGGGGGTGGGTTGGGGGCTTCTGGGTATAATTTGATTGGGACCTCTCAAAATAATGTGAGAATTTAGGGGCATAGGGGGGATGGATTGGGTACCTCAATATTTATTTTTCTTTTGAGTTTTGTGTGTAGTGAAAAGGTAGGTGCTAACATCTATTTTTTGGGGCTAACATGGGTGGTTTGGGACAAGTATGATGACTACCACTTGCAGTTGCTCATAAAGTGGCATTGTATTTTGGGCTTTCAGTGGTGGATCAGATCCGCTATCCGTTGCTATTTGTGGATGTGCCAAATGCAGTGTGCCAGAACGGATAGAATTGCTTATTTGTTTGATATCTCTCGTATGCAAAATGAGCTGATCAAGATGGATGTGGGTTGGAAACACTACTATGCTGCAGGGCCCTGTAGGCAGTGTTGTAAAAATCGCTAGTCGGTCGGTGAGGTGGGGACTAGAGATTAATCGGATTGAGATTTTATATATAAATTTTAATAATTATATATATATATACACAAAACTTTATGTATAAGTTTGCAAATAATATAAGATTTTATCAAATTAATTTAGATGGGCTATTTATTTTGTTTTTTTTGGATACCCAGCCCACCCATCTAATAAAAAAGCCCATTTCTGATTTTCAAAAACAAGCCAATCCCGTCTCCCGACTACGCGTGCTTCGTCGTCCAAGTCCAAATTAGGGTTCCGGCGAAGTCAATCGAGGTCGGAATCGAAGTCGTTCTTGTCAATCGAAGTCTGGATCATCGTTCCCAACTAAGATCGAAGGTATGTTTTCCATTTTCCTCTCGTATTCGCCGGAAATCGGCCGTTTTTTGGCCGATTGGTGGCCGTTTGGTTGGCCGATTAGGACCGATCAGGGCCGATTAGGTCCGATTTTGACCGTCGTAGACCGACTAGCGATTAATTGGCCGATTTGAGGAAAATTAGTCAGGAACACCCCGATTAGCGACTTTTGCCGATTAATCGGCCGAGGAATCGCGATTTTTACAACACTGCCTGTAGGACAGACCCTAGCACTGGGTGGCCTAGCAGCCGCACTTTGTGGCGTCTGCCGGAGCCCGAACGGCCTGCATTGTGGCCTGGGCGGCCTCACCGGTTGGCCAAGCCTCCTGATAAAGGACATGCAAAGGGGCCTCACTGGCTGGACACAAGGCCACAGGGGCCATTCTGTGCCATTCATGGTATGTCATGTGCCATCTTTTGGCGATTGTAGTTCTGAAATTTTTTACTAGGAATAAAGTTTCTTAAGATGGGTTGTTTGTTGGTGCTTTTGTGGGTTGTTTGGGCTCTTGTTAATATTATGGTTCTCGGTTTATTTGTAAATGTTACGTTGAAAGGCAAAAGGTTATTGGAGGTGGCTTCTTGGCAAAAGTTTATGAGGATGGGAATTCTCTTTATGGATTTCTTGTATGCGTAGGAGATGGAAAATTGTTACAATCATGAAGCTTTAGCTATCGGCATTCTCCTTTTGGACTTTTGCAGTGAACAGTGGGTTTTGTTGATTATTAGCACCAGAGGATATTATGTTAACTATATTAGGTGTCTTCGGGGCAACAAGTGCTCCATTTTTTAGTTTATTTTGTTTAGTATATGTAACTTACTTCATAGGCTTATGTCCACCTTTTTGTATAGTTGGGTGGATTTGTATAGGCATCTGGTGCTGATTTTTTGGGTTCCCAAAACAAGTTTTGGGAAGGTTGACTTGTGTGTTCTGGGGAAGGCCCAAGTGATCATGTAATTTCTTTGTTATTGGTATCTATTTTTCTGGGCAAAGCCTTTTAAAAAAAACTTCACCCGTCTGACCCTTGGGGAAAAAGCAAGCCAACAGTAGCCTTTTCCCATCAGCCCAATGAAAGAAACTTAATTTCCATGTAGACTTTGCAAAAACAATATTTTGATAAAACTTGTTAAGAGTTTAACTTGGAAATTAAGACCAGTGAACACAAGGTATAGGAGTTAACAAAAAACAAATTATATTTTACAAAATTGCAATTATTTGCCATATTTGCGGTGATGTATATTTTAACGTTAAAACTATATTTAACTTGGAAATTAAGACCAGTGTTGGTACTTGAAGAAAAAAAGTAAAATTGCACTAATTTTAACGTTATTTTGCTTAATTTTTGTGAAAATAACGTTAAAAGCATTGGGTTGATTGGTTAACCAGGCATCATGAGCCAGTGGTCTCATTAAAAGCAGTCTCTCTATTCCTACGAGGTAGAGGTAAGGTTGTCTACATCCTACCCTCCTCATACCCTACCTTAGGTTTGCTAATGATGGGCTATATTGAGTACAATGATGATGAAAATTGCAATTATGAAATTGTTCTAAGCAAATGCTTATTTTACTATTTAAGGCAATTATAAAATTATCGGCATTATGAAAAACAGAAATGTAAAATTGTAAATAAATGTGGCAAGATATTACCTGGGTTGAGACGGAATATTTGGAGGTACTTGTCCCATGTAACCTGATATAATATCATACATAAAAAAATGAGAATAATATATTTGACATATAATAGATAAAATTTGGATTTATGGCATAGTGAGTAGAGTTGGCAAGCTGGGTGAGTCGGTTATTAATTGCAATTCTGTAAAATTGACTTGTTTTTTGTTAACTCCTATACCTTGTGTTCACTGGTCTTAATTTCCATGTTGAACTCTTAACGAGTTTTATCAAAATATTGTTTTTTGTTACACCCCATTTGCAGTGCACGCGCATAATGTACATATGTATGGGCCCTCAAGGGGCAAAAGTAAAATTGGACTAATTTTAACGTTATTTTACTTATTTTGTGAAAATAACGTTAAAAGCGTTGGGATGATCAACTTCAAACGGTAACTTTGAGCCGGGGACTCCTTCAGAGCAGCCTCTCTATCTCTATCCCAACTGGGATAGGGGTAAGGTTTGTGTCCATCCTTCCTCCCAGACCCTACTGAATAGTGGGAATATACTAGGTAAATTTGTTTGTTTGTTTTGTACGAAACTTCTATAAATCTACTATAATAAAAGAATAGTTGCAGAGGAGAGGTCATGTTGATGGTGTCTTCTCAGCTTTGTTTTCTCGGCTCTCTCTAATATTAAATTAGCTCTTTCCAATATAAAATTAGAAGACACATGTCATTATCTGGTGTCTTATTGTCTTTCTAATATTAAATTAGCACTTTCTGGTGTTAAATTTGTATTTTTCAAGGTGGTTTCTAACGGTTATGGCGTTACGTTGGTTTTACGATACGATTGCATGGCAGTTTCCGACGTTATTTACATGAAAATGATTTTATTTGCTTTGTAGTTTTTTAATAAAGATAGATTATTTTTCCTACCTTACTAGTTGTATATAACTAACTAAATCAACATTGTGTTTTCTTAGAATAAAAGTCAATATCGTGAAGAGATTATAAAATTAAAGTACCCAGCTATGGGACGGACATAAAACTAGTTATCTATGATAACAAAAACAGTAATATTTTAGATTTTGGATTTGACATGCTTTCTTTTCAAAGAAATTTTTTATTTGACATGCTTGAGTATTAGATAGATAACCCAGATCGACCCATTGAATTGCCACCTCAAACACAAGATTCAAAAAGCACAAGGAAGCATTACCAGAAGGTGTTGATGATCCAAATGGCAGGCTTGAGGGAGGCATTGATTGGTGGGTCATCCATGTTGGTGTTGGTGCTGGTACTGGTGCAGGAGCAGCCAGACCAAAGGTTAGTAGCATGCCAGATGGGGGTCCAACATTTGGTAAAGCACTTTGTAATGGTGCCATTGAAGGGAACTACAAAAAACCGAATTCACATCAAAAATATATAATTGGTTGTAAAAGATTAATTAGAAATGATATAAACTTTCTAATATCTTGATACTTCAATAGGCATCTATTGTAGGCAAGTAATGTGAGAAATCTATATTTTAGCAATAAATTGTAAGAATTAAAAAAAAATGTGCTAATCAGTTAAAAAATTCATATCAGTAAATATAAATTCTTGGTAATAAACCTTTAAGCTGAATCAGTATTTATGGAAAAAAAATTATACATACTGTTGAAGCTTGAACTGAAGATGATTCGCTGAGATCAAATGGATTTGATGATTTTGATGGCTGTACAAAAACAGGTGGCGTAGGATGCTACAAATAAAAACCACAATCAGCTTATTAGCTTAAACATGAGAAGTAAGGAAAAATAATATATTAAAACCCATGCAAATAATTAAAAATATATGTATACGTAGATAAGTAACATTGGTAACTATTGATTAGACAGGAATTCGTTTTCTAAACAGGATTAAATTCATTAAATTATAGTCTTCATAATATCATATTTACCTTCAAAAACACTAAAATCTCAAATTTATCCATTTTAAAGTAAACAAGATAAAAGTTAGTTTTACGACAGTGTGTTTCACTGAATAAAAAAAAATACATAAAAGGTCTTACAGTGAATCATCACAGCAAAATCTATTCTTGTTGAAACAAGCTGTTATACGCAAATATAACTGATTATTTATATTTACTATCAAATATAAAATATATGACCATTTTAGTCGTAAAGATGCTTCAAAAATCAAGTGTTTTAAATGTGAAGAATATGGACATTATGCAAGCAGAGTGTCCCAATCGTAAGTGGGATAGTGCAAGATTAAAAAAGGAAGAAGTACACCTAACTCAAGAAGATGATGAACCATCCTTGTTATTAACCGTGTGCCAACAAGAGATAGGCTCAAGCAACAAAGATAGTTTAGAATGTTTTTTTTTTCAAAGGGGCAAGAAACAGAAATAGAAATAGACCTGGTGAGGATGAGTAACGAACTAAAGAATCTATTGAGAATTAATAATTCTGGTGAGGATGAGTAACGAACTAAAGAATCTATTTAGTTTATTTCCAATTCAAAATTTGCATGTATATTCTATCAAGGAACGATTCTATACCCACAAAAATTAAAGTTAATGTGATAAGTTGCATCAAACCTGAGGAATGTTACATTGCATACTGTATGCCATGCCATACTGTGGAGCAGGGTACCAGCCTGGACCCTGAGCAGTGTATTGAGAATAGCTTGAAGTAAATAGATCCTGCATTATACCAAAAACAACATTGCAAATTTAATAACTGGAGGTGGTAAGTCCAACCTTTTAGGTTCAATCTTTTTTTAAATAACTAAACAAGGAATGGGTAACATGGGATGAAGGTAAACCAAAAGTTTATTTTTAATGATGTATACAACATCCTAAAATTTTTTATCCAAAGAATTAAATTAGCATTGTATTTGCATGCCAAGAAAAAGTTTTGAGAGCATAGTATTAACCAATTATTTGGTTGTAAAAAGCTAAAAATTGAAAGATTACCCGGATAGAATCGACCCAAAATGGTGTGTTTCTACACACGTTTGGAACCAATAATCATAAATAACACATTCGTTATTTATGAATAACGTAAAAAGGGATAAAAAATATTTGTTGGTAAACTTGCATCTACTTCAGTAATTACCATGTTTCAAGATCCATTTCAACATTACCCGACACACCATCTTGCCAGTTGCCACCCCTAAATTATATACAAGAGAAGTATAAAAACACAAAATGCAACCAAAAAAAATATACACTATTACCGCAGGTAGTTCTAGTTTGACAGAAGATTTAGCCTCAATTGTGGATGTGACTTGAGAATCTGCAGTTGGAGAACTAGTAGGCACTTGAGTATCTCCATTAGAAGTATTCCATGGCTGCAAAAAGTTTAATGTAGAACAAGATTGTAAAAATAAACTACAAAATCTTCATGATACATAGAACAAGAGATGATAAACAAACAAACAAACAAACTTAACCAATATATTCCCACTCTACAGTAGGGTCTGAGGGAAGGAATCCCCTATCCAGTTGAGATAGAGAGGCTACTCCGAAGGAATCCCCGGCTCAAATTTATCGTTTGAAGTTAATCCTCCCAACGCTTTTAACGTTATTTTCACACAATAAGTAAAAGAACGTTAAATTCGTGCAACTTTACTTTTGCCCCTTGAGGACTCACACATAACAAACAAACAAACAAACATACCCAGGGAAATCTCACTTCTAAGTAGGGTTTTGGGGGGAGAGATTAAAAAAAACCTAACCCCTACCCTAAAAGAGGTAGAGAGGTTGTTCTAAAAGAGACCCCTGGCTCAAGATATTGCCCCTTTGTCTACTTTTTTTTCTTTTAAACATACTCCGTGCAAAAACAAATACTGAGGGCCCACACATATATACATTATATGCGTTCACCGCAAATGGGGTGTATAGAACAAGAGATGATACGATCAAATAATTAAAAATAGGTCAATCGTTGTCATCTTTTATCTCCAAATGGCTCAAATCAATATAGAAAACTCGTTAAATGGGAAAAGTGAAAAGCTGTCCAAAGCCTGTACTTTAAAGCATAGCATCTCCAAAACCATTTATTTTAATAATTTGATTATTATTGTGATAATATATAGGTATTTTCATTTGCAACTTTCGAAATTCCAAAATATCAAAATTTCATAAGTATCCTTCTAGTTTTATCCTTTCAAAACGCTAAAATTATCGCATTTCATATAATAAATTATATAAATCAGCTACTTATAACATGTCCATGATAAACAAACACGCGCTCAGGTGATTCACAGTAGTAAACATTGTTTTCTTATTCAATTATTCAGTCAAGCAGGCTATTATAAGCAACCAAATTTATTTCATTAACTATGATATGAACAAAGATCAATTTTTGAATGTATTAAAACCATAATATAAAGTAACTGAAAATAAAAGGAAATGCATGGAATTTTTAACTTTTAGAAGTGTATATATACTATATGCCCTAATATAATTTCTTGTAATCAAACTAACACCCTTATTTATTACAAAATGAAAAAAATAAATAAATAAACAGAAAAGCGGTTACGAGTCAATGCAAACCGATCCCTACCACAAATGTTATTATTCAATGATTTAAATCAGGATACTATAGTCTATCAACACCACTATCAAGAAAAAGAAGAAATGAAAAAAAAAAATGATTTTGGGTCACCCCAACCAGCCCCTACCAGAAAAACTACTTTTAGGTTTGTGTTTTATATCTAAACAGGTCAAGTGGGTCACATCAAAATGTTTAGCTATATAGGAAATTGTTCTAACAGGTTGAAAGCAGCCAAATGTCTATTTCGAATGCATATAGCCTCATAAATTGTTTCGTCAAAAGACTTATACTGCAAACATTTAATTGCTGTGATAATAACTGACACGTTCATTGTTTAATGAAATCTATCTTGGTTTCTCTGTTCTTACCTATCATTACTTGCCATTATTATAGTTTTCTCACCATTTTGTGCTATGACTACTTTAATACTATTATTTTTAGTACCTTTTTTATGTTGCTGCTGAGTTTACATGTGCCACACTATATGTTTGTACAGGGGAGTCTCAACATGAGCAACTTCTCTATCTTCCGCGATAGACTAAAGATTTGCCCCCAGCCTACCCTCCTTAAACCCCTACTAGTAGTATATTTCTATGTGTGGGATTTTCCGGGGCATTTGTTTCTATTATATCTATTGAAAAAAAGCAAGGAACAAGAAAGGCAGTTATAGATAAACACCACCACAGCCACTTTAAATCAAAATCAGTCATTTTGATTCGTTAACCAACTACCCATCTCACCACCTGTACATAAACTATTCACAAAAGAAACACAAAACTAAAACTTTTTAAGATAATCACCACCAACCTGATTAATTGATAAAGTAAGAGGTTGGATACCAGCAGAAGGAACAAAATTTTGCTGATTAAGCACATTTTGCCACTGGCCTGGATCACCAGAGTTGCCAAAGGAATTATATGTTGCTGGTTGTGTAACTGCTGGGGCAGGTGGCATTTGTACACTAGCAACTACTAGATTATTAGCAGATGTAGGAAGTGATAGCTCAGAAAGCCCATCAAGTAAGTTAGAACTCAAAGGAATAGGTTGAGTAGGATTTATTACAGGAGATGAATCAAAACTAGCCCAATTATCATTTGATGATACTGTCGGTTGTGCCACAATTAAAGTAGATGCGGGAGCAGTTTGTTGTGTTTGTGGGACTGGGGCAGTTGAAGGGGGTTCAGGGTCAGCATCAAAATCAATTAAGGAAGTTTCTGTCCTGAGTTCTGTTGGCTTCCCATTAGATGATGCTAAGCTACCAGAAGAAATGGTTCTCTGCAACCAGAAATAATTTTACTTTAAACTTAAAAATATGTTTGAAAGATGTGAAGCAAAACAAAGAAACAAGCATAAACGTGTAAACATATAAAATAGTTAAATTCATCGTTAAACTATTTCAGTCAATCTTGACCCATAACAAGATAATTGGGTATATTTGGGTAAACAATTATTCTATTTTGGGTTGAGATGGGTAACACTATGACATAGAACGAGTTGAGATGGGTTAACACCTTAACACAATGCGGGTCAAGATGAATAGCTTAAAAACTAAGTGAATATAATGAATTCAAACAGATAAGAATCATCAATAATATATTTGATTAAAAAATCATTAGAAATTATTAATATAATTATATAAACTATTTGTTTCGTTACGACTGAACTAAATTGATGTTTTTTAAAAACAACTCATTTAAACCCAAACTGATTTTGCTCAAAACCAATCTTAACCAGCACCCGTTCTGACCCGTTACCCAACCCCCCCATTTTTCCAGATATAATTAAAGCAACTTATAACTATTGTAGTTGCATTTAATGAGAAGAAAACTTTCATACCATAAGAAAACTTGCCTCATGAGTTCTAAACAAGTGAGCAAATTGGAAAAACATATACCAAAACACAATATTAAAGGTATAAAATAATAATTAGATTATAAAATTCTATCACCTGCGTTTGAAACGAACCATCTGCTAGCCTTGAACCATTGTCCTTTGGAGGTTCTATAACTCGAAGTGGAGAAACATTCTCTCCCAATATATCCCTAACAGGCCTAACTATCGGTGGGCTTGATATATTTGCATCTCTTTGGTGATTAGGAGACCTACCATCAGCTTTAAAACCTCCATCAGACACGTTCCCATCATCAGACTTCTTTCCATTCCCAAATCTATCTTCTCGTCGCCAGTAGTTAACAATATTGGGCTGGGCTGGGCTTTTCCTAAAATCTGTCTCAAACCCCGGACTACGTCTTTCATCATAACTATTTATAGAACTTCCATCACTTCTTCCGCCAGGACTATGCCTATCATTGTAACGCTGTTCGTTCTCATAAGGTGGGCTTCTAGAACCTTCTAAGTCCCCCTGTTTAATATGAAAATGCATGCAAACTCAAAGAACAGTACATGGTACTGAAGAAATTATAAACTATCAACTTCAAAAACATTTTAATCACTATCTAGGAAACTAACAACTAATAGATGTGGCTATTTGAACCATTCACTAATCCCCTTAACGACTCTTTTTTACCTCATTGGATCAAAGTGGTAGAACCAAAAAACTTACTTAAAGGCAATGAGGGGGTCACATATTTAGAACTTCATCCAAAGAGTGTTTTCAACACGCAAAACCTTCTAAATAAATGTATTTCAATATTGATTAATAACTTTTTTTTTTGACAAGACGTGTTTTGGTCAACCAAACAGATCCTCCAAGAAAGTTTACCAGCTTTGACCCATAACCTAACCTGACCAATCCTCCCCAAGTGTGCAAAGCTAAGAAATAACTTGGAAGGGTCAACTCAGTCAAGCAGGTTGAAATTCACCCAAAGGGTGTTTTTATGCGTAATATCTTACACATCTTATAATCATTTCTGACCCTAGTTATTCATTAAAACATTTAAAAAATCTGACTTCAGGGGTTCTGAACCATCACCAAACCATGTCAAATGTCAATCTGTCCATTTTCCTTTAATATTTATAGATCCTCAAGGCAAATCATATGGCATGATCCATGCCAATATTTTAAACAGTCGATTTGTTAGAAGATTGGTGAGATACCATTTTTGCCCTTGGAGGCTTGCCAAAGATTCTGTCACCAGAATATCTTCTATCAACATAAATATGCTTAATGAAGTCCCTAAGTCTCTCAACATTACTGCAAAAATGAATTAGTAAGAATTGCAGTTTCTATTTGAAAGAAAAACATTAAATCACATTCACAAACAGAGACCTGCTGTCAGGGAAGGATTGACGTTGTGCATCCCATTCTTTAAAATAAATTTCCTTTGCACTCTATTCTTGCAATTTAAAAGAGTCAAAGTCAAACTTGGCAGATATATAAATTTCCTATGCACTCTTTTCTTGCTATCATTAACTTTTTGTCATTTGACACCGGATTTAGTAAAAACAAAATTTCAACATAAGTGGGTGGCTGATAAAGGTTCATATACAGGTTGCCTTAATCTAAAAAAAAAAATTATCATCCATATAATATTTGTATTTTGTAATCCATAAAATATTTGTAGGAGCATTTATGAAACTGCATTACCGCATTTCCTCCTCCTTGAAGGGCGCTAACTTCTTGTGTAGTAAATTTGGCCATCGAAACAGATTTTACCCTATGAGTGAACTCGCGACTGGAAAAAATTGAATAACTTGTTTTAAAAAATCAAATATGGATTAAATTCGAAGTTGTTAAAACAACACAGTTAACCAAATAATTCATCTCCGAAAAAATAAGCCATTTATGTTTCAACCATAGAGAGTTGAAACTTACTGAATACCACTGCATGTTGTGCAAACAAATGTCCAGAAGCTTGTGCATACATATTGAGGTCCCTGTTAAGGAAATGGAATGAACGTACTAGAAGTATCAAGATCAAGGTTTCTGGTTATATTTCAATTAAATTTTAGCGGCCATACTAAAAACATAAGCTAAAAGTGACGCTAACAAAAAAATTAATTGTGACCATAGTTGGACTGCAAGACGTACTAAAATCATTGTCAACATTTCTGTTGCAATTTTTAGATTAAGTTAATTCACAAACCACAAACTAATTAAAATCACCAAAGATAGAGCAAAATGGGGGACGCTAAATTGGGAGGAGCGGTGTTATTTTTCTTTCTAATTTTGATTATTGTACATTATTATTGTAATTGGTGGTGTGGGAGCTTAGCATCTTGCTGGCCCTTTTGGTGTTTTTTTAGTGGTTTAATGAAAGTTCCATTCAAAAAGAAAATTAAATTCACCAAAGATAACCGAATCTTTAATTTTTGCCTTAATAGTAAGTAATTAAAGTAAATACTAGAGCATTACTCCAGTCTATCAACCACAGCACTCATTGTGTAAAAAAGACAAATAGTGCGTACTCAACTTTAAGAAGCATGCCATCACCAAAAGATCCAATAATCATTAATAAACATATTTTTTGCTTGTGCAAGAATTATTGAATTTTAATATCATGAAAGCATGTGAAAAAGTTCCATCTTCTTCAAGTTAAAGACTAATCATCATATATTAGGTAAAATGGGCTCTAAAAATCTAAAGAGGCAATGGTGCAAACCAATTAATGGGTAGCACATATGTAAAAAACGCCGAGAATTCAGCCAATTATTCACAGTGAAAATAAGCATAATGATTTTACCACTCACCTAAATCCATAAATTAGCATCCAGTTTTGCACTACATACTACATATCATTCACTAAGCATCATCCTTAAGTCTTAATCTTAACCTGATTCTGCAGCATGAATCTAATTGTGGAGTAAAATAAACTATTTATAGAAACCACAGACTTTAAGAAAAAGAAATTCCAGTAATTATCATCAAAATTGGATTGCAAAATCTGACAAAGAAGGCAAAAACAAGTAGATACAGTACCAGACTGTTGCAGTTGATACACCTCCGATTCTCAGGAAGCTTCAGAAGATTCCGTATAGCCCTTTCATTCCTCTCGTCCTCCTTCAATCGAGTCCCCATTCCTGTTAAATCAAAACCCTAACTGCATCAAAACACATATCTGTCAACATTGACACACCTCATTACAAAAACCAATACAAATTCATCAATGGCGAATCGCAATTTTTTTTTCAAGGCCAACTAATCAACTGCCGGTACTCCATACGCGGCCCCCAATGGCTAAAGGACGCCCGAGCTGGCCACTAGTCCAAACGGACGGAGCCCCTAGCCCACCAGTTCCCGCACCCACCCAAAGGCACGACTGTGAAAGGTCGGTAAAACCGGGTGGGATCAAGGATCGAACCCAACATCTAGGTATCCTATCACTTCCCCATTCCTCTGTCTTACCACTAGCACAAGACATCATTGGTAACGGCGGTAATGGCGAACCGCAATTGAATTCTATAAACACAGAACATGAAAACTGAAGTAGAACATCAATAGCAATCAAAATTACATACGTCAATCAACATTGACACGATCAATTACAAAGACCAATGCGCACATATCAATCACGAACACAGCAATCAAATTCAACGAATTCGTAGCATAAAATTGAACTAAAACAACAAAATTAGCAATCAAACACACACGCACATATCAATCAAATTACAAAATACAGACAAATTTATCAATCGAGAACACATCAATCAAATTCCACAAACACAAAACACAAAACTGAACTAAAACATCAATCAGCATCAAAATTGCTTCGTACACAGTAGACCTAAACCCGTCAGATACATTTACGGTGATTATGCGAACCTATAATGGATTGACACATGTAATCGTAACGTAATAACTGATTAGAATCCGCAAAAACTGACCTTAAAACTAGAGATTTTGAGAGACTTTACAGATCTTTTAGAGTGAGAAAATTTAGCGTGCATTTGTAACGCGGACCAAGAAGACGGACATTAGCGTCAGGAAAAATAGTGCGTGGGCGGGTGCAGGTAATGCCGAATAGTCTAGGAACTGCTGAGCTGGATTTTTTAGCGGTCTTCATTAGTCCAGATGGTGCCGAGCTGGACATGTGGAACGAACAATGTTTTTAAATTCGAACCAAAAGTTTTTTTTAACAACAAAGATCTTCTCCTAAACTATTTTAAATTAATTATACTATTGCATTGGTTAGAACTCATGACCTCTCATTCTAAGAGGCAAGTCTCTACCAAGTTGGCTAGTCCCACATTGTGACAGTTGTGTTTGAGAATTACGTCATCAATGATCGATAACACATTTGGTTGTGCTTGAAATCCACGTTAATTTGGCAATTGTAATTATTACAGGTTGATAGTATGCGAGAAATGGTGAACATAGGCGAAAACCGTGCGCGAAACGGAGTTCCGGATTGTCCGGAATCGCAAAACGAAGAAAATTAGAAAAATGTCAAAGTTAAAGGGTCCAGGCGCGGAGGAGGAAAAATATCTGGAAACCTATGGTTCCGCGCGCTACGCTTCAGGCCAAACGGCCACGCGAGGCGATGCGTCTGACGTGGGTCGGTTTGGCAGATAGGATCAAATTGTTGGATTTCATGCAACAAGATTTTTCTCACTTTCTCGAACCTAAACCTCACCACAGACGAAGAACATCAACTTTGGACCTCCAATCTCCATTCTAAAGCCATCAGATCGTGTGTTTGAAGCCAGGGAATGTATCTACGAGTTCTGATCATTGTTTTGCAGTCGAAACTCCGTCTGATTAGGTAACGGTTCGTTTTAACCTTCTAGTTTGACAATGGTTGATTAGATCTTGTTTTTGAATGTAATGGTATAGTTAGGGTTGTTGATTATTGTCTAGATGATGGCTAGGAATGATTATAAACGAAGAACTCGATGTGTTAACGGGTAAATCCTTGTTTTGATCCGTTGTAATGCCCTGTTTTCATGAAACTATAACCATGATTATAATGGTTTAAACCATTTGATTGTGGCAATGTATGTGATTAGTTTGATTAATCTTTGAAATGCAAGGTTAAATCCAAGTTGTCACACCCCGAGCCGGCGGGGTAGGATCGGAGTCCCCGTCGGGCGGAAGGTTCCCGGGGCGCGATATCGGGAGTGATAATCGAAAGTGATCAGATTGTTTACATTGCACATGATATAACTGAGAAATGCTAAATGAAATAGAATTACAAAGTTAAATTACATCAGTATCGTTTATAATTTAACAATGTAAATCTATTGTAAACATCATAAAATGAATATCTTGTAATTACACAAGATATACAAAATAAATTGTATAATGATGTCTTCAAAAGTATGCAGGTCCAAAATACTAAGTCTTCTATCTGAAGTCCTAGTCCAAAAGCATAAGCTTCCTAGTTGACCTGTTCGTCACCTGAGAAGTCGTGCAAAAATAAAATCAACACATGGTTGGTGAGTTCATATAGTTTTAGTAGTTGAAAATGATTTGAAAACCTCCTTTGGTAAAGACCCTAACCTCATTAACACCACATGTAATATCCACATCGGTATGCTTATATATAGGGCATATGTAAGGGACAAGCCCTAGCCAACATCCCACCACATACTAATATGCATATGACACTGCTGTTAATGACAATTAAGCATTTTTACCCTTAACACAATCCCATAAGTTCTTCTGTTTGTTGTCCCTGTCATTACAATCATTTGAAATCCATATTGATTTCACAAGTTCATCACACAATATGATCAACCACACAATTGTATAAACAGTTATAAATGCTTAATTAAACATGTAAGTAAACATTTAATAAAATCTAAGTCCTTATGATTGGGGCCTTTGGTCATACTCGAGTAGACTAGTCTGTCAATCTAGGTACTTAGTAGTTAGGGAATTCTGTAAATATCATCAAACATAAGACCTACAAGTCAATCAGTCTAGCTAGGACTTCTTGAAATATAGGATTTCTGGATTCAATGTGTTGGCATATGTTATCTCTGATATTTCCCATACTATCCCTTAAAAATGATTTAATGATCGTCTGATTTTGTCACAAGATGTACTTGATGTGTTGATCATAGAATACAAGATTCATTGATCGGTTGTACACTTGATTCATTGTTCAACAAACACTTGGTTTGTAGAACATTGAATGTTGTCTTTGCAAAGATTGTTTTATTGATGTCTTGATGTCCCACACTTGTTTCGTCAAAATGTTTGATTTGATCCCTTGAATTCACCCACTTGATTTGTCAAAATGTTTGATTTGATCCCTTGAATTCACCCACTTGATTTGTCAAAATGTTTGATTTGATCCCTTGAATTCACCCACTTGTTTTGTCCAAATGTTTGATTTGATTCCTTGAACTCACACCCTTGTTTTGTCAAAATGTCTAGTTTGATCTGTTTGAAATGTTTTGACTTATTGAAAAGTTTAGTTTAACTTGATTATTCACTTAATATATAAGTAAATCAGTTAATAACCTGCATAAAATCTTCCTAGACATGATCTAGGATAACATTTATATATATGTAAAACATATAATTTAAAAGCATTCAAGTAAACAATTTAAATAAACAGTTTACGCATGCTTCTCAGCCCCGCGTTTTAAAACAAAAATGTTAGAAAAGGGGCAATGAACTCACCTGTGTTGATGTCTAATGTACTATCACAGAATGCGCACTCTTGTTTGTAAGCTAAGTATCTTCGGTTCCTGAGTTATTTTATAAGAATTCGAACATAATAAGTACGCGTAATAGTCGTTGTGGCTACGGTTTGGTCTTGTTGTGTGTGCAACTAAGTGCCTTAATACTATGTGCATCTAAGATCTAACCTATCTTAGTTACCCCTTTTTGATCCCAATCCCATGTTGAGTTACTAACTTACCTTTAAATTTTAGAAAATTTCGGCAGAGTTTCCTTTGTTTTTAAAACAATTCCAGACAATTAAATCGTCTATTTTATAACAAGTTTCCAATCAATTAATTCAAAGTAAGTAATTTAAATCAAAGCATTACAATTTAACTTCCAATTAAATCAATTATTAAGTCCAAAATCATTTAATGCAATCTAACAAGTTATAAATAGATGAGATTTTACCAAAACCTCATTACTTGAGTTTACTAAATCATTTAATACATGATGGGCTTAATTAAGCCCCATTGGGCCCACTTAGGCCCAATTGAACTTCTTTGATTTCTATTTGATTTCCAACTTGTGTTTTGATTCCCTTGAGCTTAGTACCCTTTTTTTTTTACCTATTGTTAATCAATCTTAGGTTCAACATTTATTTCTACATGCGCATGCATGATTAGGGTTTCATCCTTGATATTCCAACACACATGTATATATGATTGATCCCCATGCACTCATTGCATGCAAATTATATGATCAATTTCCCATAAGATGGCTAAATTTAATGGCTCACTACTCGTTCTCCTAAGTTATAGCATTAGTCTCTTTGATTCTAGTCCATAGTAACCACATTAAACAACCCCTAAGTTCAACAGACGTCCAGGGCAGCGAACCTATGCTATATTGGCCTAGGGTTCGGCTCCAATGGTGTTAAACGAACCCATAAGGTTCGGTCCGTCATGGTTCGTGGGTTGCATGGCCATGGTTCGGCCATGCAAGGGTTCGTGTGTCCTAGGTTCGTGATGTTTAGACTCGTCTGAATTGTAAGATCCGGCTGGAACCCTCCTTGGGTTCGTGAACTAAGGTTCGCCTAAATTGGGTTCGTCCCTTGAGAGTTCGTGGAAACATAGGTTCGGTGGTCAGTTGGGAGCAGGGTTCGTTGCACAACCTAAGGTTCGTTGCCCCCAAAGGGTTCGGCTAAGACCTGTGCGACGCAGCCAAGGGTTCCTCACGAACCTGCAAGTTTCCATGGCTTCCCTTCTTCTTCTTGAGACCTCAAACCTGTCACAACTCAATCCTAACAACACCTAAACTTATATAATACCCTCATCTTTGTATTTTAAGTGTTCAATATTCATTATAATCGCAAAACCCATAAATTTGTGAAAACCCTAAAAATACCGAATATAAACATGTGATTTACCTCAAATCCACGGTTAGATACTTGTTTTTCTTGTACTTCTGTGATCTACGTGTTGAGATGAACGTTTTGGCACCTAACTTGCTTGAATCCACCAAGGAATCGTCACCAAATCTTAGAGAGAAGGAGGAATTTTCTTAGAGAGAGAGAGAGCTAGAGAGAGAGTGACGAGAGAGAGGGAAAAATTTGAGTTGGTGATGGTTGGTGGTGCATTAAATGTTCTCATTTAATGTATCACCGCTACCCGATGTTCGGTCTCGATCGGTTTCGCGTAAAATGTCGGGTCGTGTAGTTTTCACGACGAACCGACACGATTATAAAATTAGAAATCTTTTAATTATTCGAGGTTGTGATTCCTAATAAATTAACTAATGTCTTCTATTTATTAAAAATTTAAAACAAAATTAACTGTTCAAATCGAAATGTACGGTCGTCGCGCGTATGCGTTCGAATCGTCACCCGTACGAACACGGCGATAACTATACCTTTCAACCTTGTTTTCTAATTATAGAATATCGTTCAGAACGTTAAACTTTCAGATATATTCGGACAGATCGTCACCTATACGAATAACCCGTCAATTTAGCATTCACATAACAATATTCGTGTGTTTTGTTCTGTAAGGCCTCACATACGTTTATACATAATAATTCCTAAGCAAATAATCACATGATGGTTCTGTGTTGCCAGATAATTATCCGACTCAAGAACCATTGTTCTTAACTGTGTTTCTGTTAAATGTGTCTGAAACTGTTCTATGACAACTCACCATGATAATGATAAATGCTATGAATTTGAAAATTACTGCAATGTGTATGATTCATACCTGTTTTACTGTTCCTGTACTGTAGAGATCGCTGTTCCGGTGGCGGTTCCGGCACTGATGTTACAGTCTCCCCTTGTTAGAGAAATTTCGTCCCGAAATTTAAGAGTTGTTATCCGGTACAGCTTCCTCTTCAAACAGTTGGGGATACTTTAACTTCATGTGATCTTCACGTTCCCAAGTGAATTCGGGCCCGCGTCTTGAATTCCAACGAACCTTTACAATAGGAATACGGCTTCGCCTCAGTTGTTTAACCTTGCGATCCATAATCTCTAGAGGTTCTTCAATGAAATGTAACTGTTCATCGACTTGAATCTCTTCGATTGGAATGACGAGAGACTCGTCAGCAAGGCATTTCTTCAGGTTTGAGACGTGAAACACGTCATGCACGCCACTGAGTTCATCAGGTAATCTCAGTCTATACGCCACAGGACCAATACGCTCGATTATCTCGAACGGTCCCACGTATCTTGGTGCTAATTTGCCTTTCCTTCCAAAACGTACAACGCCTTTCCATGGGGATACCTTCAACATTACACGATCTCCCACTTGGAATTCCAACGGCTTGCGCCGTTTGTCGGCGTAGCTCTTTTGTCTGCTCCTTGTTGCTTGTAGTCTTCTTTGAATCTGAGCTATCTTGTCAGTGGTTTCTTGAATTAGTTCTGGCCCAGTTATTCGGTTATCTCCAATTTCAGTCCAACAGATCGGTGATCGGCATTTCCGGCCATAAAGAGCCTCGAATGGTGCACATCCGATACTGCTGTGGTAACTGTTATTGTAGGAGAATTCAATCAGTGGCAAATGAGAATCCCAATTTCCACCGAAGTCCAATACACAGGTTCTTAACATATCTTCTAGGGTTTGAATAGTACGTTCACTTTGACCGTCCGTTTGTGGATGGTAAGCTGTACTCAGATTTAACTGTGTCCCTAGAGATTTCTGCAATGATTGCCAGAACCTGGATGTGAATCTGCTGTCTCTATCAGAGATAATAGACAATGGCACACCGTGGCGTACCACTATCTCGTTGATGTATAATCTTGCCAGTTTATCCATGGTGAAGTTCTCACGCATGGGCAAGAAATGAGCAGATTTGGTTAGACGATCAATGATCACCCAAATTGTATCATGACCGCTGGAAGTGCGGGGTAGCTTGGTAATGAAATCCATAACTATTTGTTCCCATTTCCAGAGCGGAATCTCAGGCTGTTCCAATAGACCAGACGGTCTCTGGTGTTCCGCCTTTACCTTCGCACACGTTAGACATTGACCGACGTATTCGGCTATGTCCTTCTTCATTCCAGGCCACCAATAAAATCCACGCAAGTCTTGGTACATCTTATCAGCACCTGGATGAACAGAGTATTTAGTCTTATGTGCTTCATCGAAGATAAGTTTCCTCAATTCATCTACCGCCGGTATCCATACACGTTCCCGGTAGTAGATCATTCCGTCAGACTTCATGTCAAACTGTTTCTCTGCTCCGCAATCAAGTTCTTTCTTCAGATTATCTCTGTCAAGAGCTTCTTGTTGCGCTTGAACAATCTTGTCACTTAAACTGATCTGCACGGTTATCCCCATTGCTCTAACACGTAGGGGTTTGACTCGTTCCTTCCGGCTCAAGGCGTCAGCTACAACGTTCGCCTTTCCCGGATGGTACTTGATCACACAATCGTAGTCATTCAGAAGTTCAACCCAACGACGCTGTCGCATGTTGAGCTCCTTCTGATCAAAGATGTGCTGTAAACTTTTGTGATCAGTGAATATGGTACACTTGGTGCCATATAAGTAATGTCTCCAAATCTTCAAGGCGAAGATTACTGCTCCCAGTTCAAGATCATGAGTAGTGTGATTCTTCTCATGAATCTTTAACTGTCTTGATGCATAGGCTATGACTTTGTCCCGTTGCATTAACACACAACCGAGTCCCTGATGGGAAGCATCACAGTACACAACAAAGTCATCACAGCCCTCTGGGAGAGATAGAATTGGAGCATCACATAGTTTCTGTTTCAAGGTCTGAAAAGCATCTTCTTGTTTCTGCTCCCAGACAAACGGTTCGCTTTTCTGGGTTAGCTTAGTGAGAGGCAAGGCTATCTTAGAAAAGTTTGAGATAAACCTTCTGTAATAACCCGCCAATCCCAGAAAAGACCGTATCTCCGTCGGTGTCTTCGGAGTGTCCCAATTCTTTATCGCTTCAATCTTGGCAGGATCCACATGAATTCCCTCGCTGTTGACTACATGACCCAGAAATTGAACTTCTCTTAGCCAAAATTCGCATTTGGAGAATTTGGCATAGAGTTTCTTTTCCTTCAACAGCTCCAAGATCTTTCTGAGGTGTTGCTCATGTTCTGTTCTGGTCTTGGAATAAATCAGTATGTCATCAATAAAAACAATGACAAACTGATCCAGGTACGGCTTGCACACTCGGTTCATGAGATCCATGAAAACCGCTGGTGCATTTGTCAATCCGAAGGGCATCACCATAAATTCATAATGCCCGTATCTTGTTCGGAAGGCCGTTTTCGGTATGTCTTCATCTTGAACTCTCAACTGATGATATCCGGACCGCAAGTCAATCTTGGAGAAGTATTGGGCTCCTTGCAGTTGGTCAAACAAATCATCAATCCTCGGTAATGGATACCGATTCTTGATGGTTAGTTTGTTCAGTTCACGGTAATCTATGCACATTCTGAACGATCCGTCTTTCTTCTTCACGAACAAGACCGGAGCTCCCCAAGGTGAGTAGCTCGGTCTGATGAAACCCTTATCAAGTAACTCCTGTAACTGATTAGACAATTCCTGCATCTCTGAAGGTGCTAACCTGTAGGGAGATTTAGCAACCGGGGTTGCTCCAGGAATTAAGTCAATACGAAACTCTACCGGTCGCACAGGTGGCAAACCTGGTAAGTCTTCAGGAAACACTTCAGGATATTCTTTCACTACCGGTACATCTTGAATCTCTTTCTTCTCTTTTCCTTTTCCACCACATGAGCCAAAAACGCCACGCACTGCTTCTGTAGACACTTACGCGCCTTTATGCAAGAGATTATTTTGACACTTCGTTTTGCTTGATCCCCTTTTACTTCCAATACACGATCACTCGGCAATGGAATTCGAAGCAGCTTTTCAGAACAGATGACTTCCACTCGGTTATGAAAGCCAATCCATTCCAATAATGATGTCGAAACTACCCAACACCATTGGTATCAAATCGATGGTGAACGTATGACCATTAAGTGTCAATGGGCAATTTCTATAAACTGTACTAACTGTAATCTGTTTCCCGTTAGCTACTTCTATAATGTAAGGGGAGTCTAACTGTTCCTCTACTGAATCTAGTTGGCATGCAAAATCGGTAGAGATAAAACTCTGATCCGCACCAGTATCAAATAAGACAGATGCATAAAAGTCATGTAAGAGAAACGTACCAGTGACCACATTTGGGTCCTGGCGTGCAGCTGGTGCTCCGATAGCAAAGGCTCGTCCCCGGGGTGCTTGAACTGCTGGTTGAGCCTTCTTTGGGCAGTTCTTCGCAAAGTGGCCTTGTTCGCCACAGTTATAGCATCCACCATGGTTCTGATTAGCTGGTGGAGGGAGAGCCAAAGCAGCATTGTTGACTGCTTGATTAGGTGTCATCCGGCAGTACTAGACCCAATGGCCCTTTCTTCCGCATCCCGTGCATTGCTTGCAGGGAGTGTCAGTAGGGTGATGATATTGACACTTGGCACATAGAGGAAACGTGCCAGTGTAAGGTTTGCGGTTTGGGTTCTGTGGTGTTGCTGCCACTTGTTGCAGAGGTGTGGCCACCGTGTAGTTCTTGATGGTCTTCTGTTTCTTCTTCTGATGATGGGAGGGTTTCTTTGAAGATCCAGCTTTGTTCTTACTGGGTTCAGCCTCCTTCTTTAGAACTCCAGAGGCTACCATGAGGTCAGTGAGTTTCCCAGACAGTCTCACTGCAGATTCAACAGTAGTAGGGTTGGCTGAAACAACCATGCCCTGAATGCAGGCGGGAAGTCCACCCACATAACGGTCTATCCTTTTCTCCAGAGTTGGTACCATATCTGGTACCAAAGCAACTAACTCGTGGTAACGAGTAGTGTACCCCATGTGATCAGCCCCCTTCATCACATGGTTGGATAGTTCAACCTCCAACTTCTGCAGCTCATTCTTGGGACAGAATTCTGTTCGCAGCAGTGCTTTGAAGTCTTCCCATGACATTGCCATAGCTTCCTCTCTTCCCCGGGCGTTGATCTGACCATTCCACCAGGTCAGAGCCTGTTTGTTAAATGTTCCCGCTGAGTAACGGACCTTGTGGTGTTCGGGGCAGCTTCAAAGATCCAATGTTGCCTCAATCTTCTCAATCCATTGGATTAATCCAACGGCGCCTTCAGACCCACTAAAACTGGGTGGTTTACATCCTACAAAGGACTTGTAGGAGTAATGAGATGAATCTCCAGTATTTCCACTGGCTTCTCCTGATGTGTTACCAGTATTGAGGATCTCATTACGAAGACGAAGGAACATCTCCGGTATAGCTTCTTTCATCTGATTCGTCATCTGGCTACTTAGTAACGTCACCAGAGCGATAGTAGCAGGGTCCATAGTCGGTGTTGTGCCTGAACCAGATGCTTGAGTAATCAATGGAGGAGGGGGAGGAGGAGGTGGAGGAGGTGGTGGAGAGTCATTCGGAGACGGTGTGGAGGAGTGTGGAGCCAAGTCTTGTGGTGGTAGCTGTATCAAAGGAGGTTGTCTTCGCGGAGGCATTCTGATCATAACCAATAAAGTTATCGGTTAGTGCAATGATCGAATACAGAAGACAATATGGAAATAAGTCTTAAGTCCTATGTTCTCTACATGCAGGGTCCCTAGGTTATAGTCTAGGCCAAACCATTTAAATAAGTGACCTATATTTCTCTATAACCATGGCTCTGATACCAATATGTCACACCCCGAGCCGGCGGGGTAGGATCGGAGTCCCCGTCGGGCGGAAGGTTCCCGGGGCGCGATATCGGGAGTGATAATCGAAAGTGATCAGATTGTTTACATTGCACATGATATAACTGAGAAATGCTAAATGAAATAGAATTACAAAGTTAAATTACATCAGTATCGTTTATAATTTAACAATGTAAATCTATTGTAAACATCATAAAATGAATATCTTGTAATTACACAAGATATACAAAATAAATTGTATAATGATGTCTTCAAAAGTATGCAGGTCCAAAATACTAAGTCTTCTATCTGAAGTCCTAGTCCAAAAGCATAAGCTTCCTAGTTGACCTGTTCATCACCTGAGAAGTCGTGCAAAAATAAAATCAACACATGGTTGGTGAGTTCATATAGTTTTAGTAGTTGAAAATGATTTGAAAACCTCCTTTGGTAAAGACCCTAACCTCATTAACACCACATGTAATATCCACATCGGTATGCTTATATATAGGGCATATGTAAGGGACAAGCCCTAGCCAACATCCCACCACATACTAATATGCATATGACACTGCTGTTAATGACAATTAAACATTTTTACCCTTAACACAATCCCATAAGTTCTTCTGTTTGTTGTCCCTGTCATTACAATCATTTGAAATCCATATTGATTTCACAAGTTCATCACACAATATGATCAACCACACAATTGTATAAACAGTTATAAATGCTTAATTAAACATGTAAGTAAACATTTAATAAAATCTAAGTCCTTATGATTGGGGCCTTTGGTCATACTCGAGTAGACTAGTCTGTCAATCTAGGTACTTAGTAGTTAGGGAATTCTGTAAATATCATCAAACATAAGACCTACAAGTCAATCAGTCTAGCTAGGACTTCTTGAAATATAGGATTTCTGGATTCAATGTGTTGGCATATGTTATCTCTGATATTTCCCATACTATCCCTTAAAAATGATTTAATGATCGTCTGATTTTGTCACAAGATGTACTTGATGTGTTGATCATAGAATACAAGATTCATTGATCGGTTGTACACTTGATTCATTGTTCAACAAACACTTGGTTTGTAGAACATTGAATGTTGTCTTTGCAAAGATTGTTTTATTGATGTCTTGATGTCCCACACTTGTTTCGTCAAAATGTTTGATTTGATCCCTTGAATTCACCCACTTGATTTGTCAAAATGTTTGATTTGATCCCTTGAATTCACCCACTTGATTTGTCAAAATGTTTGATTTGATCCCTTGAATTCACCCACTTGTTTTGTCCAAATGTTTGATTTGATTCCTTGAACTCACACCCTTGTTTTGTCAAAATGTCTAGTTTGATCTGTTTGAAATGTTTTGACTTATTGAAAAGTTTAGTTTAACTTGATTATTCACTTAATATATAAGTAAATCAGTTAATAACCTGCATAAAATCTTCCTAGACATGATCTAGGATAACATTTATATATATGTAAAACATATAATTTAAAAGCATTCAAGTAAACAATTTAAATAAACAGTTTACGCATGCTTCTCAGCCCCGCGTTTTAAAACAAAAATGTTAGAAAAGGGGCAATGAACTCACCTGTGTTGATGTCTAATGTACTATCACAGAATGCGCACTCTTGTTTGTAAGCTAAGTATCTTCGGTTCCTGAGTTATTTTATAAGAATTCGAACATAATAAGTACGCGTAATAGTCGTTGTGGCTACGGTTTGGTCTTGTTGTGTGTGCAACTAAGTGCCTTAATACTATGTGCATCTAAGATCTAACCTATCTTAGTTACCCCTTTTTGATCCCAATCTCATGTTGAGTTACTAACTTACCTTTAAATTTTAGAAAATTTCGGCAGAGTTTCCTTTGTTTTTAAAACAATTCCAGACAATTAAATCGTCTATTTTATAACAAGTTTCCAATCAATTAATTCAAAGTAAGTAATTTAAATCAAAGCATTACAATTTAACTTCCAATTAAATCAATTATTAAGTCCAAAATCATTTAATGCAATCTAACAAGTTATAAATAGATGAGATTTTACCAAAACCTCATTACTTGAGTTTACTAAATCATTTAATACATGATGGGCTTAATTAAGCCCCATTGGGCCCACTTAGGCCCAATTGAACTTCTTTGATTTCTATTTGATTTCCAACTTGTGTTTTTGATTCCCTTGAGCTTAGTACCCTTTTTTTTTTTTACCTATTGTTAATCAATCTTAGGTTCAACATTTATTTCTACATGCGCATGCATGATTAGGGTTTCATCCTTGATATTCCAACACACATGTATATATGATTGATCCCCATGCACTCATTGCATGCAAATTATATGATCAATTTCCCATAAGATGGCTAAATTTAATGGCTCACTACTCGTTCTCCTAAGTTATAGCATTAGTCTCTTTGATTCTAGACCATAGTAACCACATTAAACAACCCCTAAGTTCGACAGACGTCCAGGGCAGCGAACCTATGCTATATTGGCCTAGGGTTCGGCTCCAATGGTGTTAAACGAACCCATAAGGTTCGGTCCGTCATGGTTCGTGGGTTGCATGGCCATGGTTCGGCCATGCAAGGGTTCGTGTGTCCTAGGTTCGTGATGTTTAGACTCGTCTGAATTGTAAGATCCGGCTGGAACCCTCCTTGGGTTCGTGAACTAAGGTTCGCCTAAATTGGGTTCGTCCCTTGAGAGTTCGTGGAAACAAAGGTTCGGTGGTCAGTTGGGAGCAGGGTTCGTTGCACAACCTAAGGTTCGTTGCCCCCAAAGGGTTCGGCTAAGACCTGTGCGACGCAGCCACGGGTTCCTCACGAACCTGCAAGTTTCCATGGCTTCCCTTCTTCTTCTTGAGACCTCAAACCTGTCACAACTCAATCCTAACAACACCTAAACTTATATAATACCCTCATCTTTGTATTTTAAGTGTTCAATATTCATTATAATCGCAAAACCCATAAATTCGTGAAAACCCTAAAAATACCGAATATAAACATGTGATTTACCTCAAATCCCACGGTTAGATACTTGTTTTTCTTGTACTTCTGTGATCTACGTGTTGAGATGAACGTTTTGGCACCTAACTTGCTTGAATCCACCAAGGAATCGTCACCAAATCTTAGAGAGAAGGAGGAATTTTCTTAGAGAGAGAGAGAGCTAGAGAGAGAGTGACGAGAGAGAGGGAAAAATTTGAGTTGGTGATGGTTGGTGGTGCATTAAATGTTCTCATTTAATGTATCACCGCTACCCGATGTTCGGTCTCGATCGGTTTCGCGTAAAATGTCGGGTCGTGTAGTTTTCACGACGAACCGACACGATTATAAAATTAGAAATCTTTTAATTATTCGAGGTTGTGATTCCTAATAAATTAACTAATGTCTTCTATTTATTAAAAATTTAAAACAAAATTAACTGTTCAAATCGAAATGTACGGTCGTCGCGCGTATGCGTTCGAATCGTCACCCGTACGACACGGCGATAACTATACCTTTCAACCTTGTTTTCTAATTATAGAATATCGTTCAGAACGTTAAACTTTCAGATATATTCGGACAGATCGTCACCTATACGAATAACCCGTCAATTTAGCATTCACATAACAATATTCGTGTGTTTTGTTCTGTAAGGCCTCACATACGTTTATACATAATAATTCCTAAGCAAATAATCACATGATGGTTCTGTGTTGCCAGATAATTATCCGACTCAAGAACCATTGTTCTTAACTGTGTTTCTGTTAAATGTGTCTGAAACTGTTCTATGACAACTCACCATGATAATGATAAATGCTATGAATTTGAAAATTACTGCAATGTGTATGATTCATACCTGTTTTACTGTTCCTGTACTGTAGAGATCGCTGTTCCGGTGGCGGTTCCGGCACTGATGTTACACAAGTGTTTCAAACTAATCACAATCATTAACATACTCATTCGAATGATTTTCCGAAGTTTATGATAACAATCAGATTAGTATGTTAAACATGGTTATTAAACCTATTCCAATGTCACATTATGATGTTTCATGATATTTGAGTAATCAATAACAAGGATTGATCGTTCCTAAGCCATAAATCCATCTAGAAACTGTTTTAGCACCATAATCAACAACATTAACTATTTGGTTTATCTGAGATTATTCTGATTGATCAAACGTGTCATCAACCTTATATTAGGAACCTAAATCAATATAGGTTCATACATTGTCATACATTGTATGAAATGACATTAAATTAAGTAATTAAAAACCTAATATTGGTTTGATGTCTTTCAAGGCAATGTCTTTGACATTGTGCATTCAGAAAGATCTAATCAGTAAATTAAAACATAAATAACTTGTTAAACATAAACTAATGCAGAATTTAGCTATTATCATCAGTTTGCGTGTGATTTCACTACTTCGAGACTCTATGTGAGTTTCGTACAACCCCTTTTATCTTTAATGTTTTCCTGTTTCTGAACATATGATATGTATCACTGTTATATGTGTGATTTCATGTGACTCTTGTAGGATTTCATGGGATTTTGCCGTTAGTATCTTTATCTCAGTATCAAAAGTCCTCATTCCTAGAAACTGTGTCTAGTGAACCCATGTGGCGCCAAACAGGCATCAATGATAGTACTATCGGCTAACAACCCATTCACTGGGAAGTTTGCATCTCCCCTAGTGTGTATGTTTGTTACCTGTTTCCGAAACACCTTCTTAATGTTAGTGATAGACATTAAGATAATAAGGCATTAAGATATTTACCTAGTATCTTCGTAAAACGTAGAATTGTCTGAAAGGAACTAGATACGGGTCCCATGGTTATCTTGAACTGTATATCTTAAGAACTTGCATATCATATCATACTGTTGAATTTGAACTTTACGAACTCACCAGCTTTATGCTGATTTTTCAAACTCTAACGTTTTTGCAGGAAGACAGTGACCAACGGTGAGGCTGCACTTTCAAACACTAGTAATTAAATAAATTGAATTGTGTAATCAACTCACTTTGTAAACTGCAATGTTGGTTGTAATGACAAAACCTTGTAATCTATTTACTTTAAGTTAATCTGTGTGTTGTGATACCAGATCAAGTAAGTCACACCTCATCTCTGAGACATCACCACTATGCTTCCGCAACCTTATCAGAGTGACGAATGACATCATCTCAGGTGACGAGAGGTGGGGGTGTGACACACATTGGCTTGAACCAAAAGTTAAACCAGATGTTTCAAGGGTTCTAGCCGGTCGACTTGGTGACCGGTCAAATAATTTAAAACTAGATAACATAATAATTATAATAATATTATCAGTAATTATTTTCCAAAATATTTATTCATATACTAGTTTAGAATCATGTATATTACACACGTTAAATAAATAAATTTTTATTTTTTATTTTAAATAGCATATCATATAAATTCTTAAAATTTTTATATAAAAATTAAATATACCACTTAGGATAATCATATTATTTACCTAAATGATTAGTAAAAAAAATTAAAATTTAACATAAGTTAACCTACATACATTTAATAGGAGAGAGAACCTGTAAGTTTATCATGTAAGTGAGTTCTCACGGTTTTTTAAAAAAAATTGGCATGTGTCATATGAAACCTTTATTTATTAAAGAGTATATACGTATAGATTTTCAACCACCATTATTTTATATCGTGGCCCAAAAAAGTTTGAGAAAAACATGAATAGCTCAACTAAACCCGTTAAATTAAAAAATATATATTACTTCATTTTGCCTTAAAACAAAATCATCTATAACTAGTCAATGTGATGATCTCAACCAAACCAAGATCTTTACGCTTTGTTCCTGAGTTCCCTTCAGGAGAGAAAAAAAACAAAATGAAACGAAAAGAGAAACATATTTGTGTTTCTGAGTTTCATTTAATAAAGGAAAGGAAAGGAAAACAAAACATGTGTTCCTGAGTTTAACTTTATGAGGGAAAGGGAAGGAAATGAAATGAAATATTTCCATTATTTTCTTTTCACCATTTTCCTTTATGTTCTCTCATTTAATAAACTCAGGAATATAATCTTAAATTTAATGAAAAATATATTTTTGGTTTTAGTATCATCAACCTAAAAAATAACAAAATATAATTTTGATATCATTCATTTATAGAATTTAGGTGGACTTAGAGACCTAAACTATAACCATAGGCTCGTATAGTGACACAGAGAGCACCGGACATAACTAATGAACAAAACTTATTTTGAATTAAGCCTAGATAATCAGGTGGTACGAATTCCAGTTATGAGTGGCCAGCATAACTGAAATTCGCAGCACGTGTGCATTCTAGTGAATTTCAATGCAAGCAGAACAATAATAACTATAAGGACGAATAGCTGCTTTGAGATAGGAAGAGATATCATATCATGTTTATGTTGAATATTATTATTCAATATTTATCTCATGGTACTGATCTAAAAATTTTGTGTATACAGTGATGGCTGATCCCGGCGAACGTTATATATATCAGTGATTCCCCTATGTTATCCTAGACGATACTCCTAGTTTGAGCTCTGGTTCAGACTCGGACTCATCAGAGGCTTCATCTGGAGCATCCCAGGCGGTACCCTTAGTACCTCAGACACCACCACCACCATCAGGTTCACAGGGACATTCTCAGCTGCATGCTGAGAATGCCTCTACAGGTAGACGAGAGAGCTCATCCTTTCAGCGAGTCCCAGTTTGGGATGGGTTGAGGCGTATGCGGGGACAGGCCCGCAAGACCACGTGACTACCTCCCAGGCACCAGATGGCATAGAGAGATGTGCTTCCTGTTATACACGAGGTGGGAGAATCCTCCCACCAAGCCGAGCTCTGAGCCCATTTACAGCAGGTCTCTCAGGACCTGCAAGGTGAATGACAGGATATACAGCAGCACCGTGCCACCTTAGAGGATACTCGTTCTACGGTACTAGATATCCTTACCTCGCACCTGACTCTCATGGAGCAGGTGAATGCGTTGGACACTGATACTCGGGCTTGGAGAGTCACCGTGGAGGATCGATTGTGGAGGACGTGGAGACATGCGGTCATTGCTGCATTTTGGCAGCAGATAGAGGTGCTGAGGGCGGGGATAGTGAGAGTGAGGGAGATCATATAGTGGTTGGGGATGATCATTATTGAGACTAGGATGATAGTATTGGCTGTAGTTATAGCAGCTGTAGCCATGATGTTTGCATGCTTGTCGTATTTCTTACGATAAGTATGATCAAGAGATGGTCACTTTGGGACTTCCATTGTGGATATCATCAGTTATAGACAAATAGGTTGTGAGTATGTGATGAGTGGGGATGATGGATGTGAAATAGAACCCCAGTAGTTAGTTGGTGGTATTATGGTTCTTCTAACACTCTTTGTACTAAAACTTTTTGGTTGTATAAAAACTGATATAGTGGTAATAAAATGTTTTGTTTATGGATATTTGTTTGTATCTGTTGTGTTGTGTGTGATGTGTGAAATGTTGGTGTATATAAAACTTTTCTTAAATACCTTGTGTGGTATACTATCGTAAAATACCTTGTGTGGTATCTCCTCTAGTCTCTGTGTGTAACATCACTGTACTTCCGGTCGTCCGTACATCTGTACATCCGTACGATTGTACTGTTACGACCTGATATTTTGTAATTTTTAATATTGACACATTATTTGATGATTATCACTGTTGCTAGTATACATGTTTAGAACATATTATACGCCTAAACCATGGGAAGTTTAGTTGTAACTCAACTAAACAGAACCAGAGAGTTTATCGCAGTTATATTGTTGATGATTATGGATTTGGTCTGGAAATGGAAAGGGGATTGAAGTTGGTTGTTGTTTTGGTTGCTAAACATAGTCAAGGACACATGGTCATGGTTTATCGAAATAGCGGTGGGACGGTGGCTAGGGCAGTTGCGACTGACCCTTACATATGCCCTATACATATGTATATTTCGGTCTATCATGGATGTGTTAGTGACTTGGGTTTAGTGGGTTTTGGATTGGGAATTTATAATATTAAAGTTAATAAATAATGGTGGTATAATTGGAATTAATTACGCGATGGTGAGGTTACGAACACAATTTAAACGCGAATATAAATTTAGAAATATTAACTTAATAAAGGTATTCGCGTGGGTGACGATTCACACGAATATAATTATAAAGAATAATATTTTGAAATAATATTCCTTAAATTATAAATCAAATCGAAATACGATACGAGCGTTGGATTCGCAAAGGTGACGATCTTTACGAATACGTACGCGAGTAACGCGTTTCGACGAGATAATTAAATAATATCTAACGATATTAAATTAATAAATGAAAAATAAAAACATTTATTAGGAATCACAATCTAAAACAAATACGATCATATTATTTCATTAAATAGTGGATTTTACGAAAATTAACGGAGGCCTTTTATTTAAACGATTTTAAATTGAAAACTATTTTATTGAAAACAAAACTTATTTATTTAACGTTTTACGTGTTAAATATGTTTTCGTTAAAAAAAACCGAACATTTTATATAATTTACCGCGATAAAAACGAGACCGAACACGTGGGGACGAGACGAGGTATAAGAAAGAGGACTTCCTCTTTCTTCTTCATTTCCACCAACAACTTTCTCTCTCTACATTAAATTTTCGTCACTCTCTCTCTCTCTAACTTCTCTCTACGATATCTTCTTCGTTACCCAACGAAATCAAGAGATCTTGGCGCCTACGCGTTCGCGAGACCGAGGAGAACAAGAGGATACAAAGAAATCTAGCGTTTGATCGACGAGCAGAGGTAAATCTAAGTATTACTTTTCGATTTTTGTTAAAGAATTTAGTGAGTACATGGATATCATCTTTTAAACGATTTCTAGAGTTCATACTTGTAAATCTTAGTAGTGTTAACCTGTGGGAGTTATAAACGAACCTATAACTACTTGGAGGCTGATGAATGTGGGGGATAACAGAAAGTTATGGTCGAGGTGCTGCCCAAAGTACAAGTTCGCCGAGATTAGGGTTGGCCGAACCTAGTGAGGGTGGCGAACCCTTAGCCACGAACCCTGGAACAACTTGAGCCGAATCTTTAGCCCCTGCGAACCCCTACGAACGAGCCTATGACCAGCCTGCAACGAACCTGTTCCAGCTGGGAGTTAGGTGGCCGAACCCTGGCCTCACGAACCATCTCACGTGGGAACAAGGTTTGGCCGAACCTTAGGGTTAGGCGAACCTACCCCTCCAGCGAACCATCTGCTGAGCCCGAACCTTGTGTGAATCAGGAAGGAGCGAACCCTCTTGTCTTGGCCGAACCCTACCCCCTTCTGGGCCGAACCTGATAACTTAACCTGGCCGAACCCTGGACGTGTAGGAGCCGAACCTCTCAGACATTCAAAGCCGAACCTTTACTTTTGACCTACGAACCTCTTAGGGGCTACGAACCTTTAGTGTCTATGGCCGAACCTAGGTCTAACTGGGTCTAAAGGTTCGCTGGTCTGGGGATAGACGAACGTGAATCTTAACTGAACTAAAGAAAAGGGTATACAAACACTAGAGATAATTAATGATCATGGGATTAACTAAGTTTATGCATGCATGGAGATTACAAGTCACCACTTTTCCTAATGATATAGACCATAAATTTTAAGATCTTACATAATGAAAAGCTTTTATGATGGTAACTTAAACATAAATTCTTTAGAACTTGAATTGAATTTTATGATTTACATCATGGTAGTCAAGTAAAGTAATCGTGCATGCATGCATAAATATGGTCATGATTAGGTTGCTAACCTTAAATACACATGCCTATAAGGGTCATGCACGAGACCTCACGATTTGTTAAAGTTCATTAGAGAATTTAAAACTTGTAAGTCTAAATGAATTATTTAGTAATGATTACTTATAATGTTTTGGGTAATGCATTCTAATTTAGAATAAATTATCTAAGACATCTAATGATTTAAAAACTAAACACCAATGGCCCTTTAATGTAAACGAAACGAATATTCTTATAAACACAAACGCACGATAATTACAGGTGGTTGAGTTGTTTGGATTTCACTTACGCGAGCGCACATATTACGAAAACACAGATTCTAAGGACTCAGGTGAGTTCTCATAACCTCCCTTTCTTTTAAACTGTCTTGTTTTAAAACTCGGAGGTGAAGCATGTATACCAAATTCAAATATTATTTTGATAACACAAGGATAATACCTGTTTATCAATATGATATTCACATTATAGAATTATCATTTCTTATGGATTATCACTTATATGCATATATTCGTGTAACATTGTCATTGACTTCGGTCAATAACAAGGATTACATGTATTGTCACTTGGATTATCACAACTCCGTGAAACATTGTCTTTGACCTTGGTTAATTGCATTGGTTTCATGTATTGCCATGTGGATAGCTTCCACTCCATGGATCATGTTTTTAACTTATGTTAATTACATAATGACCATGTATAGTCACAGATATTATTTGAGAATATTGATGTTGAGTTTGGTTGAATGGTTATGTGCTTGATTATCTATTATTGACTATGATTATCTCTGATTGTCTATAATTGAATTGATATGTGATTATGTGATTGTTTATGTGTTTGATTGGTTGTGTGGAGATATGTATTGGATTGTCACGCAGGTACTCTTGTGGATCTTCTCAGATAAACTATAAGTTTTTTTACTCATTTTTCTAAATCTTTTTATAAAACTCTTTTCAAACACAAAACTTTCTACTCATTTTATAAAATCCTTTTAAGTATAAAAACTTATGATTACTCACCAACTACTTAGTAGTTGACACTTGATTTTCCTACATGTTTCAGGTAATGAAGCAAAGTAGGTTGAGGATGAAGAACTCAAACTTTTGGACGTCATCATATAGGATCTTGGACTTAGCTAAATAACTAAATATCTGGCGATTAAAATTTAGTTAGATAGCTAAATCTCTTTTGTAATTGTTGTAACTATTTCATGATGAACATGATTTTTATGAAATTAATTTGGTTGAATGAATGTTATATGATGATTTGATTTAGATGCCCACGAGCTTTTGAACAATCTACACATCCCTCGTGGCATTCTGACGTTTCCGCCATCGGTCGGGGTGTTACAGTGTGACAAGGTAAAATACCTTGTGTGGTATACTATCGTAAAATACCTTGTGTGGCATCTCCTCTAGTGTCTATGTGACAAGGTAAAATACCTTGTGTGGTATACTATCGTAAAATACCTTGTGTGGTATCTCCTCTAGTGTCTGTGTGACAACGTAAAATACCTTGTGTGGTATACTATCATAAAATACCTTGTGTGGTATCTCCTCTAGTGCTGTGTGACAACGTAAAATACCTTGTGTGGTATACAATTGTAAAATACCTTGTGTGGTATCTCCTCTAGTGTTTGTGTGACAACGTAAAATACCTTGTGTGGTATACCATCGTAAAATACCTTGTGTGGTATATCCTTTAGTGTCTGTGTGACAACATAAAATACCTTGTGTGGTATACTATCGTAAAATACCTTGTGCGGTATCTCCTCTAGTGTCTGTGTGACAACGTAAAAATTCATTGTGTGGTATCTCCTGTAATGTATGTGTGACATCATAAAATACCTAGTGTGGTATACTAACGTAAAATACCTTGTGTGGTATCTCCTTTACTGTATGTGTGACACATCTTAAAGTCCTGTATGATTATATCTCGAAAATTTATGTGATAACATATCTTTATTAGTATCACAATGTCGTGTGCTGTGTGATGCTATAACATGTTTTGAGATAACAGGACTGAGTATAACTACAAACATATGTATGATTACTGTGAACTGAGAACATATATGAATTTTTTAATGTAGTTATACTATATTTCTTATAATCACACTTCAACATGGATTTTTCAGTATGACTGAATATGGTTGAACTAATGTGATTAAACAAGGGTTATATCTTTAATATTCTTAAACTGACCTGAGTTTGTCGGCATGTGAGCAGAACAATGGCTCCGAAAAAAGGTCGACTAGCCAAGAAAGCTGTCAGGAATATTACTAACCCTGAAATGAATCAAGTCCCACCTGTGAACGTAAAATCAAATTCGGATCCACGTGTCAATCCGGAAGCAAACATGGTTCCACCTGGGAATTCTGGAACAAATACTGTTCCACCTGTAAACCCTGAAATGAACACGGTTCCACCTACGGGTGCAAGTGGATCTGAACTGAATGAAGCAATGATAGCTCGAATTGTGAGAGAACAACCATATGCTTGTGGTGTTTTGACACAACACCAACCACATATCACTGCAGGTTCTGGTGGGGACCATGATCACACTGAACACAATCCTACCGGAGGTCATACAGAAACTCATCATACCACCGGTGCAGCAACAACGAAAACAACTGTTCCTGATCCACCACAACAAGGGTGTACTTATAAGTACTTTGCTTCTTGCAACCCTCCTACTTTCACGGGTAAAAAAGGAGTTGATGGACTCTTGAAGTGGATCGAGGAAATGGAAACTAAACTCAAAATCAGCCAGTGTCTGGCATAGAATAAGGTGTCTTATGCTGCTTGTTCTCTAAAAGACTCAGCTCTAACCTGGTGGAATACCCAGGCAAAAACCTTGGGCTCAGCTACAGTCGACTCGATGGGCTGGAACGAATTTAAAACTCTGATTATGTCAGAGCACTGCCCAATCATTGAAATTCAAAAGCTCCAGGAGGAATTCTGGAATCTCTCGATGATCGGTGCTGATTGTATAGCTTATACCGATCGGTTTCATGAACTTACTTGTCTACTTCCCAATATGTTTCCTACGGAAGCAGCGTTGATTGAGAAGTACATTAAAGGGCTAGTTCCCCAGATTCGAGGAATGGTGACTGCAGCTGAACCTACAACTCTTAAACGTACAATCTTGTTGACCACCAAGCTTACCGATGAGGCGGTAAGGAGTGGTACCTTGTCCACAAAAACTCGGACGGCGGTGGGCCGTAGTGATGTCGGTACCTCGAATGTTTCAAAAGGTACCAAACGAAAGTGGTTTGGCAAAACCAAAACCAAAGCTCTGGCAGAGACAAGTCAGAGCAAACCAAATGTGAAAAATTATGGTGTAGTTGTTTCTGAGAGGAAAACTTATACTGGGCAGGCGCCCAAATGCAACAAGTGTCCATATCATCATACATGACCGTGTCTTGTTTGTGCGAACTGTAATAGAGTCGGACACTACACCTGATATTGTAACTTGCCTGCTCGTCAACCAAATCAAGCACCACGACAAACCACTCAAACAAACCGGTCATGCTTCAAGTGTGGAAGCCTTGACCATTTCATGACAAACTGTCCGAATAACAACACCAATCCGGGAAATGAAGCTAGGGGATAGCTTTTCAGATTGGTGCAACCGAGGCAAGGCATGATGCGAACATTGTCACTGGTAGGTTTCTTCTTAATAATCTATACGCATCAGTTCTGTTTGATATAGGGGCAGATAAGAGTTTTATCTCTCCTGATTTTGCATCATTACTCTCATTACCTATGGTAGATCTAGGAACTCCTTATGTCATTGAACTTGCTAGTGGCAAGTTAATGAAAACTAACAGTGTAATTCAAGGGTGTTCCTTGAATCTGAATGATCACCTTTTTAATATCAATTTACTTCCTATTGAGCTTGGGAGCTTTGATGTTGTTGTCGGTATGGACCGGCTTTCAGATAACCAAGCGGAAGTTGTGTGTCAAAACAAGGTGATCCGTATTCCATTACCTGATGGTAATACACTTATAGTTCAAGGAGAACGAGCCGGTAGAAAACATGGTACCATATCTTTGCAAACTCAGAAATGCTTACGGAAAGGTTGTCAGGCCTTTCTAGCACATGTGATAGAGAACCGTTCTTCACAAAAACGTATCGTAGATATTCCAGTAAGTTTTTCTTGAGGATGTATCAGGATTTCCCCAAGTGAGACAAGTTGAATTTCAAATTGACCTGATTCCTGGTGCAGCACCTGTAGCTAAAGCTCCTTATCGTTTAGCACCCTTAGAGATGCAAGAGCTTTGGAGTATGAATCAGTAAGCTTAATCACATGAACATGAATCAGAAGAAAAGAAAACAACATGTGAGGGAAAACAATGAACAAAACCTCAATGGATAACATTTGGAGTATCAATCCAACAAGATGTAGACATGGGTGACGATCCATGTGGGTATGTTGTTAGATTTGGATACCCTAAATGAAATCTTTACAGTATCGAACAATGTCTGTAGTTAAATACAACATGGCGTTTGTATGGGTGACGATTCATATAGATGTTAGCTTGAGTCTTTAACGTTGACGTAAAATAATAACAATTTTAAATAAAACCGACCAAAACAATTTAGTAAACAATCAGAATTTTTAAAACACACAACCGTACATACGAATGAGCTCTCATTCCTATGAACCGGTCTAATTCGTGAAGCTTTTTAGCCACACTTACGTTTTCCAAACCCATTTTTGGTACGAATAGCTGATTCGTGCGACAACACAGCTATAAAAGCAACACTTACGTTTTCCAAACCCATTTTTCACCCAACTCTCTCAACCGAACCCGTCTTTCGCCCCTCTTGATTTTCGGCCATTTCCACACGAAATCGGACCATTTCACCGTCCAAATCGTGTGTATTTCAACCCAAACACTTCCATTTCAAGATTTCAACCCTTTTCATCTCATTTCGTTCAAATACGAGCACCACAGTAAGTATTAGCACCGATCCTTAGCGCCAAAACACTCCAAAACGTTTTACCATCAATTTAGACCATAAAAACACCAAAAACAACAACCGATTTCCAAAATGGTGTTCTTGGTATACTTGCAAGCGAATGAGCAGTACGATGGGCTCATTCGTGTGAACGAGAAGCCTCGTTCGTGAAGAAGAATCACGCGAACGAGATGCCGAACGAACGAGCCATCACATGAATGATAGGGGTTCATTCGTGTGGAACAACCACACGAATGAAGACTCATTCGCACGAACAGATAACACGAAGGGGAGTATGCATTCGCATCACTCTGTTCGGGTGAATGAGGGCCATTTGCACGAACCACTCGTTCGCACCAAGAACAACCCAAAACGGCTAAGTGTTGAAAGTTCTACATTACGCCACTTGTATCGATAGAACCGAACCTTAGACCCGATTTTAAATCTAATGAAACTAAAACCAATGAAAACAAATTTTCCACAATCACATCAAGAAACAGAGCACATAATCACCTAACACCTAACTAACTAATATTTAACACAAGATTCAAACCGAGAGACCATACCGAGTGAGTGCATCGACGACCCAAGACCTCTGGTGAGTTCACATACCCCTTATTTTCAATTTTCTTCCTTCCAAATTATTTGTGGCTGAGAACATGAAACCTCTTATTCGAGTGATCATCAACAAATAAGAGTTATTTTCAAATGATTTCAATAAAAGGATCAACCCTCAACCACTTATACGAATGTTATACATATAAGTGTCTTTTCAATTACTTTTACTGAGCGTTCATCGCTCCATCTAACTTTTCATCAAACAACAGCAACAAACCAGTTTCGAGGGTTCAGAACACAAATCACCGAGGAAATGTTCGTTGACCACAATAGTTCGAGACTTTGTGCCCAACCATGAGGTGAACGGACACAAATTGTGGAATTGTGTAGTGCACAATCGAATACCATCATTTTCATGGGAATCCCCATCAAACAAACAATATTTTGTACGGTATCTGTCTAGGGTAATTCACTAGGACATGCGTCCACACAACAACACATCGGGAATTCGCTGAGGAATTCTTGAACAACACACATCAGAGTCATTTACCATGAGTTGACGCGGGTCAACCAACGGTAACGTAGATGGTACCATAGGTTTAGCAAACCTCCAGCGCTGAGGCTGGTACGTTACACGTAGCACACATACAACAACAACTCAGATTAGTTCCAGGGGAACTAATCACACAAACATATCAGTTAGGGTTGGTAAATGATCACAAGGGTGATATTACGGACAGACCACACAACAACAACAAGAGTTTTCAAGTGACATAAATGTCCAAGACCTGATCTTGGACGAGTTTCAAACGAGTACACAATAAACAATGTTTTCCTACAAGAGAGAAGCATCACTAGTGTGACTTTCAAACAACAAAACCTGTCTGTTATATCAGGAGACAGAGCATAGCTTCTCTCTCACAAATTCATTTTACAATCATATGTCGTGTCGAGTAGAGTGAAGATACACAAGTGACAAGGCCCGATTTCCCTAAGTTATGTAATTTCATAAGTGGATATAATCATATGCATGCTTGAAACCATGCATGTGTGATTCACCATATCTATAAAAATCCTTTAGGGTTTACCCTTGTTCTTATTCATGTCATACATATACATATGTATGTATGTGATCATCGATCCTGTCGTGTCAAGGGGTTAGTATCATTCAGTGTCACACTATCGAGATTATCAGTCTCGATGGTTAATGACGACTAACCACAAAATACTATCGATGAACATGTTCGATGCTGGCAACTTCGATTGGTTAGGATCAGTAGCTAGTATCGACCAACACAAGATCGATGAAACATTATCAGTTCATAGTATAGATACACACACATAAAGTCGAAGGAACAAGTTCAACCATAGGGTGGTTGAGACTAGTAGTCTCGACAGAACCTTGATCGACATTATCAAGTTCAGCCAATCCTTGTCGATTTTACTAATCTCATTAGTTGTAGTATCGATGGAATATTAAAACTGGTTAGTGTCGATGGTTGTGACCAGATTCGATGATCCTTCCCATTGATACTGTCACTATCGATGGGAGGTCATCTTCTCTAACTGCCATGGCCATCCAAATCTACTTACAGATCCTTCCATGGCTCCCAACCGTTCAAGGCACACATATTTTAATGTTTTAGGATTTTATAATCATTTAAAATTTAAGAGTTGTAGACAGTGTGTTCTTGAGTGAAAAATCAGAAAATAAAACGTATAAGTTACCTCAAAATGTCGACCAAATCCTGGAATTTCTTGTGGGTTTAAAATCTACTCGATCATACAAACGTTTTGGGACAAGAATCAAGTAAAATGGTTGTGAAATGAGTGAGAAAAACTAGAGAGAAGTTAGAGAGAAAGTGTTTGGCCGGAAATTGAATGTAGAGAGAGAGAGAGAGAGTCTTGTACAAAATGAAGAAGATGAGGGAATTACCCCTTTTATACCCCATAATCATCCCACATGTTCGATTTTGTTTATTTCGCGTTAACACATTTTAATATGCTTGGTTTTTACATGAAATATATTTTAAAATACGAAACGTTTATAAAAATGCTTTCGTTTAAATAATTGTTTAATAACACGGTTTTATTTAAATTCGTTTAAGGTCATAATTCCTAATATTTTTAAATTCTTCTTGTTAATTTAATATCGTAAAATATTATTTCGGTTATACAATCGAAACGCGTTACTTACGCATGAATTCATAAAGATCGTCGCCTTTTCGAATCCATCGTTCGTATCGGATTCAATTCGATTTACGATTTATGGAACATTGTTTCAGTATATTATTCCTAATAATCATATTCGTATGAATCGTCACCCACGCGAACACATTATTAGGTTAATATTTCTTAAATAATATTCGCGTTTAAATTATATTCATGACCTCACCATCGTGAAATTATGTTCAATATCGTTCCCATTATTCTATTAAATATATTTATCAATCATCAGTTCCACAAACCATAACCCCACTAAATCACATCAGTGACACATCCATGATAGACCGAAATAAGTTTATGTATAGGGCATACGTAGGAGTCGGTCGCAACCTATCCAGCCGCCGTCCCACCACCATTTCGATAAACCATGACCATGTGTCCTTGACTATATTTAGTGACCAAACCAATAACCTTTAACCATTCTAACCAAAACCAAACCATATCATAATTAATCAGCTGCATTAAACACTGTGGTTCAGTTTAGTTATATTTCAAACTAACTTCCCCATGGTTTATGCATAATAAATATATATTCTCAGTAATGTATACCAGTGATAATATCATCAATTCAGTCAAAAATTATCAATTTATCATATCAGATTCTATCAATATATATATATATATATATATATATATATATATGTAATGAATTACCTGAAATACAATGATGTTACTTGCTGCTTTCATACATGTGCTGTCGCACGAATGAAGTACGAATGACTCCCGTTCATACAGATGACTCTCGGTTGAAAAGCTTCACTGATTGTGACCTATTCGTACGAATGAATGACCGTTCGTACGAATAACTGTGTGTGTTACAAATTGATATTATTTATTCTTTAAAACTTAATTTTATCTTTGTTTTAAATTCGTTTATTAAAATATGTGGTGAAAATTTTATTAAAGTGGTCATTATTTTTTGTCAGAGGTATAAGACTCACGCATACGTTTGTATGAATCGTCATCCATACAAAAGCAACGATTGTCAAATCTTCTGACTTTGTTTTGTTTGTAAAGATATCATTTGATGCATCAAGTCCATAACAGATTCACATGAGTCATCATATCTTGTTAGATTGATATCCCAGAATATTATCTCGTTCATATTTGGTTTATTGTTTTTCCCTCACAAGACGTTTGTATTTTGTGTTGCTTCATGTTTATGTGATTCAACGGATTCCCATATCTGTCTTAGGAATTACCCATGTATTTGATTAGGCTTTTGTTATCGTTACCTTCACTCTTGTACTATAGTCTTCTCCGCTATTTTCGTGTACACCATTGGATTTCATAATTGTCTCACATATACTGGTTGTCACAGTCTCCCCTTGTTGAAGAAATTTTGTCCCGAAATTTGAACTGTGTTATCGACACCTCCTTCCCCTTTTGAGTACTGAGGGGGAAACTTGATCAGCGTTGGATACTCATGTTCCCATGCAGTTCTGAGACATACCTTGGAAAAGTGTTTTTATTTTTTGTATCTGTTGGTATACAGATTCATTCTAGTTCTTTGATCTGTCAACCTATGGTTGTCGACTTGTGATTTTTTATCAAGGATTAGTTTGGGTGTTCACATGTGCTCCTCTAATGTGTAAGATCAGAGTTTTCATTGACTCAGCATTTCGTTAGTAGTTAATGCACACTAAGGCCACAATGCTATTGGTGCCACCATGTCATCCATTTATTTGTATGAATTCGATAAGGTATTCTTGATAAATCATAGAGCGTTATCTTTTACTAACTAAACGACTTCTTATGTTAACATTAACTCATGCTATCTCGAGGTGGTTCCTGACTTAGATCATGTCGTCTACCTTAGAACTGGACTTCATTTGAATTTTTTGAGGTATTGATACGTCTCAATAGTGCAAGACGTTTCTATATGTCGGTACTCCATCTCTTTCCTGATGTAAATTTACGAACTTCTTTCGTATAGATTTTGGGGTTTGTTTGTGAAATTAGTCTACTTAGTTTAGACTTTGCATTGAAGCCGTGTTTCCGCTTTGCGAATCCAGGAACGTTCTTTATTTTATTTTGTCAATCCTTAGTGATTGAATGTGTAGAATCATATGGTCAGGACTGCACGGTTTCTTGCATTGTTTAGGTCACGTACATATGTGTTTCCTTTTCCGAACTTGAGGTTCACGACTAGATGTTGAAACTGTATGAATGATCTCTTTTCATCCGGTTGTAACCGTTCCGGAGTTTAACATCACACCTCGTGCTGATGTAGTTCTCGCTTCTGTCGGATGCATTTTACAACTTTTCATGATTATTGTCATTTACGCACAAGATTTCCTGATTAGTGTCTCAGAAATCTCTAAGGTAAAACTTATCAATCACAGTTTCGGGTCATGGTTAGGGTAGTTCTTCTTACACACTTGAGCTATCGTGACATATGGGGGATGATTCTATAACACCCGTAAAAATATAACAAATAAATAAATAAAATAATATATATAAAAAGAAAATAATTATTAAATAATAAAAACTCAATAAAAGAAATCGAACGATTGAGAATGTTCCGACAAATTAAATTACAAGTTTCGGAAAAAAAAATAATTAAAAATAAATAACGACTTAATACCTGAACTATTTAATTTAAGAAACTTTGACTCGGTTATTATAAACAATCTGAAAAGAAGGATCTGATCATATACCGTAACATTTACAATGAAAGTTTTATTTAATATCATTCGCATAATGTCCATAAATGTGTCCGACCAAATTAGAATTTGATTTACAAACTGACTCATAACCGAACCATAATATAATTCGATTTATTATGTAATTTAGTACATACAAAAAAAACAAAATATCGAAACTTCCTTAGGAAGATTAGTGAACCGACTTACATATTATATATATATATATATATATAATTGTGTTGAAAGTTCTAATGAAACCATACTAAAAAAAACGAGCAATATATATATTTCGTATCGCTTGGTGATCGGAGATATTAACTGCGCAGCAACAAAACACCATCATAGGCACCGCCTTCACAACACGTTACAACCAGAAGAGAAGCCAAGGTTGGAAGGGTTCAGGTCACGATTTGTAGCCAATTTTCTGATCACGAGTATCATTTCGATCTCGGTTTACGGTTAATTTTCAAGCCATTGAGAGGTAGATTTTTATCTATGTTGAATCTATTATGTTCTGTGAATTCACAGGTCTAGTTTATGGATGCGTTTTCTTGATAATCTTTAGTTCCAACCCCTCAATCGCTTAGGCATTCAGGTGGGTTTCTAACGTGTAAAGCCGGTAGTACTAATATGAAAATAATAAGATATATATAATAAAATGATACCAGGAAATAGTTATGGTTATTAACCTGGTGATTGTAGTTATTTCGATGAAGAAGAAAACCTTAATAATAGGCAAAAACTTAAACAAAGAAATAGAAAGTCACTGTTTGCATATTATCTAATATTGATGTCATTCATTTTAACCACAAAATGACATTATGCAGTGATTCATTTATTTGTAATGTGAATTAACTTAATATTTGATAACTTGTTTACCAATTTAATTGAAATAAAATTACATTCGTTAAATTAATTTATGTAGTATATGAAAGTTTTTTTTTTCTTCTTTTCATTAAATCATTTTAAATAACCTATATACTTTAGTTATAGAGACTGTTAATCTAATATATAAAACAAACATCAATCGTATATGCAATTTTATTAAGTTGGTTTATACACACACTTACCCATACATATTGAACAAACATCAATCGTATATGAAATTTTATTAAAATATCTATCCGCTTTAGTAATTATTCACGCAACTGATAAAGGAACTTTTGTACGAAATCATTAAATTATAAATAAACAAATAAACGACTTTATAAAATAAACTGATTCAATCGGTTAAACTTTAAAACGGTTAAAGAAAAAAATTTAAATGATTAAGTATACGAATCAAAATTCGTTTAACTAACGTGAAATCATACAAAAACACGGATTTCTGAATCGTAGGGAAATTTGATTACATGTGTATTTATTCTGGAATACTTGCTGATTTAATTACTAAGATTTAGGTATGGATTTTGTTTATTTAAATCATAGTATTTTTTGTTCTGTAATCTGTTTCTGTAAACCGAATCTGTAATCATTAAATTTTGTTTCTGTATTGTTCTGATTTCTGATTAACACGAATGATATCATATTTCCCTGTTTTGTTTATCATGCAATAAATATAAATTATGTTGTACTCATTATTGCATGATCCAATTATGAGATTATTTGGTAGTTTATCTACCCTACTGAACCTACTGAACGTTCTGAAACTGTATTCTGTTACCCGAGCATGCCCCTACCTGTAAGGATGACTACAGGCCCATTATGGCGGCCACCATAATGTGGAACCATCCGTGACGGTTAGTTGAGTTCACGGTTAGTAGATTGTGCACCTGCTGAATTCTGGGGAGGCGTATGGACTGGTCCTAGGATATTTTAAACTGTATGTCACACCCCGAGCCGGCGGGGTAGGATCGGATTCCCCGTCGGGCGGAAGGTTCTCGGGGCTCGATATCGTGAGTGATAATCAAAATGATCAGATTGTTTACGTTGCACATGATATATAAATAAGAAACTGCTAAAATAAAGTAGAATTACAAAGTTAAATTACATCAGTTCAGTTTATAATTTAAGAATGTAAATCTACTATCACATCATAAATTTTCAATCTTGTATCTGCACAAGATATACAAAATAAATGTGTAATGATGTCCAAAAGTATGCAGGTCCAATAGCTAGGTCCACTATCGAATATCCTAGTCCAAAGAAATGACTCTTTAGTTGACCTGTTCGTCACCTGAGAAGTCATGCAAAAATAAAGTCAACACAGGGTTGGTGAGTTCATATAGTTTTATAAAAATGAGTTTGAATAACTTGAATGACAACCTTAACCTCACCATTAACCACCTATACCATCCAATTCAGTATGCTTATATATAGGGCATATGTAGGGGAACAAGCCTTAGCCAATATCCCACCACATACCAAACCACATGATATATTGTTCCTGGTGATAATTAAGCATTTCATCCCATACCTTTGATTCTTAGTATTTGATTACCCTGAAAATGTTTACCTTGATTCCCTGAAATGACAACCTTAACCTCATTAACAACCACCTATGCTATCCAATCAAGTATGCTTATATATAGGGCATATGTAGGGGAACAAGCCCCAGCCAACATCCCACCACATACCGGACTGCTTAGCATATTGTTGTTAATGATAATTAAGCGTTTCATTCCATTCACCTTTCTTTTTAGATTCTGATTTCCACAACTAGATTTACCTGTAATCTCTAGAGTCACCATGTATCCATGATTTCCCCAAAACATTTGTAGAAATATAATATTAAATGATTAATTAAACTAATAATTAAACATTTAGTTACAACTATGACATGATGATTGGGCCTTATTGGACTCAATCAATTAGACTTAGTTGTTGGTGGTTGTCCAAGTTGTACCCTCTCACACGTGACCTATATCAGGTACGACTCACAAGGAGTCTTCCTGAGCATGCCGGGATTTTAATGATGCCCATATCAGCTTGACCAACTAGTCTACTGTGCATGCCGGGACTTTACGGATATCCTTTGATTCTTGATCTCTTTGATTCTCTTGATATTGATTTTGATTTCATTTGATAGTTCACGTTATTGCCCATATAGCTTGACTACAAGAATCTACTATTTATGCCGGGACTTTATGTGTGTTACACGTGGTCTTGATTTCCATACAACTGACATCCACCTTGACTCAAGCATTAATGATTTCATTAGATTTTAATGATTTCATTATTTCAATGATTCACACACAACTATGAGTTCCTTGATTTCCTTGAGTCTCTTGATTTTGATCTTTAGAACTTCATGATTTCACAACGATTATAGATTTATGAATAGGATCCTTTGATTCTGATCACCACACTGAATTAATTATCTTGAACATGATCTTAGCTTTAGTTCCTTTGATTTCACTTTGAATTTAGGTTCTTGAATTTGAGCTTGATGGACTAAGTTTGTTTAGAGTCTTAGAATTAAAGTATTACTCATAAGAGTAATTTTAATTAACTTGATAGTTAGTTCTAAGTAGTAATTACCTAGACAGGAGTCTAGGAGTATCAACAAACATAAAAATATAACATACAATGAATAAAAGTATTTAAGTAAACAATTTAAATAAAACAGTTTACGCATGCTTCTCCGCCCCGCGTTTTAAAACAAAAATGTTTAGAAAAGGGGCAATGAACTCACCTGCGTTGCTGTGAAAATGGTCTATCACAAAATGCGCGCTCGTTGTTGTTGCTTAAGTTTCTTTAGTTCCTGAGTTATTTTATAAGAATTCAAATACGATAAGTTTACGTATTAGTCGTTGTATCTAAGGTCTTGGTCTCGGTGTGCAACTAAGTGTCCCAATCACTAATGTGGTTCTAAGACTTAATCTTCTAGTCTAACTTAGATACCCACTTATAACCCATATCCCATATTTAATCACGACAAGTCTTGATTAATATATTTAATTAATTACATTTTAAGTTAAACATAAATTTAGAAAAATCATTTAGTTTAATATAACCAAGTTTAATAACCATTATCTTTTATTAAAATATGGTTAACTTTAATTAAAATGCCACTTAACATGTGACGGGCCTTAGTTAAGCCCGTTGGGCTCATATCGGCCCAATCATAGTCTTTGATTTCTAGACAATCACAATCAAGATCTTTGACTAATTCTACATAGATATTTAATTTATATTATCTATGTTAATTACTCTTCATATGAAATGTCCCTAATAATTCCCAAGTGTTAATCCATTTCAATATATGTTAGTAACTTATATTAGGTTGTTAGTGTGTTTAAGAAGCCCAACCCTTGGTTGCCTCAATAATTCTATATCTCTATGATGGGTCTTAATGTGTTTTCCATGCATCTACTAGGAATTTCCATGCATTCCCACTTGACTACATACATGATTATTTATTTTGCATGGTATTATATGGTCCAAATCGCTATTTTAACCTAGGTTCGAAATCCCATATGTTCGGCTAAACCATAGATTTGCTGCCCTCAACAGTTCCCCATAGGTTCGCTGAAATGGTGTAGGGTTTCCCCAAGGTTCGACTTGCTCAAGAGTGTTCCAGGTTTGTTACTATCCCAGAAGGGTAAATGTCCAAGGTTCGGCTAGGTTCTCGTTTGGATAACATACATGTTCGGCCACCTCATGCAGGAGGTTCGGCCATCTCATGCAAAAAGGTTCGGCAACATGAACGGTTCGCCGAGAGGTTAGGCTAGGGGTAGGTTCGTTCCTCCTAAGGTTCGTAGGCCATAGTTCGGCTGAGGAGGTTCGCCCTTCATCAGGTTCGGCCATCAGAGGGAGGTTCGCGAGTAAGGGTTTGTTCCCCCCAGGTTCGTGAGTCCTAAGGTTCGGCTGCCAGAGAAATGGTTCGCACCTGGGAGGTTCGTACCCACCTAGCTCAGGTTCGTTCCTCCCATTTTACAGTCATTGCAGGTTCGTGGCTCAGGATGTACAGGTTTACAGGGTTTGTTTGTAACTGAAAGGTTCGGAGCAGTCAGGGTTCGGCTAAGGAAGATGCTAGGTTCGACCAATGCTTCTTTCAGCTCCATGAGGTTCAGCCGGTTCCTGTTCATCATCTTCTTCGTTTCCTTTGAATCCTAACCTATTACAGATCACTCCTAGAGCTTCCTAAACTTTCACAATAATTTAACTCAAGTGTTCTAAGTGTTTTTGCCCGATTAACACCACAATAATCATAATACACACCAAAACCGAAGTAAAATGGAGTTTTACCTCAAAATCAGTGGATTAAAGCTCAAACTTCTTGTCCTTTCTTGATCTATGTTACGTGGGAATCGTTTTGACACCTAGAATGCTTGAATCCAACGAGAGACGAGCAAGATATCTTAGAGAGATGGTGGATAGCAACTTTCTAGAGAGAGAGATCAAAAACGAAAATGGTAGAAATGAGGGAGGTTGGTGGTGGTGGGTGATGCATTAATTGAATCATTTAATGATTCAAAACACCCGGTAGTTCGGTCTCGATCGGTTTCGCGTAAAATGCCTTTTCTCGTGATTTTCGTCACGAAACGACACGATTTATAAATTATGATTTATAAAATTTATTCTAGTTGTGATTCCTAATAAATTAACTAAATATCTTTTATTTATTTTAAATATCTTTTATTCGTTCGAATCGTCACCCGTACGAACACGGCGATAACTATACTTTCAAATTTTGTTTTCTAATTATCGGATATCATTCAGAACGTAAAACTTTCAGATATATTCGTATAAATCGTCACCTATACAAATAATCCGTCAATTTAGCATTCACGTACGACGTCCGTGTTGTTTTGTTCTGTAAAGCCTCACATACGTTTATACATAATAAAATCCTAACAAGTAATCACATGATGATTCTGTGTTGCCAGATAATTATCTGACTGATGAACCATGTTTTCTGAGTTTAGTGTCTCTAAAATGATTCAGAATTCACTGTTTGTTACATGAAATGATAACGTTATATGATATGAATATGAATATACACTGAATTGTATAAAAGTTGTACCTAATTACTGTTCATGCTACTGTTGCGATCACTGTTCCGGTACGATCCAGCACTGATGTTACAGTCTCCCCTTTTTAGAGAAATTTCGTCCCGAAATTTAAGAGTCATTATCAGGTACGGCTTCCTCTGTAAACAGTTGGGGATACTTTGACTTCATGTGATCTTCACGTTCCCAAGTAAACTCAGTTCCGCGCTTTGAGTTCCATCGAACCTTTACAATCGGGATACGGCTTCGCCTCAGTTGCTTAACCCTGCGATCCATAATCTCCAAAGGTTCTTCGATAAAGTGTAACTGTTCGTCAACTTGAATTTCCTCAATTGGAATGACGAGTGATTTCGTCAGCAAGGCATTTCTTTAAATTTGAGACGTGAAACACGTCATGCACACCACTGAGTTCATCTGATAATCTCAGTCGATACGCGACAGGACCAATACGCTCGATGATCTCGAATGGTCCCCCGTATCGTGGTGCTAATTTGCCTTTCTTTCCAAAGCGTACTACGCCTTTCCATGGGGATACCTTCAACATGACACGGTCTCCCACTTGGAATTCTAACGGCTTGCGCCTTTTGTCGGCGTAGCTCTTTTGTCTGCTCCTTGTTGCTTGTAGTCTTTGTTGAATCCGAGCAATCTTGTCAGTAGTCTCTTGTATAAGTTCTGGCCCAGTTATGCAGTTACCTCCTCGTATCTTGAAACTCATGTACACAACACGGCCTCAGAAATTCATGAGTGGCTGACCAGATTTTAGAAACAAAAACCACGATCTTTTAGTTCTGCGCCTGATCCTATGGATGCATGTAACTGGATTATGCACATAGAGAATATTTTTGATGTTTTGGGTGTTGAGGAGCAGTATAAAGTAAGGCTTGAAGCGTACAAACTGGAGGATGATGCGCAATCCTGGTGGAGAGGGATTAATGTCACACCCCGGGCCGGCGGGGTAGGATCGGAGTCCCCGTCGGGCGGAAGGTTCCCGGGGCGCGATATCGTTAGTGATAATCGTAATGATCAGATTGTTTACATAGCATAAACATTGAGAATAACTAAAGCATAATATAGCATAGAATTAAAGTTTACAAGGTTAAGTCACAAATGTTAACAAAACATGTGTCTCTCAAAAGTACTAGGTCTGCTATCTGGCAACCTAGTATGCAATCCTGACCTTTTGCTTAATCCTGTGCATCACCTGAGAAAACATGTAAGAAAACCAAGTCAACACAATGGTTGGTGAGTTCATGTAGTTTTAGTATGTGAAAAATAGCTTTTGTTTATTGATTCAAAGTTTCCAAGTCTAGATTGTTTGTATGCATTAGCTTCAATAAGAGTTTAACAAGCATCGTGTTTAGAAGTTTATGATAATCCCCCAAAAGCATCCTTGTATCCCCTAGGTAATAACCCTAATCTCATTAACACCACCTGTATCATCCAACTCGGTATGCTTATATATAGGGCATACCCCTGGGTCAAGCCTACGACCCGCCCAGACGACGTCCCACCACATACTAAGTTGCATAGGACATTGCTGTTAATGATAATTAAGCGTCTTACCTCCCCTCTCTTTCGTTTCCCGAGTATAGTTTAAGCATTTTGTCTGTAAGTTTACCCATAGCATCCGTGAGTTTAGCTTGATAGTTACCGGTATGGATAACTGAATGCCCGAAGGAATCCAATGTCAATCCAGACCAGCCCCAGGTATAATTAGCAACTCAGGGGGAGATAGAGGATTTCCAGGTCGACACAAAGTCAACTAAGGATTACCAACATCGTCCTAGTTACTGATCACCCAGGTAAATAGTTGTGGGAAACACTGCATGGCAAGCACTGAGAGGCCATCAGTCCATTTCCTCGATTGAGACCATGAAGGACACCCTATGGCAAGCACTGAGAGACCATAGTCGATGCCTTCTAGTCCCGACTGTGAAGAACACATGAAGGCAAGCACTGAGAGACCAGCTATTGTTCTTACAGCCCCGACTAGGAAGAACACCTGAAGGCAAGCACTGAGAGACCAACTATTGTTCTTCCATAGCCTATAGTTTTAGCATTCAAAGATTCCAGCATTTACGTAACTTGTGCACAAGAACTAGCTTTACAACCGGTAAGGCAAGCACTGAGAGGCCAAACCGTTGTTTGAGCATGGCAATCACATAGCATTCAAGAGCATATAGTATTCATAGATTCAAGTATTCCCTGTGTATGTATGTATGTATGTTTGTATTTAGTATCCCCATAGCCTTATAGTATCATTAGCATTTAGAGTTTACATTAGTCTTTAACATAAAAACCCATAGCATTAACAAATAGTATAATCTCATAGCATCAGTATTAAGCATAGCCCGCAGTGTTAGTTCATAGCATAAACCCGTAGTATTAGCATTTAGTTTAACCAATAGTCTTAGTATTTAGCATAACTCATAGTATTAGCTTGTAGCATGATTTCATAGAATTAGCATCCACAATAGCGTCATCAATTAGTAAATACCCTTAGCACTTGGTATTATCACATATCTTTAGTATTAGCAAGTAGCTTATGCCTTTAGCACTTGGCATAATCAAATAGCTTTGAGTTTGAATAGTGTATTATGCCTTTAGCACTTGGCATAATCAAATAGCATTTAGTTTGAATAGTGTATTATGCCTTTAGCACTTGGCATAATCAAATAGCATTTAGTTTGAATAGTGTATTATGCCTTTAGCACTTGGCATAATCAAATAGCATTTAGTTTAAATAGAGTCTTATGCCTTTAGCACTTGGCATATTCAAATAGCATTTAGATTGAATTGTGTCTTATGCCTTTAGCACTTGGCATAATCAAATAGTATAAAAGCAATTTGTTAACTTCAAAACATTTGTTTTAAAAAAGTATAACATGCTTCTCAGTCCCGAGTTAAAACCAAAATAGTTTGAAAAGGGACAATGAACTCACCTTGTTGTAGTGGTAGTTGACCTAGCTTAACAAGTATGCACGCGCTCTTTGTTGTGTATAATTGTAATATTCACGTTCCTGTATTGATTTCACGTTGTTTACATCTTGTTAGTATAAGTTTATAGAATTTTGTATGATTATGTGTAGGTGTTAGCACTAAAGTTGGCTAACACACATATGACTTGGTCATGATTACAGTTCAGTCCCGTGTATTTGTTTTAAGCAATTGCCATTATGAGTTATTATCTTGTAGTTTTAAACATTATTCATTTAATAATGAATTTATCAGATAACAATCTCTTGACACATAATGTTTCGAGCTTATGCAATATGTTAAACTCATGTGGTTTAAAATAGATAGGGACTGAACCATGTGACCAAGTCTAATGTCGGGCCTCTGTGTAACAAGTTGGGCCTAGGGCCGGAACCCATGGGCCCTGAGCTATTCTTGAACTATTAAGGGTTGTTAAGCCTAATTAGAATATGTGGGCCAAGGATATAGGCTGCTGGAAAGAAATGGCCCGATCAAGTGTTACAAGGCCTAGAAATCAAAGGGCCTTGTGGGCCTCCATTGGGCCCCGAGGGTATTGTTGGGCTAGATGTGGGCCCAATAAGAAATGTTGGGCCTGAATTGGAATTGAGTTGTAAGAAACCTTATTTGAGTCAAAAGTAACTGCCGACCAAGTTACTTGCATCATGGCCCCAAAAGTTAGGCCATGGGCCTTAGGAGTAGGTCATGGATCAAGTTTTGTGGGCCACGAGCTGAATTTGCTGGGCCCCAAGGAATTTCATCCAGGCCCGAAGTATAATATGTGTTGGGCCAAACTGGGCCAGGTTTAGTTGGGCTGGAATCAAGTGTTGGCCGGATGTGTCATTGGACCACCTAAATAGATCTAGGTCAAATTAAGGCTTTTGGTCCAACATCTTGGGCCTACTAAGGCTAATGGGCTGAAATGGCTTGGGACAGCTTGTTAAGGCTCGTAGAATGTGGGGCCACTATTGGGCCTGTTGTTGTGAGCTATGGGCCAACATGGCAGGTAATGGGCCTAATCCACTTAGTCCCTTGGGCCAATTGTATGCTACTTGGGCCACGATGGGCCAAATGAGGTATTTTGGTTTGAAATGAGTCTGGGCCTACTGGGCTGCATTGGGCCTGGTCAGTTTCTGTTGGGCCAAAGAATTTTGTGGTTCAGGCCACCTTGGCCTCATGGTGTCCAATGACTATTGCTGTGGCCCTCATGGCCGAATGAGTGCTGTTGAATGCTTGGGAGGATGTGGTTTATCATATGAGGGAAAGACCTGGATGAAAGTGAGGCCGAATGTTGGTGGTCCTGAGTTGGCTGCATGAAGGCTGAGGATGGCCGAATGAGGTGACCCCCGAAAGAGACCTTGGTCCTTGTGGTTCGGCCGAATAGGAGTGGGAGCTTCCGAATGAAGTAAGGAATGAGGGGCGAATGGGTGGCCACGAATGGGGCTATTCGACCTTGGCCATTCGATGGTCATTCGTCCAGTCGCGACCCAGCTACCTGCCCAAGTTTGGGAGGTGTTAAACAATGGTGTTTCCATGGTGGTATTTGAGTTTCAAGATGTACAAGTCGATGGGTATGTCTAGGACCGGTTAAGGGTGATGGTTCAACAAAAAGGGTTGCGAAAACCCTAATTTTCGAAGCTTTCACAGCCTTTTACCTGGATTTTCAGTGAGTTTTGGCTTAGATCTGTTGTACTTTCGTGTAGAGGGTGATGAGAGCTTCGTGTGGGCGAAAGAATGGCTCGATTTCGTTGAGAAACAAGAAAGTTATGGTGATTTGAAGCTTGGATCTTGTGGTGAGAACTAAAAACCGGGATTAGGGTTTTTCAAGGAGGGAGATGAAGTTGAAATGAGGGAAAATACCCTCATTTAGGGTATTTATACCCCGATAGGTTTCGGGTTCGTTTTTCTTGTTCGGTTCGCGTTTTCGTTACATTTCCGGAACGTGACGCGTATTTTTCGTTATTTAAAACTAAAAGAATATTCTTTGCCATTTAAAATACAAATATTTTTAGAAATTATTTTAATTATCGTAGTATTAATTTATTTATCGAAATTATTATTTTACGCGTTTCGCGTATTTGCTCGCGATTTCTTAAAACAGTTTGATTTAATTATTTAAGGATGAGTTTCAAAATTGTAAAATAAGAAATATCTTATTTCTTTAACTTTATGGTCGTTCGTATCTTTTATCGCTCTCGTTTTCGTTTCGTCATAACGCGTCACCATCGCGCGTATTCGTCCGAATCGTCATTCGAACGAACACGACGATGGTTTTGCTTTCCGACTTTTGTTTTCTACTTTTCAGTTATTATTTCAGAACGTTAAACTATCAGAATTACTCGTACAGATCGTCACCTATACGAATAATTCATCGGTTTAGCATTCCGTAACAATAACCGTTATCGTTTTGTTTAACCTCACATACGTTTACACATAATAGCACATCAATAAGCCTTGGTTTCACTGTTCAATGTTGTCTGATGTGTTTCTGACTGTTAAACTGTGAAGTTTAATCAGATTTCAGAAACAATAGCATAATAGTTTACCGTTAAGCATTACGCAGTTGATAGTATATCAATAGTTTGCATAGTTTGTACCTGAGTTACTGTGCCTTTACTGTTCCGTTCACCGTTCCGGCGACGTTTCCGGCACAGTTGTTACAGTCTCCCCTTGTTAGAGAAATTTCGTCCCGAAATTTAAGCATTGCTATCGGGTACAGCTTCCTCTGCGAACAACTGGGGGTAGTTGTTTTTCATGTGATCTTCGCGTTCCCAAGTAAACTCGGGTTCGCGCCTTGAGTTCCAACGCACTTTGACAATAGGAATACGGCTTCGCCTTAATTGTTTAACCTTGCGATCCATAATCTCTAATGGTTCCTCAACAAAACGTAAGTGTTCATCCAATTGAATTTATTCAATTGGTATGACAAGAGTTTCATCAGCGAGGCATTTCTTTAAGTTTGATACGTGAAACACGTCATGTACACCACTAAGTTCATCCGGTAAGCTCAATCTGTATGCTACAGGACCAATACGTTCGATGATTTCGAACGGTCCCACATATCGTGGTGTTAATTTGCCTTTCTTTGCGAATCGAACCACGCCCTTCCATGGGGAAACCTTCAACATGACACTGTCTCCCACTTGGAATTCCAACGGCTTACGCCGTTTATCAGCATAGCTCTTTTGTCTACTTTGTGTTGTTTGTAGTCTTTGTTGTATTTGAGCAATCTTGTCGGTAGTTTCTTGAATAAGTTCTGGCCCTGTGATTCGATTATCTCCCACTTCTGACCAACAAATCGGTGACCGACATTTCCGACCATAGAGAGCCTCGAATGGGGCACAGCCGATGCTGCTGTGATAACTGTTGTTGTAGGAGAACTCGATTAGTGGCAAATGAGAATCCCAATTACCACCGAAGTCTAGAACACAAGTTCTCAACATATCTTCTAGGTTCTGAATAGTACGTTCACTTTGACCATCCGTTTGTGGATGATAAGCTGTACTCAAGTTCAATTGCGTCCCTAGAGATTTCTGTAACGATTGCCAGAACCTTGATGTAAATCTGCTATCACGATCTGAGATGATAGACAATGGCACACCATGGCGTACCACTATCTCGTTGATATAGAGCTTTGCTACTTTATCCATCGTGTACGTTTCTCGCATCGGCAAGAAATGCGCAGGTTTGGTTAATCGATCAACGATAACCCAAATAGTATCATGTCCACTGGATGTGCGGGGTAGCTTGGTAACAAAGTCCATAGCTATTTGTTCCCACGTACAATGAGTCTTTTATGTCGACCTATTTTTCATAAGTCAGCTGCATTTTGTTTTTGTCTCCCGATGTCATTGCCTTACGTATGCGTCGTTAAGTTTTGCCTCATAGTTTTGCTAGTCTTATTGCTCCTAGTTGTCTTATTGTTATGGCTTGCTTATTCTCTGCATGACTCTAACACCTTATTGTTCAAACTAGCTGATGCTTTGAGCACCAATTGTTACACCACCTTAGTGTTAACTATAGTTTCCTACGTGTGTTATGTGCATTAACCAAGGATCCTTTCATCGTTTCTATCGCAATAAAGGAATTCCTAAGTTTTCATGAAATACCCATATGGGTATACTAATATCAACAAGATACATTCCTGATGCATACTACTAATCACAATGTAACAAGCACTTACGGATTAGAGCATATCACATACCATTACCCATCTTTGGCATACCCTTGTCTTGTATTCGCAACTGATTCTCCCGGTCTACTTATTTAGTTTAACCATGATTTCAGCATAGTATTAACATTCATCATTTCCTTAACATTCTAGAACTGAAGTTCTCCTAATTAAGTAACTCGAGTTCTAAAGGGTCTCGATGAAAAGTGACAGTTTACACACTAGTGTTAGCATCTTGACTTTCTATAGCTTTTAGTGTTCTAAATAGATAAGGTTCACTTTCTAGTTACAATAGTTAAACTATAATCAAGAATTACCATATCCTTTACTTAATCGTTTAATGCTTATTTGACCTAAGAATTTCTTAGGTTACTATTCCGATTATCTTATCGGCACCGAGTTTGTCTACAATTATCTGAGATTTATTGTTTCTAAAATCACAACAGTTCATGCATTTCTAGTTTATACATCAATAAATAATTCTTTGTAACTTAATGAAGTTTACATACCTACGGAATCATCGGACTCCGGGTGATCTCCAGGAGCTGGTAAAGCAAGAAATTCCTCAGTGATTTCTGGATCATCTGAAGGCATCCTCCTAGAGCAGTCCCTCGCAAAATGTCCGAGCATTCCGCACGTGTAGCAGTTGTGGTTATGTTGAGAGGAAGTGGAGGCATTTGCTCTTTGTTCTTGTTTCCCAGTGGAAATAAACCGACACTGTTGAATCCAGTGTCCGTATTTCCCACAGTTCAGGCAGTGTTTGCAAGGTTTCTCTTTACTATGGTGATATCCACATTCGTCACATTCAGGGTGCTTACCGACATATTGAGGGGGATTGTAGGCTACAGATGACCTACATTGCTGCACCCAGTGACCCGTCTTCCCACAGCGTGTGCATTGCACACATGGGAGTTCAGCTCGATGATAATTACGACAAACTGGGCAGTGAGGGGTTTTTCCCTCGTATTGCACACTCACTCTTGTAGTCGAAAAAGGCAGGATCTGCCTGATGGGTGTAGCGTCAGTGTAGTTCACAGTTCTCTTTCGTCTTTTTGCAGCACGACGTTTAGGTTTGTTGCTGGTTTCTCCTGCCTCTGGTTCCTTCTTCTTTTCAGAAGGTAGTGGGAAGTTCCGAGTAAACTCCTCACTGTTCCTGATCCGATTGATGATTCCAGGAAGAACCGACATCAACTCTTCAGTGATCAGAGTTGCGAGTGCATCGACTGCTAGATCCATCTCTTGTGAAGAAAGAGAAGGTGATGGTTGTCTTCTTGGTGACATTCTGATCGTAACTAATAGGATGTCAGTTAGTGCAATGATCGAATGCAGAAGACATAATGCAAGTATATTCCTAATTCCTATGTTCTCTACATGAAGGGTCCCTAAGTAATAGTCTAGGTCAAACCGTTTAAGTAAATGACCTATTATTCTCTATAACCTTGAGCTCTGATACCAATCTGTCACACCCCGGGCCGGCGGGGTAGGATCGGAGTCCCCGTCGGGCGGAAGGTTCCCGGGGCGCGATATCGTTAGTGATAATCGTAATGATCAGATTGTTTACATAGCATCAACATTGAGAATAACTAAAGCATAATATAGCATAGAATTAAAGTTTACAAGGTTAAGTCACAAATGTTAACAAAACATGTGTCTCTCAAAAGTACTAGGTCTGCTATCTGGCAACCTAGTATGCAATCCTGACCTTTTGCTTAATCCTGTGCATCACCTGAGAAAACATGTAAGAAAACCAAGTCAACACAATGGTTGGTGAGTTCATGTAGTTTTAGTATGTGAAAAATAGCTTTTGTTTATTGATTCAAAGTTTCCAAGTCTAGATTGTTTGTATGCATTAGCTTCAATAAGGGTTTAACAAGCATCGTGTTTAGAAGTTTATGATAATCCCCCAAAAGCATCCTTGTATCCCCTAGGTAATAACCCTAATCTCATTAACACCACCTGTATCATCCAACTCGGTATGCTTATATATAGGGCATACCCCTGGGTCAAGCCTACGACCCGCCCAGACGACGTCCCACCACATACTAAGTTGCATAGGACATTGCTGTTAATGATAATTAAGCGTCTTACCTCCCCTCTCTTTCGTTTCCCGAGTATAGTTTAAGCATTTTGTCTGTAAGTTTACCCATAGCATCCGTGAGTTTAGCTTGATAGTTACCGGTATGGATAACTGAATGCCCGAAGGAATCCAATGTCAATCCAGACCAGCCCCAGGTATAATTAGCAACTCAGGGGGAGATAGAGGATTTCCAGGTCGACACAAAGTCAACTAAGGATTACCAACATCGTCCTAGTTACTGATCACCCAGGTAAATAGTTGTGGGAAACACTGCATGGCAAGCACTGAGAGGCCATCAGTCCATTTCCTCGATTGAGACCATGAAGGACACCCTATGGCAAGCACTGAGAGACCATAGTAGATGCCTTCTAGTCCCGACTGTGAAGAACACATGAAGGCAAGCACTGAAAGACCAACTATTGTTCTTACAGCCCCGACTAGGAAGAACACCTGAAGGCAAGCACTGAGAGACCAACTATTGTTCTTCCATAGCCTATAGTTTTAGCATTCAAAGATTCCAGCATTTACGTAACTTGTGCACAAGAACTAGCTTTACAACCGGTAAGGCAAGCACTGAGAGGCCAAACCGTTGTTTGAGCATGGCAATCACATAGCATTCAAGAGCATATAGTATTCATAGATTCAAGTATTCCCTGTGTATGTATGTATGTATGTTTGTATTTAGTATCCCCATAGCCTTATAGTATCATTAGCATTTAGAGTTTACATTAGTCTTTAACATAAAAACCCATAGCATTAACAAATAGTATAATCTCATAGCATCAGTATTAAGCATAGCCCGCAGTGTTAGTTCATAGCATAAACCCGTAGTATTAGCATTTAGTTTAACCAATAGTCTTAGTATTTAGCATAACTCATAGTATTAGCTTGTAGCATGATTTCATAGAATTAGCATCCACAATAGCTTCATCAATTAGTAAATACCCTTAGCACTTGGTATTATCACATAGCTTTAGTATTAGCAAGTAGCTTATGCCTTTAGCACTTGGCATAATCAAATAGCTTTGAGTTTGAATAGTGTATTATGCCTTTAGCACTTGGCATAATCAAATAGCATTTAGTTTGAATAGTGTATTATGCCTTTAGCACTTGGCATAATCAAATAGCATTTAGTTTGAATAGTGTATTATGCCTTTAGCACTTGGCATAATCAAATAGCATTTAGTTTAAATAGAGTCTTATGCCTTTAGCACTTGGCATATTCAAATAGCATTTAGATTGAATTGTGTCTTATGCCTTTAGCACTTGGCATAATCAAATAGTATAAAAGCAATTTGTTAACTTCAAAACATTTGTTTTAAAAAAGTATAACATGCTTCTCAGTCCCGAGTTAAAACCAAAATAGTTTGAAAAGGGACAATGAACTCACCTTGTTGTAGTGGTAGTTGACCTAGCTTAACAAGTATGCACGCGCTCTTTGTTGTGTATAATTGTAATATTCACGTTCCTGTATTGATTTCACGTTGTTTACATCTTGTTAGTATAAGTTTATAGAATTTTGTATGATTATGTGTAGGTGTTAGCACTAAAGTTGGCTAACACACATATGACTTGGTCATGATTACAGTTCAGTCCCGTGTATTTGTTTTAAGCAATTGCCATTATGAGTTATTATCTTGTAGTTTTAAACATTATTCATTTAATAATGAATTTATCAGATAACAATCTCTTGACACATAATGTTTCGAGCTTATGCAATATGTTAAACTCATGTGGTTTAAAATAGATAGGGACTGAACCATGTGACCAAGTCTAATGTCGGGCCTCTGTGTAACAAGTTGGGCCTAGGGCCGGAACCCATGGGCCCTGAGCTATTCTTGAACTATTAAGGGTTGTTAAGCCTAATTAGAATATGTGGGCCAAGGATATAGGCTGCTGGAAAGAAATGGCCCGATCAAGTGTTACAAGGCCTAGAAATCAAAGGGCCTTGTGGGCCTCCATTGGGCCCCGAGGGTATTGTTGGGCGAGATGTGGGCCCAATAAGAAATGTTGGGCCTGAATTGGAATTGAGTTGTAAGAAACCTTATTTGAGTCAAAAGTAACTGCTGACCAAGTTACTTGCATCATGGCCCCAAAAGTTAGGCCATGGGCCTTAGGAGTAGGTCATGGATCAAGTTTTGTGGGCCACGAGCTGAATTTGCTGGGCCCCAAGGAATTTCATCCAGGCCCGAAGTATAATATGTGTTGGGCCAAACTGGGCCAGGTTTAGTTGGGCTGGAATCAAGTGTGGGCCGGATGTGTCATTGGACCACCTAAATAGATCTAGGTCAAATTAAGGCTTTTGGTCCAACATCTTGGGCCTACTAAGGCTAATGGGCTGAAATGGCTTGGGCCAGCTTGTTAAGGCTCGTAGAATGTGGGGCCAATATTGGGCCTGTTGTTGTGAGCTATGGGCCAACATGGCAGGTAATGGGCCTAATCCACTTAGTCCCTTGGGCCAATTGTATGCTACTTGGGCCACGATGGGCCAAATGAGGTATTTTGGTTTGAAATGAGTCTGGGCCTACTGGGCTGCGTTGGGCCTGGTCAGTTTCTGTTGGGCCAAAGAATTTTGTGGTTCAGGCCACCTTGGCCTCATGGTGTCCAATGACTATTGCTGTGGCCCTCATGGCCGAATGAGTGCTGTTGAATGCTTGGGAGGATGTGGTTTATCATATGAGGGGAAGACCTGGATGAAAGTGAGGCCGAATGTTGGTGGTCCTGAGTTTGCTGCATGAAGGCTGAGGATGGCCGAATGAGGTGACCCCCGAAAGAGACCTTGGTCCTTGTGGTTCGGCCGAATAGGAGTGGGAGCTTCCGAATGAAGTGAGGAATGAGGGGCGAATGGGTGGCCACGAATGGGGCTATTCGACCTTGGCCATTCGATGGTCATTCGTCCAGTCGCGACCCAGCTACCTGCCCAAGTTTGGGAGGTGTTAAACAATGGTGTTTCCATGGTGGTATCTGAGTTTCAAGATGTACAAGTCGATGGGTATGTCTAGGACCGGTTAAGGGTGATGGTTCAACAAAAAGGGTTGCGAAAACCCTAATTTTCGAAGCTTTCACAGCCTTTTACCTGGATTTTCAGTGAGTTTTGGCTTAGATCTGTTGTACTTTCGTGTAGAGGGTGATGAGAGCTTCGTGTGGGCGAAAGAATGGCTCGATTTCGTTGAGAAACAAGAAAGTTATGGTGATTTGAAGCTTGGATCTTGAGGTGAGAACTAAAAACCGGGATTAGGGTTTTTCAAGGAGGGAGATGAAGTTGAAATGAGGGAAAATACCCTCATTTAGGGTATTTATACCCCGATAGGTTTCGGGTTCGTTTTTCTTGTTCGGTTCGCGTTTTCGTTACATTTCCGGAACGTGACGCGTATTTTTCGTTATTTAAAACTAAAAGAATATTCTTTGCCATTTAAAATACAAATATTTTTAGAAATTATTTTAATTATCGTAGTATTAATTTATTTATCGAAATTATTATTTTACGCGTTTCGCGTATTTGCTCGCGATTTCTTAAAACAGTTTGATTTAATTATTTAAGGATGAGTTTCAAAATTGTAAAATAAGAAATATCTTATTTCTTTAACTTTATGGTCGTTCGTATCTTTTATCGCTCTCGTTTTCGTTTCGTCAGAACGCGTCACCATCGCGCGTATTCGTCCGAATCGTCATTCGAACGAACACGACGATGGTTTTGCTTTCCGACTTTTGTTTTCTACTTTTCAGTTATTATTTCAGAACGTTAAACTATCAGAATTACTCGTACAGATCGTCACTGTCACACCCCGAGCCGGCGGGATAGGATCGGTTGTCCCGTCGGGCGGAAGGTTCCCGGGGCGCGATATCATGAGTGATAATCGTGATGATCAGATTGTTTACATTGCACATGATATAAATGAGAAATGCTAAATATAATAGAATTACAAAGTTAAATTACATCAGTATTGTTTATAATTTAACAATGTAAATCTACCATCAACATCATAAATTTCTATCTTGTATTTACACAAGCTATAAAAAATAAATTTGTATAATGATGTCTTCAAAAGTATGCAGGTCCAAAATGCTAAGCCTTCTATCTGAAGTCCTAGTCCAAAAGGAATAACTCCTTAGTTGACCTGTTCGTCACCTGAGAAGTCATGCAAAAATCAAGTCAACACATGGTTGGTGAGTTCATATAGTTTTATGATTTGAAAATGATTTGAAAACCTCTTTTGGTAAAGACCCTAACCTCATTAACTCCACATGTAATATCCACATCGGTATGCTTATATATAGGGCATATGTAAGGGACAAGCCCTAGCCAACATCCCACCACATACTAATATGCATATGACACTGTTGTTAATGATAATTAAGCATTTTTACCTAACACATCTGATTTAGATCATGATATTGAAATCTGATTTGCCTTTGATCCTCTTGATTCTCGATCGTAGATATAGAATTTCCCAAAAGTCAGTGATAATAGTAAAATGTCAAATATTTAATTAAATAATTAAATAAAACATTTAAGTACAACTAAGACATGATGATTGGGCATTATTTGACCCAATCAATTAGACTTAGTTGTGGGTGGTTGTCCAAGTTGTAACCTCTCACACGTGACCCATGTCAGGCATAACTCACAAGGAGTACACCTGAACTGAGCGGGATTTTAATGTTTTGCCCGTTACAGCCTGACCCAATGGTCTTCTGCATCTGAGTGGGGCTTTAATGTTTTGCCCGTTACAGCCTGACCCAATGGTCTTCTGCATTTGAGTGGGACTTTAAGGATATCCTGTGATTCTTGATCTCTTGATTCTCATGATTTTGACTTTGATAAAGATTCCATTTGATCGTTCATGTTATTGCCCGTATAGCCTGACTACAAGAGTCTTCTATACCTGAAAGGGACTTTATATGTGTGTTACACGTGGTCTTGATTCCATATACAACTGACATCCACCATAACTTGAGCATTAATGATTTCATTAGATCATAATGATTTCATTGTTAACATGATTCACACACATTTATGATATCTGATTTCTTGAGTTTCTTAATCTTGATCTTTTGACTTTCCCATGATTCACAATGATAATTGATTTGATATTGATTCTTGGATCTCAGATCTCACACTGAGCTATGATTCCTTTGAATGTGATCTTTTGATTTGTTCATATGATTTCACTTTGAATTTAGATTCTTGGATTTGAACTTGATGGACTACTGGTTGATTTAGAGTTTAAATTTAAGGTATTACTCATGAGAGTACTTAAATTTATTTGATAACTTGATCTGTTTAATAATTTCCTAGACAGGAGTCTAGGAGTATCAACAAACATATATATGTAAAACATATAATAAATACAAGCATTTAAATAAACAGTTTAAATATAACAGTTTACGCATGCTTCTCAGCCCCGCGTTTAAAACAAAAATGTTAGAAAAGGGGCAATGAACTCACCTGTGTTGCTTTGTATAGAATTACCACAAAATGCGCTCTCGTTGTTGTAGCTTATGTATCTTCGGTTCCTGAGTGATTTTAAAAGAATCCGCATACGATGAGTATATATAGTAGACGTTGGATCTAAGGCTTTGGTCTCGGTGTGCAACTAAGTGTCCTAGATTACTAACGTGATTCTAAGACTTCATCTAATTTAATCTAATTCATTACCCGTTAGTAACCCATATCTCCAATTAATCCTTTAAAGACTTCAATCATATCATGTTCTAATTATCTCATTCTAAGTTAATTATTTAGAAAACATTACTTAGTATAATTTGCTAAAGTCTATGAATCTTTTACTTTTACTAAAACTTCATTTTGTTTATAAAGATGTAAAATTTAAAGGTGATGGGCCTAAATGGAGCCCATTTGGCCACTTTTGGGCCCATGTATTAGGCTTTTCATATTAGCTTCTTGTTTAACTCAATCTTGATAGTTTATGAAAACCATCTAATTTAGTTATATGTTTTATAGAACATCCTAGGGTTTAAGTGTTAATATTTAAATAAACACTTAAACCTTAAGTTATTGTTTTTGATCCATGTGACTTTACAAGGAATTCCCGATGTATTAGAAGTAAGAAATGAATATTAACACCCATATTCAGTAGGTTGCATGATTAGGAAAACCCTACTAACCATTGTTAACCTCAACCCCATAGAATTGATATAACCATGTTTTGCATCTTAAAGGCCATAGGTTAATTTCATAAGTAACCACACCCCAATATTATTCTTTCGTTTCCCCCATACACTCCCGTTTACCCTTGCATGCATAACCTTTATGTAAGTGTTTCCATGCACACCCGCATACCCACACCCCATGCATGATATACGTCACACTACCCATGCACAATATCGCCTACTCATGACCGTCCAATCATGATCCGTGAAAGAGAAGGGGTGTTCGAATGGTTTAGGTCGAATGAGGTGTGGCGACTGGGCATAGTCGAATGAAGATGGCTGCCGAATAGTGGTTGGCCGATTGACTAAGTCCCGATCGAATGAGCCCAGCTGGCTAAGTGCCGAATGAATAGGAGTGCCGAATGAGTCCTTGTCGAATAGGGACGGTCGAATGAAAGTCCATTCGAGGAATCTTGGTCGAATGAGCAGCCTGTGGATCGAATGAAGGCTGGCCGAAGGGCCTTAGCCATTCGCCGAATAGCTAAGCTCATTCGTTGAGCTGTGGAGAACCACATTCGGCCAACTCTTTTGGGATTGAAGGCAGTACCCAGTTCGAGTAGATTAGTTATGCATAGACATAAGGATTGTTCCTACATCATTCTAGCATGATGGTGTGGTGTTTTTCCCCTATGGTTCGACATAGTTTTAATGGGGTTTCTAGAGGTGACCGATTTTAGGGTTTTCAACCCTTAAAACCGAACCTAAATCACGAATTTACCTCGAATCTGTTGATGATGAGCTTAGATCGGTTGTACTTTCGAATTCTACAAGTGATGGTGGTGATTTAGACACCAAAATGGTTCGATTTCGTGGAGAAATGAAAGAGATCTTGTAGAGAGAAGGTAAGAATTTTTAGAGAGAGGGAGAAGTGAACGATGGTGGTGTTGGTGGCTGGTAGGTGATGTTAATTATGACAAGTAAATGCCATAATAATGGCTTTAGAATACCCGGGTGTTTTCGGGTTCGTTCGGTTTCGCGTGGTTTCGCGTAGAAACGTCGGTTTCGCGTCATTTTCGTTACGAAACGACTCGGTTATAAAATAGAAATCATAAAATTATTTTAAATTGTGATTCCTAATAAATTAACTAAATATCTTTTAATTATTAATTTACGAAATATTTAATTATCGTTTAAATCGAATCGCGCGGTCATCGCGCGTATTTGTTCGAATCGTCACCCGACCAAACACGACGATAACTACACTTTTCAATATTGTTTTCTAATTATTGAATATCATTCAGAACGTTAAACTTTCAGATTTATTCGTACAGATCGTCACCTATACGAATAATCCGTCGGTTTAGCATTCACGTAACGACATTCGTGCTGTTTTGTTCTGTAATCCTCACATACGTTTATACATAATAAAATCCTAACAAATAAATCACATGATGATTCTGTGTTGCCAGATAATTATCTGACTCAAGAATCATTGTCCTGAACTGATTTCTCTGAAATGACTGAGAATTCACTGTTTTGATAATATGAAATGATACTAAGACTTGATATGAACATAAAATACACTGAATTACATGAAATTTGTACCTGATTACTGTTCATGTACTGTTCACGACCACTGTTCCGGTGACGGTTCCGGCACTGATGTTACAGTCTCCCCTTGTTTGAGAAATTTCGTCCCGAAATTTAAGAATTGTTATCGGGTAAATCTTCCTCTTCAAACAGTTGAGGATACTTTAACTTCATGTGATCTTCACGTTCCCAAGTAAACTCGGGTCCGCGTCTTGAGTTCCATCGAACCTTTACAATCGGAATACGGCTTCGCCTTAGTTGCTTGACCTTGCGATCCATAATCTCTAAAGGTTCTTCGATAAAGTGTAGCTGATCATCAACCTGAATTTCCTCGAGTGGAATGACGAGAGACTCGTCAGCAAGGCATTTCTTTAAGTTTGAGACATGAAACACGTCATGTACACCACTGAGTTCATCTGGTAATCTCAGTCGATAAGCTACAGGACCAATACGTTCGATGATTTCGAACGGTCCCACGTATCGTGGTGCTAGTTTGCCTTTTGTTCCAAAACGTACAACGCCTTTCCATGGGGATACCTTCAACATGACACGGTCTCCCACTAGGAATTCCAACGGCTTACGCCGTTTATCAGCGTAGCTCTTTTGTCTGCTTCTTGTAGCTTGCAATCTTCTCTGGATCTGAGCTATCTTGTCAGTGGTTTCCTGAATAAGCTCTGGCCCAGTTATGCGATTATCTCCAACTTCAGTCCAACAGATCGGTGATCGACATTTTCGACCATAAAGAGCCTCGAATGGTGCACATCCGATACTGCTGTGGTAACTGTTGTTGTAGGAGAACTCAATCAGTGGCAAATGAGAATCCCAATTCCCACCGAAATCCAAAATACAGGTCCTTAACATATCCTCTAGGGTCTGAATCGTACGTTCGCTTTGGCCGTCCGTTTGTGGATGGTAAGCTGTACTCAGATTTAACTGTGTCCCTAGAGATTTCTGCAGCGATTGCCAGAACCTTGAAGTAAATCTGCTGTCTCTATCAGAAATAATTGATATTGGTACACCGTGACGTACCACTATCTCATTAATGTACAATCTCGCCAGTCTATCCATCGTGAAGGTTTCACGCATCGGCAAGAAGTGAGCAGATTTTGTTAAACGATCAATGATCACCCAAATCGTATCGTGACCTCTGGAAGTGCGGGGTAGCTTGGTAATGAAATCCATAGCTATTTGTTCCCACTTCCAAAGCGGAATCTCAGGCTGTTCCAGTAAACCAGACGGTCTCTGGTGTTCCGCCTTTACCTTCGCACACGTCAGACACCGACCGACGTACTCGGCTATGTCTTTCTTCATTCCCGGCCACCAATAAAATCCGCGCAAGTCTTGATACATTTTATCAGCGCCTGGATGAACAGAGTATTTTGTCTTGTGTGCTTCATCGAAGATAAGTCTTCTCAATTCATCTACTGCTGGGATCCATATACGATCCTGATAGTAGATCATTCCATCAGACTTGGTCTCTAAATGTTTCTCTGCTCCGCAGTCAAGTTCTTTCTTCAAGTTTCCCTTATCAACTGATTCCTGTTGGGCTTGAATGATCCTGTCTTGTAAACTGGTCTGTACAGTCATCCCCATAGCTCTAACGCGTAAGGGTTTGACCCGTTCCTTCCGGCTCAAGGCATCAGCTACAACATTCGCCTTTCCCGGATGGTACTTAATCACACAATCATAATCATTCAGGAGTTCAACCCAACGGCGTTGTCGCATGTTGAGTTCCTTCTGATCAAAGATATGCTGCAGACTCTTGTGGTCAGTAAATATGGTACACTTGGTGCCATATAAGTAATGTCTCCAAATCTTCAATGCGAAGATTACTGCTCCCAGTTCAAGATCATGAGTAGTGTAATTCTTCTCATGAACTTTTAACTGTCTTGATGCATAGGCGATAACTTTGTCCCGTTGCATCAGTACGCAACCAAGTCCCTGATGGGATGCATCACAGTAAACGACAAAGTCATCACATCCTTCCGGGAGTGATAGGATTGGAGCATTACATAACTTCTGCTTCAATGTCCGAAAAGCATCTTCCTGTTTCTGCTCCCAGACAAACGGTTCACTCTTCTGAGTTAATTTAGTGAGAGGCAAAGCTATCTTAGAAAAGTTCGAGATGAACCTCCTGTAATAACCTGCCAATCCCAGAAAAGACCGTATCTCCGTTGGCGTTCTCGGGGTGTCCCAGTTCTTTATTGCTTCAATCTTGGCGGGATCTACGTGTATTCCCTCACTGTTGACTACGTGACCAAGAAACTGAACCTCCCTTAGCCAAAATTCACATTTAGAGAACTTGGCATAGAGTTTCTGTTCCATCAACAGTTCCAAGATCTTCCTGAGATGTTGCTCATGCTCTGCTTTGCTCTTGGAATAAATCAGTATGTCATCAATAAAGACAATGACAAACTGATCCAAGTACGGCTTGCACACTCGGTTCATGAGGTCCATGAATACCGCTGGTGCGTTCGTCAATCCGAAAGGCATTACTAGGAATTCGTAATGCCCGTATCTGGTTCGGAAAGCCGTCTTCGGTATGTCTTCATCTTGAACTCTAAGCTGATGATAGCCAGACCGCAAGTCAATCTTAGAGAAGTACTGAGCTCCTTGCAGTTGGTCAAACAAATCATCAATCCTCGGCAATGGATACCGATTCTTGATGGTTAGTTTGTTTAGCTCTCTGTAATCTATGCACATTCTGAACGATCCGTCCTTCTTCTTCACGAACAAGACCGGAGCTCCCCAAGGCGAGTAGCTCGGTCTAATGAACCCTTTATCCAGTAACTCCTGCAACTGGTTCGATAATTCCTGCATCTCCGAAGGTGCTAACCGATAAGGAGATTTAGCAACAGGAGTTGCTCCAGGAACTAAGTCAATTCGGAACTCTACCGGTCGCACAGGAGGCAAACCTGGTAGGTCTTCAGGAAATACTTCTGGATATTCCTTCACTACTGGTACGTCTTGTATCTTCTTCTTGTCTTTCTCTTTTTCCACTTCATGAGCCAAGAACACTACACACTTCTTCTGTAAACACTTACGCGCCTTTATGCAGGAAATGATTTTGACACTTCGTTTTGCTTGATCCCCTCTGACTTCCAATACACGATCATCGGGCAATGGAACTCGAAGCAGCTTCTCAGAACAGACAACTTCCACTCGGTTAGAGGAGAGCCAATCCATTCCAACAATGATGTCGAAACTACCCAACTCCATCGGTATTAAATCGATAGCAAATGTATGACCGTTAAGTGTCAATGGGCAACTCCTGTGAACTGTACTAACTGTGATCTGTTTTCCGTTAGCTACTTCTATAATATAAGGGGAATCTAACTGTTCTTCTATAGAATCTAGTTGGCATGCAAAATCGGCAGAGATAAAACTCTGATCCGCACCAGTGTCAAATAGAACAGATGCATAAAAGTCATGTAAGAGAAACGTACCAGTGACCACATTCGGGTCCTGGCGTGCAGCTGGTGCTCCAATAACAAAAGCTCTTCCACGAGGAGCTTGAACTGCTTGTTGTGCCTTCTTCGGGCAGTTCTTTGCAAAGTGGCCTTGTTCGCCACAGTTGAAGCATCCACCATTGTTCTGGTTGGCAGGTGGAGGAATAGCCAAAGCAGCGTTGTTGACTGCTTGGTTTGGTGTTGCCCGGCAGTGTTGAACCCAATGGCCCTTTCTTCCACATCCCGTGCATTGTTTGCAGGGAGTGTTAGCAATATGATGATACTGACACTTGGTACACAAAGGATGTGGGCCAGTATACTGTTTCTTAGGCACATTTTGCTGTGCCATTGCTACTTGATTCAGGGGAGTAGCCATAGTGTAGTTCTTGATTAATTTCTGCTTCTTCTTTGGGTGTTGCTGATGATGTGGCTTCTTTGAAGACTCTTCCTTTCTCTTGCCAATGTCTGCCTCTTTCTTCAGAACTCCAGAGGCAACCATCAAATCAGTGAGTTTTCCAGACAGTCTTACTGCAGATTCAACAGTAGTAGGGTTGGCTGAAACAACCATGCCCTGGATGCAGGCGGGAAGTCCACTCACATATCTGTCTATTCTCTTCTCCAAGGTTGGTACCATGTCAGGTACCAAAGCAACCAACTCATGATAACGAGTTGTATACCCCATGTGATCAGCCCCCTTCATCACATGGTTGGATAATTCAACCTCCAGTTTCTGCAGCTCATTCTTGGGGCAGAACTCTGTTCGCAGCAGTGTCTTGAAACCCTCCCATGGCATGGCCATAGCTTCTTCTCTCCCTCGGGCGTTGATCTGACCATTCCACCAGGTCAGAGCCCGCTTGTTGAATGTTCCAGCAGAGTAGCGGACTTTATGGTGCTCTGGACAGCTGCAGAGGTCCAGAGTAGCCTCAATCTTTTCAATCCATTGGATTAATCCAACGGCTCCTTCAGATCCGCTAAAGCTAGGCGGCTTACATCCTACGAATGACTTGTAGGAGTAGTGTGAAGTACCACCAGTATTCCCACTGGCTTCTCCAGATGAGTTGCCAGTGTTGTTCATCTCATTACGGAGAAGATTGAACATCTCCGGTATCGCTTCCTTCATCTGATTGGTCATCTGGTTGCTCAATAGAGTCATCAAAGCGATGGTGGTAGGATCCAGTATGGGAGTCGTGCCTGAACCTGATGCCTGTGTGATCAGTGGAGGAGGAGGTGGAGGCGGTGGAGGAGGTGGCGGTGGTGAGTCATTTGGAGATGGCGTGGAGGAGTGTGGAGCTTGGTCTTGTGTTGATGTCAACAGCGGAGGTTGTCTTCGTGGCGGCATTCTGATCATAACCAAATGAATATTGGTTAGTGCAATGATCGAATGCAGAAGACGCAATGCAATAAGCCTTAAATCCTAAGTTCTCTACATGCAGGGTCCCTAGGTTATAGTCTAGGCCAAACCGTTTAAATAAGTGACCTATATTTCTCTATAACCATGGCTCTGATACCAATCTGTCACACCCCGAGCCGGCGGGATAGGATCGGTTGTCCCGTCGGGCGGAAGGTTCCCGGGGCGCGATATCATGAGTGATAATCGTGATGATCAGATTGTTTACATTGCACATGATATAAATGAGAAATGCTAAATATAATAGAATTACAAAGTTAAATTACATCAGTATTGTTTATAATTTAACAATGTAAATCTACCATCAACATCATAAATTTCTATCTTGTATTTACACAAGATATACAAAATAAATTTATATAATGATGTCTTCAAAAGTATGCAGGTCCAAAATGCTAAACCTTCTATCTGAAGTCCTAGTCCAAAAGGAATAACTCCTTAGTTGACCTGTTCGTCACCTGAGAAGTCATGCAAAAATCAAGTCAACACATGGTTGGTGAGTTCATATAGTTTTATGATTTGAAAATGATTTGAAAACCTCTTTTGGTAAAGACCCTAACCTCATTAACTCCACATGTAATATCCACATCGGTATGCTTATATATAGGGCATATGTAAGGGACAAGCCCTAGCCAACATCCCACCACATACTAATATGCATATGACACTGTTGTTAATGATAATTAAGCATTTTTACCTAACACATCTGATTTAGATCATGATATTGAAATCTGATTTGCCTTTGATCCTCTTGATTCTCGATCGTAGATATAGAATTTCCCAAAAGTCAGTGATAATAGTAAAATGTCAAATATTTAATTAAATAATTAAATAAAACATTTAAGTACAACTAAGACATGATGATTGGGCATTATTTGACCCAATCAATTAGACTTAGTTGTGGGTGGTTGTCCAAGTTGTAACCTCTCACACGTGACCCATGTCAGGCATAACTCACAAGGAGTACACCTGAACTGAGCGGGATTTTAATGTTTTGCCCGTTACAGCCTGACCCAATGGTCTTCTGCATCTGAGTGGGGCTTTAATGTTTTGCCCGTTACAGCCTGACCCAATGGTCTTCTGCATTTGAGTGGGACTTTAAGGATATCCTGTGATTCTTGATCTCTTGATTCTCATGATTTTGACTTTGATAAAGATTCCATTTGATCGTTCATGTTATTGCCCGTATAGCCTGACTACAAGAGTCTTCTATACCTGAAAGGGACTTTATATGTGTGTTACACGTGGTCTTGATTCCATATACAACTGACATCCACCATAACTTGAGCATTAATGATTTCATTAGATCATAATGATTTCATTGTTAACATGATTCACACACATTTATGATATCTGATTTCTTGAGTTTCTTAATCTTGATCTTTTGACTTTCCCATGATTCACAATGATAATTGATTTGATATTGATTCTTGGATCTCAGATCTCACACTGAGCTATGATTCCTTTGAATGTGATCTTTTGATTTGTTCATATGATTTCACTTTGAATTTAGATTCTTGGATTTGAACTTGATGGACTACTGGTTGATTTAGAGTTTAAATTTAAGGTATTACTCATGAGAGTACTTAAATTTATTTGATAACTTGATCTGTTTAATAATTTCCTAGACAGGAGTCTAGGAGTATCAACAAACATATATATGTAAAACATATAATAAATACAAGCATTTAAATAAACAGTTTAAATATAACAGTTTACGCATGCTTCTCAGCCCCGCGTTTAAAACAAAAATGTTAGAAAAGGGGCAATGAACTCACCTGTGTTGCTTTGTATAGAATTACCACAAAATGCGCTCTCGTTGTTGTAGCTTATGTATCTTCGGTTCCTGAGTGATTTTAAAAGAATCCGCATACGATGAGTATATATAGTAGACGTTGGATCTAAGGCTTTGGTCTCGGTGTGCAACTAAGTGTCCTAGATTACTAACGTGATTCTAAGACTTCATCTAATTTAATCTAATTCATTACCCGTTAGTAACCCATATCTCCAATTAATCCTTTAAAGACTTCAATCATATCATGTTCTAATTATCTCATTCTAAGTTAATTATTTAGAAAACATTACTTAGTATAATTTGCTAAAGTCTATGAATCTTTTACTTTTACTAAAACTTCATTTTGTTTATAAAGATGTAAAATTTAAAGGTGATGGGCCTAAATGGAGCCCATTTGGCCACTTTTGGGCCCATGTATTAGGCTTTTCATATTAGCTTCTTGTTTAACTCAATCTTGATAGTTTATGAAAACCATCTAATTTAGTTATATGTTTTATAGAACATCCTAGGGTTTAAGTGTTAATATTTAAATAAACACTTAAACCTTAAGTTATTGTTTTTGATCCATGTGACTTTACAAGGAATTCCCGATGTATTAGAAGTAAGAAATGAATATTAACACCCATATTCAGTAGGTTGCATGATTAGGAAAACCCTACTAACCATTGTTAACCTCAACCCCATAGAATTGATATAACCATGTTTTGCATCTTAAAGGCCATAGGTTAATTTCATAAGTAACCACACCCCAATATTATTCTTTCGTTTCCCCCATACACTCCCGTTTACCCTTGCATGCATAACCTTTATGTAAGTGTTTCCATGCACACCCGCATACCCACACCCCATGCATGATATACGTCACACTACCCATGCACAATATCGCCTACTCATGACCGTCCAATCATGATCCGTGAAAGAGAAGGGGTGTTCGAATGGTTTAGGTCGAATGAGGTGTGGCGACTGGGCATAGTCGAATGAAGATGGCTGCCGAATAGTGGTTGGCCGATTGACTAAGTCCCGATCGAATGAGCCCAGCTGGCTAAGTGCCGAATGAATAGGAGTGCCGAATGAGTCCTTGTCGAATAGGGACGGTCGAATGAAAGTCCATTCGAGGAATCTTGGTCGAATGAGCAGCCTGTGGATCGAATGAAGGCTGGCCGAAGGGCCTTAGCCATTCGCCGAATAGCTAAGCTCATTCGTTGAGCTGTGGAGAACCACATTCGGCCAACTCTTTTGGGATTGAAGGCAGTTCCAGTTCGAGTAGATTAGTTATGCATAGACATAAGGATTGTTCCTACATCATTCTAGCATGATGGTGTGGTGTTTTTCCCCTATGGTTCGACATAGTTTTAATGGGGTTTCTAGAGGTGACCGATTTTAGGGTTTTCAACCCTTAAAACCGAACCTAAATCACGAATTTACCTCGAATCTGTTGATGATGAGCTTAGATCGGTTGTACTTTCGAATTCTACAAGTGATGGTGGTGATTTAGACACCAAAATGGTTCGATTTCGTGGAGAAATGAAAGAGATCTTGTAGAGAGAAGGTAAGAATTTTTAGAGAGAGGGAGAAGTGAACGATGGTGGTGTTGGTGGCTGGTAGGTGATGTTAATTATGACAAGTAAATGCCATAATAATGGCTTTAGAATACCCGGGTGTTTTCGGGTTCGTTCGGTTTCGCGTGGTTTCGCGTAGAAACGTCGGTTTCGCGTCATTTTCGTTACGAAACGACTCGGTTATAAAATAGAAATCATAAAATTATTTTAAATTGTGATTCCTAATAAATTAACTAAATATCTTTTAATTATTAATTTACGAAATATTTAATTATCGTTTAAATCGAATCGCGCGGTCATCGCGCGTATTTGTTCGAATCGTCACCCGACCAAACACGACGATAACTACACTTTTCAATATTGTTTTCTAATTATTGAATATCATTCAGAACGTTAAACTTTCAGATTTATTCGTACAGATCGTCACCTATACGAATAATCCGTCGGTTTAGCATTCACGTAACGACATTCGTGCTGTTTTGTTCTGTAATCCTCACATACGTTTATACATAATAAAATCCTAACAAATAAATCACATGATGATTCTGTGTTTCCAGATAATTATCTGACTCAAGAATCATTGTCCTGAACTGATTTCTCTGAAATGACTGAGAATTCACTGTTTTGATAATATGAAATGATACTAAGACTTGATATGAACATAAAATACACTGAATTACATGAAATTTGTACCTGATTACTGTTCATGTACTGTTCACGACCACTGTTCCGGTGACGGTTCCGGCACTGATGTTACAGTCACCTATACGAATAATTCATCGGTTTAGCATTCCGTAACAATAACCGTTATCGTTTTGTTTAACCTCACATACGTTTACACATAATAGCACATCAATAAGCCTTGGTTTCACTGTTCAATGTTGTCTGATGTGTTTCTAACTGTTAAACTGTAAAGTTTAATCATATTTCAGAAACAATAGCATAATAGTTTACCGTTAAGCATTACGCAGTTGATAGTATATCAATAGTTTGCATAGTTTGTACCTGAGTTACTGTGCCTTTACTGTTCCGTTCACCGTTCCGGCGACGTTTCCGGCACAGTTGTTACAATTAAGCATGCACATGGCGGAGATGTATATGTAGCTATGTTAGATTGGAATGAATTCAAAGAAACATTTTATCAGCAATACTTCCCAACCTCTTACCAAGAAAAGTATTATCGGGAGTATGCCACCGTTGCTTAGAGAGATGATGAGCCGATAAGGGAGCTCATGGCTCGATTTACACGATTAGCCAGTTTTTTGGGAGAGGCAGCAAGAAATCAACAAATGTAGGCTAATAAACTGAAATGGGCAGTGTGTGAAAGGGTTAGGAAAATGATAGTGATGATGAAGTTTAATAACATCACTGATGTTGCCGATGGTGTCCAGACTCTTGAGTTGGCAGAACAGGTAAAACCATATGGAGAAAGTAAAAAGAGAGATCGTGGAGATGATAGCCTTTTGTATTCTGGACAACCATTATCAGAAATTTCTTATTCAAAAAGCTATAAACGAAAATTCAATCATAATCAATATTCTGGGTATAACCGTAATCAGTTTCAACAACATAACTCTCAAGCATTTCGATTTGGTAATCCTAAGCCACCTCAAAACAAACCAGACCAAAACCAAAATCTAGTGGCTCATGTCAACAATCGTGCTCAACCACTAAATCAATACCCAAATCCACCTCCACCATTTACCACTTGTGGTAAACCTCACCGAGGCATATGTCATTTTACTAGAGGTTTATGTTTTAGATGTGGACAAACCGGTCACTTGGTTAATGACTGTCCTCAGCCAGATATGAGGGCTAATATTAGCGGAAACCCTGGTAGAAATACTGCTGGCGGAAGAGTCTTTGCACTGATTGCACATGATGCTGCAAAGACACCAGGTGCGAATTTCTTCAAAGTTAAATTTTTGTAATATATCTGTGATAATTAGTTTTAATTATCTGTAATTAAACGTGTCTTACCTAGTTAGTACTAATTTAGTTATTATTTCTGGTATTCTTCCTTATGGCGTACATGACATATATGTGTTATTTGACACGGGTGCTACACATTCGATAGTGTCTAATCTTTTTACTCAGTACCTCATGATTACACCAACTATTCTGGAACCTGCATTGTTATTATGACTCCTGTCGGAGATTCGATTCCTATTTCACACATGTCCTGCGATTGTCCGATTCAGATCGAATCTATTATCCGAAAGGCTGATTTATTTCCAATGCAAATAAATGATTTTGACATGATTCTGGGTATGGATTAGTTATCCAAGCACCGAGTCACCATAGATTGTCAAACACGTCGGGTACTCTTTGGCGATCCGATGAGTCCTTTACTTGTTTATCAAGGAACTCAACTACGTAAACCTCTGAAAATAATCTCAGCTCTCAAAGCTCAAAAGTTTCTATCACATGGTTGTGCCGGATTTCTAGCTTCAGTGAAAGTCGATACTGAAAATGAACTTAGCATTTCAGATCATCCGATTATTTGTGAATTTCCTGACGTTTTTCCTGAAAAATTACCTGGTATCCCACCTGATTGTGAAGTTGAATTCACGATTGATCTTGTTCCTGGAGCTGAACCAATTTCCATATCACCTTACGGTATGGCACCGATGGAACTCAAGGAGTTGAAGTAACAATTAGAAGAGTTATTGGATTTAGGATTCATTCGACCTAGTGTTTCACTGTAACATCACTGTATCTCGGGTCTATCCGTACATGCTGATTGTACAGTTAAGACCTGATATGATAATTGTTAATGATTATGGATTAATGAATGTTATTATCACTGGTATACATATTGAGAACACATTATTAGAAGCATAAACCATGGGGAGTTTAGTTGAAATACAACTAAACAGAACCAGAGAGTTTATTGCAGTTGAACATATGTTATAGGTTGTTGATTTGGAATGGTAGTGGTTTAGGATTCTATAACCAAAGATAGACATGGATATAATCATGGTCTATCGAAGAGGTGGTGGGATGGTGGCTGAGGCAGTTGCGACTGACCTCTACATATGCCCTATACATAAGCCATCTTCGGTTTATCATGATTATATCAGTGTTGAGGCTTTGGTGAGGAGAATCCGAGATTTTGGTTTGGAATTGAAAGGATTTCTGAGTTTGTTATGGTTTGGTTACTAAACATAGTCAAGGACACATGTTCATGGTTTATCGAAATAGCGGTGGGACGGTGGCTGGATAGGTTGTGACCTACTCCTACATATGCCCTATACATAAGCATATTTCGGTCTATCACGGATGTGTCAATGATATGGTTTAGTGGGATTTGGATTGGGAAATTATAATATTCAAGATAATAAAATAATGGAAGTGTTAATTGAAAATAAATACGCGTTGGTGAGGTTACGATTATAAATTAAACGCGAATGTTATTTCAGAAATATTAACTTAATAATGTATTCGCGTGGGTGAAGATTCACACGAATAGAATTATTAAGAATAATACTCTGAAACAATATTTTCATAAACCGTAAATCGAATCGAAATACGATATGAGCGTCGGATTCGAAAAGGTGACGATCTTTACGAATACGTACGTAAGTAACGCATTTCGACGAGATGTCAAAATAATATATAACGGTATTAAAATAAGAAACAAGATTTAAAAATGTTTATTAGGAATCACAACCTAAGACAAACTCGAACAGATCATTTTGTTTTAAATAAATGATTTAATGAAAGTAAACGTGATAATTTTATAAAACGACGTTAAAATCATTTTATCGAAACGAAACATAATTATTAGAAAGTGTTATGTTTTAAAATATGTTTTTACAGGAAAACCGATCCTTTGATAAATTGTAACGCGAATTAAACGAGACCGAGCACGCGGGGAGAACCCGGCCTATAAAAGCCCATCCCCTCTCCTTCTTCCTCACTTTTGCAAGAATACTTTCTCTCTCTAAACTCAAATTCGTCACTCCTCTCTCTCTCTAACTTCTCTCTAAGAGAACTCCTTCGTTTCTCAACCGATTGGGGTGATTCTTGGCTCTAAACGTTCGCACAACCGAGGAGATAGTGAACCCAGAAGAAAATCTAGCATTCGGTCGACATCTTGAGGTAAATAAATGGCTTTACTTTTCTGAGTTTTGTTTATGGGAAACCCGACTTTCATCATTATTTTCACAAAATTTTTGCAATGGTAAACCCTAAAACGAGTTAGTATTAAGCTATGGAAACCATGGAGGAACCTGCTAGGTTTAGAACAATGAGGATGATGATGCTGAATAACCGCAGGGCTGGTTCGGGAAGGAAGTCGAAGGGCCGAACCTAGCTGTCATCAGCTCAGAGCTGGCGAGCCTCCTCCTCAGCCGAACCTTCTTCTATTAACGAACCCTCCATAACTGCATGGGAGCAGCGAACCTGCATGGTGCGAACCCTTACCTGGCGAACCCCTCCTCTTTGGCCGAACCTTGCATTGCAGCAAACCCTAACTCAACCGAACCTGTAAGTTGTCACAAACCTGCATGGTGACCGAACCAGCCTCTTATTAGGCTAACCCTAGACCCACGAACCTAGGTGTTGGCCGAACCACGCATCCTAGCCGAACCTTCTGCTGTAAATGCCGTGAGCCACAAAGCTGAGTTATGCTGGCCGAACCTAGGCTGTCACGAACCCAGGAGGTTTGTCTAAGAGGGAAGGTTAGCCGAACCCTCTATGTTGACCGAACCTAAGGCGGTTTAATCATCTTAAGCCGAACCCTAGGTTATTAAAGCCCCCTAACCAACGAACCTATGCGGTGACCAGCGAACCTAGGGTTGCAACAACTTTATTTATTGAGCTAAAGGGAGGGATTATATGAGCACACAAACATTTGGAAATGAATGAGGGAATATAGACTCATCTAAATTCATGCATGCATGGGAGTTATAAGATGCCATTTTTTTTGTGTTATAAAAAGAATTGGTTTAACTTAAAGACTTTTATAAATGAAATAAGTTATGAAGACAATATAAGTTTGATGTCTAAAACTTGATCACATATAATAATTTAAGATAAATAGGTTAATTTGAATTAACATGCATGCATGCAACTATGAAGGTACATATATAAAGGTGTACAAAAGTATAAAAGGTTAAAATCTTTACATCTTGTATACATTTGATGCATTACTAAAAATCATCATATATCGAGTAATTAAAACTGACGATTTTAAATTACAATTGTATGATGATCACTGATAAAATCTTAGGTGCTACAACTTAACTTAGGTTAACTAAACTTAGTTAATGAAATACTTTATGATTAAAAGCTAACACTTATGGACACCTAACGATGATCACACATATATACTTATGAACATGAAACACACGATAATTATAGGTTGATTGAGTTGTTTTGACTTCTCTTACGTGAGCGCACATTTACAAGAATACTGATTCTAAGAAATTCAGGTGAGTTCTCATAACCTCCTTTTTAAACTATTTTGTTTTCAAACTCGGAGGTGGAACATGTATACCAGATTTACATATTATTTTGATAACACATGAATGTCACCTGTTTATCATTATAATATTCATATTATTGGATTATCTCGATTCCATGAGTCGTTGGGTTGACTACGGTCATACGCGATGATTGCATGTATTGTCACGTGGGTTACCACAACTCCATGAGTCGTTGCTATTGACTTCGGTCATCCGCAATGATTGCATGTATTGTCACGTGGATTGCCACAACTCCATGGGTCGTTGTCGTTGACTTCGGTCAATCGCAATGATTGCATGTATTGTCACTTATATTATTTGAAGACATTGATGATTGAGATTGAATATATGTGTTAGTTTATTTGGGATTATTGAAATATGTGATTATGTGTTTGTGTTTGTGTTTGGGTGTTGGATTATCTCGCAGGTGCACATGTGGATTTTCTCGGAAAATTATAAACTTTCATAAACATTTTTGAAATATAAAAACTTGTGATTACTCACCAACTACTTCGTAGTTGACACTAGATTTTTACATGTTTCAGGGAACGAGGAGAAGTAGGTAGGGCATGATAGCTCTACATCTTTTGGACATCATCACTTAGGTTCTTGGACTTGGCTAAAAAAACTGAAATTCTGAAGACTAGAGTTTAGTTAGTTTAGCTAAATCTTTTGTGTAATTGATGTAACTATCTCATGATGAACATGATTTTTGATGTAATTATTTTGGTTGATTAATTGTTATGTGATGATTTAATTAGATGCCCACGAGCTTATGAACAATCTACCCATCCCTCGTGGCATCCCGACGTTTCCGCCATCGGTCGGGGTGTTACATTCACCATGGGGTGCACCAGTGCTATTCGTTAAGAAGAAAGATGGCACAATGAGATTGTGTATAGATTATAGTGAGGTCAATAAGTTTACCATTCGCAATTGATATCCGTTACCTTGCATTGACGACTTGTTTGATCAACTTCAAGGTGCAAAGTGCTTTTCAAAAATTGATCTAAGTTCTGGTTACCATAAGTTAAAAATCAAGGACTCGGATATTTCCGAATCTGCTTTTCGTACTCGATATGGCCATTACGAGTTTGTAGTGATGTCATTCGGATTAACCAATGCTCCAGCCGTGTTCATGGATTTGATGAACAAGGTGTTTCATGACTTTCTTGACAAGTTTGTCATCGTATTCATCGATGATATTCTTTTATACTCGAAAAGTAAGAAAGAACATGAAGAACATCTTCGAGCAATACTTGAAATCTTATGAAAGAAGAAACTATATGCAAAATTTTCAAAGTGCGACTTCTAGCTTGACAAAGTTGTATTTTTGGGTCATGTAATTTCTGCTGATGGAATCATGATGGACCCAGAAAATATTGAAGCTATCACTAAATGGCCTACGCCTACCTCGATCACAGAATTCCGAAGCTTTTTAGGCCTAGCAGGCTATTATCGTAGATTTGTCGAAGGATTCTCAAAGATCGTTTTACCTCTTACACAACTGCTGAGAAAAGGAGCCAAGTATTCTTGAAATGATGAGCATGAGAAGAGTTTCTAAGAATTGAAGAATAGATTGGTATCTGCCCCGATTCTCAGTTTACCTTCGGGCACAGGCGGCTACCAAATTTATAGTGACACTTCTAAGAAAGGATTAGGTTGTGTGTTGATGCAACACGGTCAGGTTATTACTTGTGCTTCTCGGCAATTGAAACCTTATGAAGTTAATTATCCAACACATGATCTCGAGCTAGCTGCTGTTATATTTGCACTGAAGATCTGGAGACATTACTTATACGGAGATTCTTGTGACATTTTCATCGATCACAAGAGCTTTAAGTATATCTTCACTCAGAAAGAGTTAAACATGCGTTAGAGACGTTGCTTAGAATTGTTGAAGGACTACGATGCAAATATTCAATATCAGCCAGGAAAGGCTAATGTTGTTGCTGATGCCCTTAGACGAAAAAGTTCAGGGATGATATCATCTTTGCAATTACAACGAGAGATTATTAATGATCTTGAAAGACTGAATATTGGCTTTCAAGTACGTAACTCAGATGGGTACCTTGCTAAATTTCAGATCGAGTCTGATTTAATCTCTCGAATTAAAGAAGCTCAAAAAGAAGACGGTGAATTGTGGGCGATAATAGAGAACTTAGAGACAGGGAAACAATCTGAGTTCAGGATAGATGAAAATGGAGTTATATGGTGTGACAAACGACTATGTGTTCCTGATATTACAGTACTTCAGGAATCATTATTATCTGAGGCACATAGTTCACTATTTTCTATTCATCATGGATCAACAAAGATGTATCAAAATCTTTGGCAACATTTTTTGGTGGAACGGAATGAAAGAAGACGTAGCAAAATATGTTAGTCATTGTCTTACTTGTTAACAAGTAAAGATTGAACATCAACGAGCAAGTGGTCTACTTCAGCCACTTGATATTCCACTATGAAAATATGATGATATATCCATGGATTTTGTTACCTGATTACCGAAGACATTTAGGAAGAATGACGTGACAACCGGTACCAAATCGTCCGGCAATCCGTACGGTATGTGTACTTTCACAATGACTATGTGTAAATAACTATGTGTGAATAACTATGTGAGAATGACTATGTGTGGAAAACTATGTGTTAAACAGTTGTGAGACAACAGGGCTATAAAACATATGACAGTTGTATGTATTTTGATGAAAATCGAAATACAGAAATACAACTAATAATGAGAAGTAACAAGTGTGAGAACAAATGACAAAAACATATCGGTTGCGATCTGATTTCCATAAATAACAGAAATCAGATAGCCGATAATTCAGTGTGAAAAACAAGGAGAAAACAATATAACTATGTGCAAATAGGTAAGTTTAGTTGAGTCCGTTAGTGAGAAGGTCCAATTCAAAACAATGTTTCAGTATCATTTACGAATGCTAAACTGACAGTGTGTTTGCGTGGGTGACGATTCACACAAAAAAATCTGTGGGTTTAACGTTCTGAATGATACTTGAAAGTAGAAAACAAAATCAGAAAGTAAAGCTATCGTCGTGTTCGTTCGGGTGATGATTCGAACGAATACGCGCGAAGGTGATACGATGTGACGAAACGTTAAAAATAAACGTTTTCGAAACAATAAAATAAGAAAAATAAATTTGAGAAATTAATTAGGAATTTCAACGTTAAAAAGAATAAAATAAAATTATTTTATTTAAAGTATGAAAAATACGCGTTACGTTTCGTAAGCGTAACGTAAATGTAAAACCAAACAAAGAACTGAACGACTGTATGCCTTATCATGTTAATGTTAATGACTGTGAGATTATAACAGTTATTACTGTTAGACTATATCTATGATTCCTATGAATTCATAACTGTTATTCCTTTGAGACAATATTTGTGAATTCTAAGAGATAAGACTATTATTCCTCTGTGATTACAACTGTAATCCTTTTGGAGGTATACATGTTGTTCCTGTTGAATTATTCTATTAATTCCAAGGAAATTAGAACTGCTATTCCTTTGGGAATATTACAGTTAACTTTAAGAGATTAGATCTGTTATTCCTATGATACCATGTGTGTTATTTCTATGAGATTCCTAAGAGATTATGATCATGAGGTTATGAGTTGATTTCTATGGGATGAGGACTATAAGAACTCTTTTGATTTTTAGCCAGCCTATTCCAACTCTATCATTTCTGACAGGGGTAATAAGATTATGGTAGTGTCTGCTAATTATCTCACCACTTCTATTCTGTGGACTGGCAGACTGAGTGACTGACCTCAATCAAGTCACAGGCTGGTGGCAAATAGCTGTGAGGTCTTGGGGAAAACTAATGGATAGAAATGAATTGAGAACATTGTGGTTTGCCTTTGTGGTGGCTAAAGTGCTCAATTAAATTCTATAGATCAATTGGGATATAACTACGTGTCAGACTTACTCTCACTTCCTAATCAGATGTGAGTAATAGTAAGTTCCAATAAAACTTAAAGAGTATACTACCCCTGATAACTATGGTAACACCACCATTTATAACTGTGGTAATCCACCATTTATAATTGTGGATGTCACACCCCGAGTCGGCGGGCTGGATCGACTATCCTGTCGGGCGGAAGGTTCTTGGGGCGGGATATCATGTGATAATCATAGTGATTAGATTGTTTACATGGCACATGATATATCATTAGAAATGCTAACATGACATTGATATAGAATTACAAAGTTAAATTACACAATACATGTTCATAATTTAACTAAGAAAATCTACCCAAAAAGAATCATTGAGTTTCTATCTTGTATCTGTACAATATTTACAAAAGATGATTCAAAGTTATGTCATTCAGAGATATGCACAACACAAAAGTAAGCTAGGTCTTCTCTAAAGTCCACTAGCTTATGCACTGATGTCTGGTGACTAAACCTGTTCGTCACCTAAGAAAACATGCATTTAAACAAAGTTAACACTAGGTTGGTGAGTTCATAAGTTTAGTTATTAAATACTATTTGATTTATTTTCATAATACTGTATCCCACAAAAGTTATAATTGTTCTCATTTGGCATTAACCTTTCCTAATGTCCTCTCTATAGATACACCTACATATAGGGTATCGCCCAGTCAAGCATGCTTATATATAGGGCATACACATCACGAATGAAGCCGCCAGCCCACCGCACACTTAACCGAACTCAATACCACCTGTATTATAGCTATGAATACCCATTTCATCACACATAGGCTTTATCACCATTAGAATTTCCCATATGATAATTCATTATTTCATAATGATATTAACATAGCATAATAGGTTTCTAAAAGAGTACAAATCTTCACAGTTATAAATGGTGGTATACTCGTTAAGTTCTAATGAGTAAGAATATGCACTGTTATAACTGGTGGATTACCACATTTATAAATGGTGATGTTACCATAGTTATCAGGGGAGGTATACTCTTTAAGTTTCATTGGAACTTACTATTACTCACATCTGATTAAGAAGTGAGAGTAAGTCTGACGTGTAGTTCTATCCCAATTGATCTATAGAATTTAATTGACCACAATGTTCTCAATTCATTTCTATCCATTAGTTTTCCCCAAGACCTCACAGCTATCTGCCACCAGCCTGTGACTTGATTGAGGTCAGTTACTCAGTCTGCCATTCCACAGAATAGAAGTGGTGAGATTATAAGCAAACACTATCGTACTCTTATCACCCGTGTCAGAAATGATAGAGTTGGAATAGGCTGGCTAAAAATCAAAAGAGTTCTTATAGTCCTCATCCCATAGAAATCAAATCATAACCTCATGATCATAATCTCTGAGGAATCTCATAGAAATAACACACATTGTATCATAGGAATAACAGATCTAATCTCTTAGAGTTAACTGTAATATTCCCACAGGAAGAGCAGTTGTAATTTCCTTGGAATTAATAGAATAATTCAACAGGAATAACATGTATACCTCCAAAAGGATTACAGTTGTAATCACAGAGGAGTAATAGTCTTATCTCTTAGAATTCACAAATATTGTCTCAAAGGAATAACAGTTATGAATTCATAGGAATCATAGATATAGTCTGACAGTAATAATTGTTATAATCTCACTGTCATTAACATTAACATGATAAGGCATACAATTGTAATATAAAATACAACCTTATTATCATAAAGTGTACTAAAACATTTAAGAAAATGTTTTAGCATGTTCTCAACCCCGCAGTTAAATCAAAAGATTAGTAAAAAGGGGCATATGAACTCACCAACCTAGTGTTGACTTCGTTTAAATGCATGTTTTCTTAGGTGACGAACATGTTAAGTCACCAGACATCAGGGCATAAGCTAGTGTACTTTAGAGAAGACCTAGCTTACTTTTGTGTTGTGCATATCTCTGAATGACATAACTTTGAATCATCTTTTGTAAATCTTGTGCAGATTCAAGAAAGAAACTCAATGATTCTTTTTGGGTACATTTACTTAGTTAAATTATGAACATGTATTGTCTAATTGAACTTTGTAATTTTGTATCAATTTCAAGTTAGCATTTCTCATTATATAGCATGTGCCATGTAAACAATCTGATCACTATGATTATCACACAATATCGTGCCCTGAGAACCTTCCGCCCGACGGGAAAGTTGATCTAGCCCGCTGGCTCGGGGTGTGACAAATGATGCTATATGGGTCATTGTTGATAGATTGTCCAAGTCAACTCATTTTCTTCCCATTCAGCAAGGACATTTGGTTAGCAAGTTATCCGAAATATATACACAAGAAATTATCAGATTACACGGTACTCCAGTTTCTATCATATCGGATAAAGATCCGAGGTTTACGTCTCATTTCTGGAAAGGTTTACAATATGCTTGGGTACTAGACTAAGGTTAGTACTGCTTTCCACCCTCAAACTAATGATCAACCAGAACGTACAATTCAGAAACTCGAAGACATGTTGCGAGCGTGTGCCTTAGAGTGGATTGGAAACTGGGATGAGTATTTGTGTTAAGTTGAGTTTGCTTACATTAATAGTTGGCAAGCTAGTACTGGCATGGCACCATTTGAATTATTATATGGTCGCAAATGCCGAGCACCAATCTGTTGGGATGTAGTTGGTGAGAAAACAATTGAAGGACCTGAACTGGTTCAGATTACCAATGAGAAAGTCACCATTGCTCGTGAATGTTTAAAAGAAGCTCAAAGTAGATAAAAGAGTTATGAGGATAAACATCGACTTACATTAGAATTTAAAGTTGGTGATATAGTATTTCTCAAAGTTTCGCCTTGTAGAGGTGCCCGTCGTTTCGGACTTAAAGGAAAACTCAGTCCAAGATTTATCGGACCATTTGTAATTCTAGAACGAGTTGGCGAAGTTTCATATCGTCTAGCATTACCACCACAACTATCTCACGTCCATAACGTCTTTCATGTATCCTTATTACGAGGGTATAATTATCATCCTTTACACGTAGTTAATTGTCCAATTTCGGATATCCATGATGATCTCTCATACGAGGAAGTACCGGAAGAGATTCTCGACCGTCAAGAAAGAGTTATGCGTAGAAAAACAATTCCATTTGTTAAAATTCTGTGGAAGAATCATTTGGAACGTGAAGCAACTTGGGAGTTAGAGGAGGTGATTCGCACGCAATATCCGAATTTATTTGAAACTTAAACTACGTGTGATTGTTTACCTTAATATATGTATTAGTTAACTATTTCTACAAGTTGTCATCTGAAATTCTGTAATAAAATCAGTACAAAGTTTTAAACTAATAAGTCGATATATCTGGAAATAAACAGTTCTGTAAACCCTGAAATTTCGAGGACGAAATTTTTTTTAGGGGGGTAGAATTATAACACCCGTAAAAATATAACAAACAAATAAATAAAATTATATATATAGAAAGAAAATAATTATTAAATAATAAAAACTCAATAAAAGAAATCGAACGATTAAGAATGTTCCGACAAATTAAATTACAAGTTTCGAAAAAAAACAAATAAAAATAAATAACGACTTAATACCTGAACTATTTAATTTAAGAAACTTCGACTCGGTTATTATAAACAATCTGAAAAGAACGATATGATCATATGCCGTAACATTTACAATGAAAGTTTTATTTAATATCATTCGCATAATATCCATAATTGTGTCCAACCACATTAGAATTTTATTTAGAAACTGACTCATAACCGAACCATAATATAATTCGATTTATTATGTAATTTATTACGTACGAAAAAAACAAAACACCGAAACTTCCTTAGGAAGATTAGTGAACCGACTTACATATTATATATATATATATATAATTGTGTTGAAAGTACAAATGAAACCATACTAAAGAAAAACGAGCAATATATATATATATATTTCGTATCGTTTGGTGGTCGGAACTATTAACTGCGCAGCAACAAAACACCATCATAGGCACCGCCTTCACAACACGTTACATCCGGAAGAGAAGCCAAAGTTGGAGGGCTTCAGGTCACAATTTGTAGCCAATTTTCTGATCACGAGTACCATTTCGATCTCGGTTTACGGTTAATTCTCAAGCCATTGAGAGGTAGATTTTTATCTATTTTGAATATATTAAGTTCTGTGAATTCAAGGGTCTAGTTTATGGATGTGTTTTCTTGATAATCTTAAGTTCAAAACCCTCAATCGCTTAGGCATTCGGGTGGGTTTGTAACGTGTAAAGCCGGTAGTACTAATCTAAAAATAATAAGATATATATAATAAAATGATACCAGGAAATGGTTATGGTTATTAACCTGGTGATTGTAGTTCTTTCGATGAAGAAGAAAACCTTAATAATAGGCAACAACTTAAACAAAGAAATAGAAAGTCACTGTTTGCATATTATCTAATATTCATGTCATTCATTTTAACCACAAAATGACATTATGCAGTGATTCATTTATTTGTAATGTGAATTAACTTAATATTTGATAACTTGTTTACCAATTTAATTGCAATAAAATTACATTCGTTAAATTAATTTATGTAGTATATGAAAGTTTTTTTTTTCTTTTCATTAAATCATTTTAAATAACCTATATACTTTAGTTATAGAGACTGTTAATCTAATATATAAATTTTATTAAGTTGGTTTATACACACACTCACCCATACATATAGAAAAAACATCAATCGTATATGCAATTTTATTTAAATATCCATCCGCTTAAGTAATTATTCACGCAACTGATAAAGGAACTTTTGTACGAAATCAATAAATTATAAATAAAAAAATGAACGACTTTATAAAATAAACTGATTCAATCGGTTAAACGTTAAAACGGTCAAAGCAAAATTTAAATGATTAAGTATACGAATCAAAATTCGTTTAACTAACGTGAAATCATACAAAAACACGGATTTCTGAATCGTCGGGAAATTTGATTACATGTGTATTTATTGTAGAATACTTGCTGATTTAATTACTAAGATTCAGGTACGGATTCTGTTTATTTAAATTATAGTATTTTCTGTTCTGTAATCTGTTTCTGTAAACCGAATCTGTAATCATTAAATTTTGTTTCCGTATTGTTCTGATTTCTAATTAACATGATATGATATCATATTTCCTTGTGTTGTTTATCATGCAATAAATATAAATTATGTTGTACTCATTATTGCATGATCCAATTATGAGATTATTTGGTAGTTTATCTACCCTACTAAACCTACCGAACGTTCTGAAACTGTATTCTGTTACCCGAGCATGCCCCTACCTGTAAGGATGACTACAGGCCCATTATGGCGGCAACCATAATGTGGAACCGTCCGTGATGGTTAGTTGAGTTCACGACGTCTCCATTAGTCCTATGATAGTAGATTGTGCACCTGCTGAATTATGGGGAGGCGTATGGACTGGTCCTAGGATATTTTAAACTGTACATTTCTGATTTCTGGGGGATAGTGTTGTGTATGCCAACAAGCATTATCTCATGTGTTTGGTAAGTGGGAGCCATGAGCCTTACACTTATTATGTGTATAGATCGGCTCGTGGTATATTCCGATTCTATTAATTCTGACTTATAATATAACATGTGTTATTGTTTTTGAAAGGTTATATTTTATCAAAGTTAGACCACTGATTACTGTTCTGTTTCTGACCATGATTATATTTTCATTTGAATTTACATATTCTTCACCACATTCTGAACTTCTTTATTACTGTTGTTTTCCGGTACTGAGCATTTTTTGGCTCAGCCGTATTTGTTTTTGTGGTGTTATCTTTATTGTGTAGGTAATCAAGGAAACCAGGTGGGAAACTTCTGAGTGTAAATCAGAGCTAAATCTGAATACTTTTTATCTGTAATAAATGTGAAGATCAAGACTTAAAACTTAAATAGTTGTTTTGTTATGTTTAATTTGTAACTTAAGACTGATGTATTTATGTTTGAAATACATTTGGTATTGTTGCATTTACTTCTGATTCTGTATACATGACACGTCAGTCCTGAATTGGGTTGGGGTGTCGCAGATTCCATCTCACCATGTGAGGAAAAATTGATCTTCTACTGTGTAGTCGTGCGGGACGACCTTCGCGTTTCTAGGGTTGGGTTGTTGAAATTCTACTCACTTGGGTGGTGAAAATTTATTTGTGTAGACATTTTTGTTTGTTCTTCTCTCGTATGTGAATTTAATTCATTTACTTTCATGATCGAGGGCCGACTCACCTCAAACATCTATAAAATGAAACTTCGGTAGCACTTGATATCTACTAGAAAGCCATAGCGCTATTGGGGTTATGGATGTAATCTCCACTATCTCATGTTCTAGGGATAATTCGAAGTACGTGGATATCTATTCTCGCTAATTCTAGGTGGATTCGGGTTTTCCTTACATGTTGTAGACCCTTGGTGGTTAACTTCTGCTCTCGGCATCCTTGATGGTTTTCCTAATGAAGGTTGTTGTATTTACTTCCCGCTTTGAATCAACCGTAGTCGTGCTGGCTTGTGCGGTACACGCAGACTTAACTACACTGCCATTCTCATTGTACTGGCTCACAAGGAAATCACAAGGAACGTCTTAAGCCTTTCAAGGCAACCGCTTTGGTTTCCAACTCTAGATGGTGTGTAGTGTTGCTTTCCTTCGGTACTCTGTAGGGCCAGTGTGACTTCCTTAAGAAAAGTGAGAGTTTGTGCATCCGTAGAGTTGTCATTATCTTTTCTCACTAGTGTTGGAGCTCTTAGAAGTTGCTTTCTGCCATGTTGTCGGGCCTATAACTAACTCAATAAGCTATAATGTATTGTGGTGGAGAAATTTGTCATAGTCTTATGGATATGAAGTTCTTTAAGCTTTCAAATCTGAGGACTAAGGGAAAAGACTTATGTTGTATGGAGGGAATGGTGGCGTCGGATGATTTTTGAGGGTGTATGGCATAAAAATCAAGAGTAGACTGTAGTGATTAAATGTAGTCCATTTAACCAGTTTGACAGCCCTAGTATTGGATACTAGTTCTTGATAGTCCAATTGCCGAGTTCGCCGTGGGCAATGCACATCGGTATAGACTTCGGCTCTCACACGGTAGAAGTTTGGAGTCCTTAACGATGAGGAATTCAATAGAACGATTTCGTGTTCTAGTGATTCTCTTGACTATTTGAATAACTCCTGCTCTTGTAGAAGGATTGACCTATGCAGATGTTAGGCCATCAGAGTCGCTTCCGAAGTCGAGTTGGTCAAGAAATATGTTGGTTGTGTCAGAAAGCACGTCAACGAATATTCTGTTTGTCGGAGGTGCCTTACATTTGCATCGCTCCATCTATCCTCATTACCTAGTGGTGACTAAGGTTGTTAACCCCTTTCTCCTCATGTCCTAACGTAACTCTAGAATTTGTTTCATTTCACAATCCTCTAGAGTTTTGCGTTATTGAAAAATTTGGAAGAGATAGGCACCTTGTAATGCATACATTAAACTACATACATTGTGCCTATTGACACTATAAAAAATAGGTATTTAGGACTGAAAATTAGTCTCTGATAGTTGTTAATCAGTTGCAAATGTCTATTAGGGACTTATTTTGCTAGTTACAAGTTAGTGACGGATGACTAGTACTAGATGGTAGTGCTACTAACTGAAAATCAGTCCTTATTTGTATTGCACAACAGGGAATCATATTCAGTACCTGATTCAAAAATACTTGGTCCTTAATTTAGAAATAAAACCATGCCAAATTAGTCTCCTAAGCATGTTTTAGCGACTACAAATCAGTCTCAGTTAGTATGATATTTCATTCCCAAATGGATAATTATAGGGACTGAAAATCTGTCGTAGAAAAATATATTTGATGTCCCAGATACATTTATCTAGTTTTGCGACTAAAATTAATCAGTTTCTAATAAGAAATTTTTAAGACTGAAATATAGTTTTTGATATAAGTCAATTTCAGCCGTTAATATGATTGTTTTAAGGACTGAATAATAATCGATGTTAGTGATGTAATTTAGTCTCTAATATATATTATTAGATACAGACAATTAGTGCACGATAGTAGTTAAGTTCATTCTACAATATGTTTAGTTAATATATAAAATCAGTCTCAAAAGAATACTTTATTTTGATTTTAATACTAAAACATAGTTTCCAATACAATTTGATTTAGTATTCCATATGCATTAACATTCTGTAATACACATCATTAAGGACTGAAAAACAATCTCAGTTGTACGTGTATTGTAATTGATTTGTTGTTTTACTAATCAAATTTTAGTCATGATATCATTCATAAATTTGTTTCTTATTTTTCAAAAATCTCAATATATTCAAGCATTAACATTATAGCAATAATCAATCAAACTAATACCAATTTATTAGTTCAAAAACAAGAAAAAGTACTTGACAACGAAAGAAAAGTACAAAACATTTTCACTAATATTTTAAATAGTGTGGTAACTATGACCGGACAGTCCTTCTGAATCGTGAGCTTCATCATTCACAGGTGTGGATATTATGTTATCAAATTCTGGAAACTTTGTGCTTATAAACTCTGACATTGTTTGATATTTGTCATTACTATGCTCGAGTTCCTTCTTGAGTGCAATTACCTGGTTTTTCAGATCTTCATTGGCATGACTTGAATCTTGATGAGATGATTGGACACTCATGTTCATCCAGCTATCTTTTTTCCTTAGCACGGGCCTAACACCTACCTGCCATGCAGATTGCAATGTTTTCTCTTTGCCGCAAACACTTTTGATAGACTCCTTTTCAATGTTGTGTTCTGTAGCGGTAGTAATCACGGTTCCTTCCAAAGTTAATTTACTTACGGCTGCCTTTTTATGCTAAATAATATTTTTCTAACATAGGATAAGGTACAAAGAAAAAGAACATTATTAAAAATTAATATCAACAAAAAATGAAAACTATAGAAAACTACAATTTTATATCAAAATATTTTAGTACAAAGAAGATGCTTACATATTCAATTCTTGAATGATAGTTTAACCATCTTTTCTTTTTTGCATTAAAATGCAGCTTGTAGTAAACTTGTAAAGGACTGGAGGACATTTGAGTCTTGGGATTTGTCTGCAAATATAAAATTTAAAATAATAAATATATTCTAAAAAGAGTGAAATCACTAATTTTTTTTAACATATATAAACATAAGACTTTCAAAGATTTGCGATTCATACGGGATAATATTTTGGTTTGAATCTCAACAAGTTTTCATAAAATTGAATATAGGTTGCAACATGTTTGAAAAAAAAATCTAGCAATCATCTTCTCAAAACAATATTTTGATAATAAGATGACCACTTTTAAAATCAAAACACACAATAACACATCATATACCACTTGATATACATGATTAGATATTGAGCGAGAGCCCACTTTGCTTGTGTTAGCTTTTTTTGCTCTGTTTTCTTCCATCTTATCACTATATTTCTACAAAATTTAAATTTGTAATGCATGTTGAAATACAAAATATAAGAAAATTATTCATGAATATTTATTATGATTTATAAACTAAATACATCAAACGAACCCGGGTTTTTTCTAACTCCCAATAGTTGCACAAATGATTCCAATCTTCTTGACTTCAACAATTAGGCTTAATATTCGATCTTGCCATGAGCGGATTTGTTTTCCTTCCGTTCTTCTACCAATACTGACTCAAAACACCTCGGGTGCATTTCCACTGGGCGCGGAGTCGAGCATTTTGTTCTCAACAATTCAAACCTTCCCTGCATTAATATTTGTGTTACTAATATAAATATAAATTTAAGATCCTAATATATTGAAATTATTAAAAGTAAATTAGAAACAACTTACTTCCAATTTCTCATACATAAGTGTTTTCACTTCTTTTGGTACTGAATCCCATGTGTGAGAATTCATCGGACACACATGTTGAATAATGATTCCACACTCGGTTGCAAATTTTGTTACTGAGGTCCCAATAATAGTTTTTTTCCTTATCCATAGTCAAAGGGATTTTAGTACCCTCAGGAAAATTATGTAAAGTCTGATCAAGACTATGATTTATATTAGAACCACGCCTTTTTGGTGGATTAACATGTAGTTCTATAGCAGGCCGAGGGTTTAAGAGGATTTACATGTGTCGTTGTCCAGATCTCGACGAGCAATGTGTGTTGACGCGACAAAAGCTTCACCGGAAGACATCTGGGCGGTTAGTCAAACTCTCTTGGGACACTTCTTAGCCACATGGCTAGGTTTGCCACATGTGTAGCAGTGGTTGATGTTGCTCAGTGGAGGGCATGTCGTCACAACGTCATTTTGGCTCTGAGCCAATGAAATCCCTCAATTTTGGCTTTCATGACCCCATATCTTGTAGTTAGTACATTGTTTACATGGCTTGCTCATGACATGATGGTGCTTGCACCTGACACATAAGGGAAATGTACCAGCGTATCACTTGCAGACTGAGCCCACTGATGAGTTGCAACGTTGAGCCCAATGACCCGGCTTCCCACAGTTGGAGCATTGCTTGCACCGTCTATTATCATGATGGTGGTATTGACATTTGGTGTGAAGAGGGAATGCCCCAACATATGATCTACGAGGCTCGTTCTGACAACTGGAACTCGCTTGGTTAGCGAGACCAGATCTCTTGAAGTCCACAGTAGTTCTTCGTTTATTTGTGAGAGGGTGGCTGGACTCGTCCATCGATTCTCCTTGGGTTGCTTCAACTTCCGTCTTCGGGATGACTGTGATACCCCTCAAAATCCAGGTCAGTATTTGTTTTAATTAAATGTTTATTTAATTGATTGTATACGTAGCACTAGAATTAGTTTAATTTAGTGTGACACATGGCATGACAGTACAAACACTGACACAAACACGATAATTGATGAAATATCGCAACACGCACACACGTGTCTAAGAAAATATGAACGTTGGTGAAAGTTTAACACATCGTGTAACTAAATACTAGAAACATCACGAAACGCTCAAACATTGAACTAGAATGTTCAAACGACGCCAAACACTGTTCCATAAGCGAGAAAACATCGAAAACAAGCCAAACCATCGAAATTAGTCAAATAAGGCTCAACCAGGATCCTTCGCGGTACGCTAAGGACCCCGGATACCTCCTTGGCGGTACGTGATGGATGGGCGGGGATTTTGAATCCCGAAATTCATTACGGTACACCAAGCAGCTTTTTGAAGCTCTTGGCGGTACGCGAAGCTGTCCAGACGTCAAATCTTTAAAAATCCAAGAAAAATCATTTCTATCCTACTCCTACACACTCTCCCATCATTCGGTGAACGGGTCACCTGTGGTAGAGTTGTTCTCAATCATTCCAGGTGTATTTAGCAGCTGTCCAAGATCCATCTTGAACTTCTAGAGCCTCTCAAGGTAGTTTCTTTGGCTAAAATGCACTCTACACACTCACAAACACACATGCAACGCATAAAACCCACAAACACACACTCTAAAGATAATGATGATCTTGAATGATTTAATGGCTTATTATGATGATCCATGATATTGAAAATATGTCATAATGTTTAACTTGTTCATAAATGTGAAAATACCTACATGCATGCATGATCTAAGGCATATTAGATGATTTTGTTTATTAAGAAATGATTCATGATGATATTCAAATGTGTTTACAAGGTTTACTATGGTTTAGATGGTTAAAATTTGGCTATTTGAGATTCTTCCCACTAATAGTAACTTTTATAAACTAAATCATGCTAGATGATGATTTTTGTGAAATGGGTGTGTTTAAATGACAATTGATGATATATTATGATGATATTTGGTATGAAAATGGATTAGAAATGGTTATGATAATCATTTGATGAGTATTTGTCATAGTTACTATTTTTAGTAACTTTATTTTGTGAGAACTTGATATTGAAATGCACTACATGAATTGTACATGCTAAATAGATTAACATGATGTAATATGACCATTGAATGAATAGTTATGTGATTGTTGACTTTGAACATGCCAAAACTAGAAACTTTCCATTTTAGGAAACTTTAATGACAAAAAATGGACTAACATGTTTATTTGATTGTATATGACAATGTGCTATGTGTTAACATGATCACGTAGGACTAACGAGCATGCTAGAACCATTAAAACGATATGTGTTGTGGAACTTGCTAAAAATGGAAACTTACTATAAACAGTAAGTTGTCCATGAACGGGATTTGCGCGTTTTGCACACAAAGAGCACGATCACGAATGTTACACGAATCACAACCAACACACGATTCACCAATGGGCCGTTGACTTAACACGGTCAAACACGGTCAATGTGGACGGACATGGACTAACATAACAACTGAGGGTTGCTGAGCACAAACACGAGCACGAACACGAACACGGTCACTTGCACGAACTCACGTAAGCTATACGATATAGGTAACCGGTGAACGGGTCACCTGCGGCATACCGGAGCTTACGCTATCGCTTTCTGATTCCACTAAGGTGAGTTTACGGCCCCTCTTTAACTCTTTAACCAACTTTTCAAATAGGGGGAGAATACTTATTGAATCGAGTCAAACATTTATACTTATATAAACATATTGTGTATGCTGGTTTATTAGACAAACATAAGTGTTGTATCGTAACAAGCCCTCGCAATGTCTTACCATTAATGTACAAACAACAAGGTGAGTTTGAATAGATCTGTTTGGGTGTGATGAACCCCATGTGGCACAATACTGGCTGGAGGTCGGGACACGTGAAATCTCGACCTATCTTGCCATGTTATTACGAGACATGGCAGAGGCAAGGACTAACAAGTCTAGTTCGGTAGTGACGCACTGAAACTTGGAGCCTAGGTCTCGGGACTAACATTTGATAAACAGCATGACACGTGACAAACATATTTGATTATATTATTTGTATATCAAAACCTGTGAACTCACCAACCTATGTGTTGACACTTTTTCTTAAACATGTATTCTCAGGTAACTGACAGACACATGGAACATGAATGCACATCAGGAACGAGCATAGGAATGCATGCATTCATATCATGTCCTTTGAAAACAAACAAATTTTATTTATGCTATCTGTATTACAATATGTAGTGTCTGACAATTTATTTTTCCGCTGCATTTCAAACATATTATTTTCCGCTACATAACTATTGTATTTTCCGTTGTTTATTTTATAAACTGTTTGGTTGTGTTTATGACAAACATTGTATTTTGAAACGCATATAGAGTTGTTCTATGTGATCATGAGCTGTGATTCTGGCCACGTCACACCTATGTGGACTGACACCACATGTGGGAATTTGGGGGTGTGACAATGACAGAGGTGTCTTCTAAAGACGGGAGTCGTTGTTAATTTGATTCACGATGTCGGGATGGCAGCGATGACTTGTTCCATGATGAGAGTAGCTAGGACAATGGTCTCTGGGTTGGCACGTGATCGTTCCTTGGGATACATTCTGTTTACCTCCGAAATGAATTTGGTTAGTACTTGTGACTATACACAAGTAACATTTGCAATTATTCCTATCTTAGATTCTCTACATGAGGTCCCTAGGTTATAGTCTAGGCCAAACCGTTTGAGTATATGTCCTAATTCTCTATAACCATGGCTCTGATACCAATCTGTCACACCCCGGGCCGGCAGGCTGGATCAAAATCCCATCAGGTGGAATAGTCCTGGGGCATGATTGAATCCGATTGATCAAATTGTTTACATAGCACATGATAATATGAGAACACTAATTTACATTGATAGAATAAAGTTAAATTACAACTGTTTTAATAAGTTAACTCTATTACAACATGGTTTGGACATCTTGGGTATGACCATGATGTTTCACAAAAATTTCTTGCAAAAGAGCAAGTCTTGAATCTTGTAGTCGATGAGGCCTTGTAAGATTTCATACAGGAGTTGTAGGGTCCTCTAACGGATCCTATCTTTCTCTCTATAAAGGGCATCCTGCTTACACCTGTTCGTCACCTGAGAACATGTAAAATCTGTCAACACTAGGGTGGTGAGTTCACGCGAGTTATAAAATATTAGGTTTTGTAAAAGGCTTGTCACATTTGGGCAAGCTCACTCTCTAAATCACATTATCATTACAATCCTAAGATGCCTTTAGAAGTCAACGTAGAACAACTTCGACATCCTACGATAATAAAGTAATGAAACATTTAGAGTTCACTTATATTGGAAATGGAAATTGAAATGGATTTCCACATTTGTTTAGAAAGATTCCCAAATGTGTTTGTTCAAGTTTACTCCTGAAAGAAGATATTTTCCCATTTGTTTGTTTGTAAAATCACATAAGTTTTCTCCTTTTTCCTCCTCACCGACATCATCGTGCCAAGTCAAGTAATGCTTATATATAGGGCATACGTACCAGCGAGTGGAGCTGCTAGCCCACCACACACTTGACAGACCATGACTTTGCCTTTGATAAGAAGAAGACATCTTATTTCATATCTCTCTTTCTCACATTTTGCGTCGTTTGTCCTGATCCAGTGCAAGTCTGGATCAGACATTATTTTGAAAATCGTTTGTCACCCCTCATTTGAAAACATAAAATCTTAGTTTATTAGTGAAATCTGTTTGTAATGTCACTCGTGTGATCATTTACCAAACCTAACTGATATGCCTTGTTGATCAAATCCCATGGATCTAATCCGAGATTTGACCTTTGTACTTGTTCGCGTAACGTACCAGCCTCAGCGTGGGAAGTTTGTTAAACTTATGGTACCATCTACGTTATTGTCGGTTGACCAATGTCAACTAATGGTAAATAATTCTTGAAAAAGGGACTTACTTTCCTACGCGAATTCTTGATGTGTGGACACATGCTCTAGTGAATTACCCTAGACAGATACCCTATAAACTGGTTATCGTTTGTTTGATGATGATTCTCATGAAAATGTATGTCTTTGATCTAAAATGTAACACAAGTTCTCGGGATGTGTCTGTTTACCTCTTGGTTGGGCTCGAAGCCTCGAAATGTTATGATCAACGGAAACTTCCTTAATGATTTGTGTTTGGAAAAATCTTGATGAAGCGATGTACGCTTAGTAACATAGTTTTAAATGCACTTATTCGAATAAGAGGTTTTAAAATGTTTCCTTCATTTAAAGTTAATTGAAAATAACTCTTATTCGAATATCATTCGAAAAAGTGGTTTCATATTCTCAGCCCTGAATGATTTGGAAGACGAAAAGTTAAAGAAAAGAGGCCTATGAACTCACTTGCGGTTATAGGTCGTAGGTTGTCAATGCACTCACTCGATGTATTCACTCGATTTGAAAGCCTGTGTTTTGAAGAATTTATTAGTTAATTAAAAGTTGGGTCGTTGAGTGTTCTGTTCTTGATTTGATTTTGGAAAATATGTTTTCATATTGTTTTTATTTTGATTAGATTTAAAATTTGGTCCAAAGTTTGGTTCTATCGAAATGAACAGTGTTTGATAGGACATTCAACACGTAGCCATTTTGGTCTCCTCTTTGTGCGAATGGCTTGTTCGTACGAATGACCTTCATTCACACGAATGGAATGATGCGAATGCCTACTTCCATTATGGTGGTCCATTCGTGCGAATAGGTTTTCATTCATATGGTTATCTCATGTGAATGAGTCCATTTCATTCGTGTAGATGTTCTTTCTCCTAGAGGTTCATTCTAATGAGTTTCTCAGACTAATGGAGTGTACCATTCGTACGAATAAGCCATTCGTGCGGCTCATTCGCCTGCTGTGACAATCCGACTTTTCGGATTAACATTGTTAACTGAAAGTAGTTAGATCACAGGCCCAAAGAAGGCCAGTAAGGCCCAATAAGGCCCAGTAAGGCCAAGGAAGGCCCAATAGGCTCAAGGTAGGCCCTATGAGTCCAGAATAGGCCCAATTGTATTTAAGAAGCCCAATTGGGTTAATTTAGCCAAAAATGTTCTAATTGGTTTAATTGGTGAAAATCCGGCAATTCGCGGTTAACTTCGTTAATCAGAAATTAACCGAAATGATGTGAAATCATTTAAAATCAAATTAGAAGGATGGAAATTGATCAGAAACAGTCTTAGAATGTTAAAACTTCAAGGATTAGGATTACAATTCAATAAAAGACTCAATTTTGACTTTGAGAGTCAAAATTAGGTCGTATAAGTGGGTAAATTCGAAATTCTTATTAAATCATTGTAATTAATCGAAATTATCATTCATAACTGTCATGTTAATGATGAATATCAATGATCATCGGTTATTAGGTCCATAAATGATCGAATTTAAACCGATTAAGGGCCAAGAGTCGTAACCGACCCCAAATCGCATTCAAATGTGTATAAACCGAGCATCAATTGCACAATTTCACTTTCCTAATCACTAATCGATATCTTCTGAAGAAGTTTTAAGCTGCAATTTGATCTTGGAAGCTCTATATCGAAGAATACAATATTGGGTCGGCCGTAGTTCAAGCAAAGTGAGGGTTTTAACAATTCGACATAGAATCAAGTAAGTTTTTACTCCTAAACCTTCTAAACATGCCGACTAAACAAATTCCCATGATGAATCCAAGTTCTAATATCGAATTAATCAGTTTCTATTTCTAGGGTTCATCATGAAAACTGTTTTGGGGATTTTGTATAAAATGAATTTAAGAATTCAATTGATTGTTGCAGATAGTTTCGTGGGATCATAATAAACGAAATCCCCATGTCAATTGCTAATAATAGAATCGGATTATAGCATTTCGACTGCTAGGGCTTGTTCTAAGAAATGTTTTGGGGATTTCTATACAAATGGATTTAAGAATCGAATTAAATAGCATGGGTAGATTCAGAAGAGGTCGACTAAGGTTAAACCTAAGTTAATTGTGACTGATAACAACGAATTGATTGAATTCTAGTTTCTAGGACTTGTTATAAGAACGAAACTGGGACTTTGATTCTGAAGAGTTTAAGAATGAAATTAATTGTTACAGTTAGCTTCAGAAAATCTCGATGATGCATAGCCATATGTTAATTTCATCAAATAGCAAAGAATTGAATGATTTTGGGTCTAGGGTTCTTCGGTTAGAATGAAATTGGGGAATCTGAACTAGATGAGCTTGATAATCAAATCATTTAGTACAGAAGGATTCGAAGTTCTATGATGAAGGAAAACTCTAGGAATTCAAGAACAATTGATCATGAATTTAATCAATTTGAATTGGAAATGGATAAACCCACGTTCGGATGTTTACACCTTCAATTAAAAGAGTTATATTAGTTTATTTTTGAATTAAACTCACCTACTTGGTCAATAAGATCCCAGAAATGAAAACCCTATAGTGTTAGTTTCAATTAGGTTCGAATTCGTGGTCAAATGGGGTGTTGAATGCTTCGGCTATAATATCAAAAGGGAAATCAGTTTGATGAGTAGTTAAAACAATTTATTCTTGAATCCTTGTGCGATACCCTAGCGGGCGAGACTGGTAAGGTGGGTGTGTTGCGTGTGGCAGGTCGCGGGTTCGAACCCGAGGGCTGCCGGTTTTTATATTTCTTTGAACTATTTTTTTTGATTTTAACTCATAACTCTTTCGTTTCAAGTCCGATTCGATTCGTTCGAGTTGCGTTGGAACCGTAACGGGAATACGATCACCTTGAAATGATAAAATTTATATTTTAGATCGGAAACGAAATCGCGTATAACTACGGTTATTTAAATAAAATCATATAAGATTTTATTTAAACGAATTCAAAGACACGCGTACTTTCGTATGCATATTTCTCACACTCTAGCATACGTGTGTTGACACGTATGTGACTTCAAGCACAAAACAAAAATTCGAATAACACTAGGTTATTGTTAAAACACAGGTTCTTTGTAGGAGGACTGTTTACACGAGTTTAAGTGCGTTTGATCATTCTGCAATCGTCAAAGGTGCGTACACAGCCCCTTTCTTATTTTAAACTGTTTTGGGGGAGAAAACATGTGCAACAAACTCTTTTTAGATACATATCACTTGCATGAGTTAGCTGTTTACATTATGTGACAACATAGCAATTGAAAGTCCTTACACATCTCGAACCGTTTAGTTTGCTGTAACGCAAAGCGTGGTAGTTGGAAATAGATCTATTAGGTTTGACAAACCTCACCTGGTAGATGGGATCTACGCAGGTGTTTGACTGACCAAACACACATTACTATTGTTTGTGCTAGACAATAGTGGCAAGGCAAAAACATGCTATAGCATGGCAATCGTCAGCTTCGGTGTCGACCACTTATGTAAATAGTTTATATGACTAGCTATCATGACTATGCATGTGTGATTATGTTATCTGCAAACTTGATATTCAAACTGTTGTTTTGAACACTGTGAATACTTAAAACCTGTGTTATGCACCAACCATTGTGTTGACTTGATTTACATGTTTTCTCAGGACGCTAAGGTGCGCAACAAAGCTGGCATGGACTAGGAGATAGAGTCGCATGCATGTTTTACATTTATTGTTTAAATTACACATTTGAGGATTTTGTTTTGTAATTTACATATTATAACTGTTACTGGTTTTAAAACGCTTCCGCAAATTTTGAAAACTCTGATGTTATGTTTTTAAGACCAAAGTATGTTTTGAAATTCATATAGAGGTTTTCGTTATGTCTAATGATCTGAGATCCTGGTTTGTCACGTTCCCAAACGGTATGATTCCGTTAGTTGAAAATTGGGGGTGTGACACCTGCAGATTCACCAAGAACGCCATTTTCAGGATCGTGGGTTGTTTGTGGTGTTTTTACGACCAAAAATATAACACCCCGACCGATGGCGGAAACGTCGGGATGCCATGAGGGATGTGTAGATTGTACACAAGCTCATGGGCATCTAACGTATCATCTCATAACAATTAATTCAAATAAAGTATTTACACAAAAGTCATGTTCATCATGATTCAATTACAATGATTACTCAAAAGATATAGCTAAATTAACTAAACCCTAATCTTCATTGATCCAGTTAATTTAGATAAGTCTAAGATCCTATGTGATGAGTCCAAAAGATGTAGAGCTACCCTGCTCTACCTACTTCTCCTCATTTCTTGAAACATGTAGAAAATCAAGTTTCAACTACGGGAGTATTTGGTGAGTAATCATAAGTTTTAACTATTCCAAAAACATTTATAAAAGTTCTAAGAATAACACTTGTGAACCTGTAAAATAACACCAATCTGTATAACCACAACAACAACACATCAATTCAACTAAGTCAAATAATCCAAATATTCACAAGTTGTCATCCAAATACATTCAATTAGTCTTAGTCAATCATATCGAATCAACAACCATTAATCACCACAATATTCTCAATATAATATACCGTGGAGGACCTCAGTCAACTCAATCAACGGTGGAATCATCGCGGAGGATCGCAGTCAACTCAATAAACGATATTCCTAATAATCATATTATCAAAATTGTGCTTCGCAGAGGACTGAAGTCAACTCAATCAACAACAATTCAATCATCGCGGAGGACCGAAGTAAACTCAATCAACGATGACTCACTCAAAGTATGTCATCCCATATTCTCAATGCATCTCAATAATAATATCTCAATAATAATCCCGGTTCCACACTTGTTATATCAAAATCAGGTTTATTTTGGTATACATGTTTCACTCCCGAGTTTAAAAACAAAAGATTTAAAAAGGGGGTTATGAGAACTCACATTTTTGTCTTAAGGTTCAGTGTTTTGTAGAACGCGTACTCACGTAGATGGAATCAATGACGACTCAACAACCTGTATTTATCGCATGTTTTGTTTTCATAAGTAAATAAGTTTTATCGTTATAAGTGTTCAATGTGTTTAACTATAATCCATAGGTGTGTCATTAACATAGGTTAATTTATCTAAGTTATGATGAAACACTTATGTGTTATAAGTTATAATCATCATGAGTTTAAGTTTAAAACTTGTTAGTTTTAAGTAAATAATGATGATCTAAATTTTGAAACCAAGTTTACTAACATACACGCATATATATATATATATACACACACACATGTAAGAATAATGGTAACTGTTGGTTTGGTTGAAACCGATTAGGATCGAATACGAAGTTCTACGAACTATCAACTATGTGCGGAATCCATAGTCAATATGTATGAATACAAAGAACACATGCAATTCAATAAACACCTCTTGTATTATCAACAAATGATTACAAGAAGACAATTCTCACACAGAGAAAATACAGAGAATTTCTAACAGTCTGTACAAAGTTCTGAAAGTTCTCTAAAGTTCTATCCAGATCTACAAACAAACCTGCAATTTATAGATACTGAATCAGCGAACCTTTTACTGCTAGCCGAACCTAAGGTTTGCCAGCCGAACCCTAAGGTTCGCTGGACGAACCCTTAGGTTCGCTAGACGAACCTATGAAAACCATTCAAAAGGTTCGCCGAACCTTTGACAGCCTATAGGTTCGCCAAACCTAACAACCACAATAGGTTCGCTGACATGACAAGGTTCGTGGGCCAAACGAACCTTATGCATATACTAGCCGAACCTTTTACAAAAACAAAATAAATACAACTTTTGAATAGCAAACAATTACAAACATGCACTAACAAACTCCCCCTAAATGTTTGCTATCAAAATCTTTAATCTTTGCCTTCAGCTCTATCTTCAACTTTATCTTCAACTGTTTCGTCAACTCTGTCTTTTACTCCACTCGATTCCCCAGCTTCTTCAACCACATTATCCACTGCTCGTATAACAACCGAACGTGGTATCTTTGACAATCTTTCTGCTTCAATCTTAACAGCCCTTTCAACTCTCTCCTTCTGAACTTGCATCAATTCTGTATAAAGATAATTCACATCTTTCCAATCGCAACCAGAATGTATACCCAATGTGTAACACATTCGTGCAATGGTCTGATACTGAATTGCCATATCTTTGTAGCTCACTCCAACATCATGATAACCATTTTCAGCATAAATCTCTGCAGTGTTGAGTAAATCAATATCATCTTTAGAACAATTGACAATCCAAATAGGATCAAGCATTCGGATCACTCTCCAATCATCATCTTGCTTCAAAACAATTACTCCTTCAGAAGTTCTCTCATCATAAAACCAAAATTTAAAAAATGGATTCCAATCTTGTTCCATCTTTCGAAGTCTTGGTCTCTTGAAAACATTTGGCTTCACATAATCTTTGAATCTTTCTCTGAATTGTGGTGACAACAAACTCCATCCAAATCGAGCTTCTTTCTTTAACAAATTCTCAAAAATCTCATTGTGTCGAGTCTGTATAGTCTTTATCATCCTTAATCTTGAAAGATATTTGCATTCAAATGCAGGTAGACTCATCAAATAAGTAGCCTTGCCAAAGTATTGGCATCCATCTATTCTCTTCACCACATAACATCCCTTATCCATCAAACTACCTGAAATGTTATGAAAATAACCATAACTAATAATCCTTCCAATCATCTTGGATTTAGATCCAATCTTGAACTTCTTGGATTGTCTAGTTAGGTTTTCTGGTTCTTTATCTTCAAACACTTCTGTCATAATCTTGAAAGAATGTAAGTGATCAATGATGTACTTTGTTTCATCTTGAAATGCTTTCCAATAATCCAAATTTGTCTTAGCTTTAACCGGATCTAATGTTGTTCTTGACATACTTCCAGCTTCAAATATTTTCTTCATCATGTTTAAATTCGACAAATCTTCATCAATGACATCCATATCAAAATCAGATATATCAGTATCTTCATCTTCTTCAAAATCAAACATCAATTCATCATCATCATCATCATCAAATAAATTTTGATAATCTTGAACTGAATAGTCACCCATAATTTCTCCTTCTTCTCTTTCTTGATAAACTTGAACTTCAACAATATTTCTCTGCAAATTTATATCAGAATGCATTTTAAATAAATCAAGAAAAGTAGGCAGAGAGTAATCAAGAATAGCCATGGGATGTTCTATTGCATCTAAATCTTCAAATTCAACTTCAGTACAATCCCTAGCTCTATCAGAAGATACAGAAGTCAATGGAACAACATCTGTAGCAAGCTTGGAAGGAGTATAAACAACAATAGCTCCAGTCACAACATTTAAACCACTATCACCTCCAGCAACTCCACCAGCACCACCATCTGCCCCATCATCACCACCAAAATCAGAATCATTAGGATGTTTATCAATGTCAGTATCACCATAATCAAGTGCCTCTTCTTCTTCTTCTTCAATTTCTTCTTTCTCTTCTTCTATTTTCTCTTCATCATCTTTATCAACATTCACCACCACCTTCTCTTCATCATCTTTATCAACATCCACCACCACCTTCTCTTCATCATCTTTATCAACATCCACCACCACCTTCACATCTCCAGAACTTGAAGCTTCTGATTTTGTTATCTTTGACTCCAAAGCTTTTATCTTGAACCTCAAATCAGTGTTTTCATTCTTAATATCAACAATATCTTCTGATTGAAGTTTGATAAAGAACTCCATTTCAGAAATCTTATCTTGCATCTTCTTCTTTTCAATAAGTTCTTCTTCTCTCCACTTTAACATCAATGACATCTGAGTCTTTAACTCATCAAGCTCAGTAGAGGAAGAAGATGGTTTATCAGTAACATTCTGTTCCTTTTCTTTCCTATAATCTTCAAACTCCTTTGACAAAACAGATAATCTTCTTTTGATCTCAGAATCATCATAATCAGTAAAATTGATTTCTCCCAGATCATCAAGCCCTGAAAACAAATCATCTCTAGGAATTGAATCCTGAGGAATAGAAGTCTCTGGCAAAGAGGTAACAGTAGTAATCTCCACAAAAGAAGGCATAAAAGTAGCTACATTTACAAACTCAGGAGTTTGCAAAGTAGAAGTGTGAACTGTAGAAATAGTAGCAGAAGAAGGAATAACAGGTGAAGTAGAAACAGGAACAGAAGTATGCATCATAGATGAAGACACAGTGGTCTTAGCAGTCTTTGCCTTCTTCCTCTCATACGGACCTCCCTTAGCCATTCTTTTCATCTTCTTTGCCTTAGAAGACTCAGGCTCCTCAGGAATAAAGCTAGGATCAGCTTTTTCAGCCCTTTCTTCTTCAGCCTTTTCAGCAAACTTCTTCTTCAATCTCCTCACCATCTGGTTCCCTTCCTGAACCATCTCATACTCTGACTCTGTGTCAGAAGATTCAACTTCTTCATCACCAGCAACAGCAGTCTCTGTCTGATGCTCAGACATATCAACCTCTAAAGGTTCCTGAGAACTTTGTTCTTGAGATGATTTGGCTTGAGGAGTGGATCGAGATGATTGACCAGTAGTTTTCCTTGGTTGTTGCCTTGGTGGAGGTGGAGGTGGTGCTTGATCTTCATCAGCTGCAAATTCTTCATTGTCAGATCCTGAATCAGCATGTCTCCAGACATCTTCCTCAGGTGCAACATAATTTGCCCTGGCACAGTGACCTATCAGATCCTTTTCCAACACAGCATCCCCAGTTCTCTGGTAAACTCTGACCTGACCCAAACTGGAATCAGTCATATGTTTGAGTTTCAGAAGATCCCCTGCTTCCCTAGGTAGCATGTCTTCAGGCAATCTCTCATCAATAAGCATCTGTACGAACCTAGGATACATGTAAAATCTATCCTTAGCTTTCGTCACATTGTCACACATATAACGGAAGATCATGCCGGAGAAATTGAACGGTTTGTTCAATATAAGTGCAACCATGGCCGATCGCATGAAATCCCTAAGCTCATCGAATGTGCCTTTCCTCATGCTAAGGCAATGAAGGAGAACATGAGCTAGAAACTTGTACTGGAGGGGCAGCTTTCCTTTCTTCACAGAAATGGAACTATAAGCTCCAAAATAACGTATGCGAAGAAAGCAACCTTTGATGCACCTGTCAGGAATGAGAGTTACACCTTCCGGTTCACCTCCAAACTGTAATACCCTCCGTATGTCAGCCTCTGAAATACGAATTGCTTGTCCAAGCACATTCGCATCGATGACATAGTCTTCATCAACTGAAATCACACGAACTGATTCCCAGAAGCTCTGGATATGAGATCTATATATCTGGCAGGAGTTGGAAATAGAATGATAAATCCGCGACCTCCTGAGAAACTCGATCATAGGTCTGAAATCTTGACCGTTCCTCGTGGTTGGATCCAAATAAGCACAAACATTGTGTTTGTCTCCAAAGGTTAGATTTGCCATATCTACAATTAGAAATAAAAACAATTAGAAACAAAAATTAACCAAAAATTAACAAAAATGAAAAAAATTAAAAAAATTTCTAAGTAGACCAGCGAACCTATCCTTCTTAGACGAACCTAAATCTTGGCGAACCTAATTCAGACGAACCTGTTAATCAGACAAACCTTTTGAATGAACCTTATCATGAACGAACCTTTTGATGAACGAACCTTCTGAATGAACGAACCTTCTGAATGAACGAACCTTCTGATGAACGAACCTCAGAATGAACGAACCTCAGAATGAACGAACCTTCATATGAACGAACCTTGTTGATCAAACGAACCTTGACCAAAAGGTTCGGTTCTTTTGAAATCCATAGGTTCGCCACGAACCTATCAGATTCAGACGAACCCTCAAGGTTCGGCGAACCTTTGTTCATCCAACGAACCTGTTCATCAGCGAACCTTTTTCAAATTTCAAATCAAAATTTAAAACTTTGAATCTGATGATAAAAATTATACACCCAGGTTCGAAACATGCCGATGAACAACTTTAATGAAGATGGTTTGTTCAATTTATCTATTTTAATCAATTTTAAGTCCATTTACAGGTTCGATCTTAAAAATCCTAAAATCGCTCAGATCTCTCAAATTAACCGGTCAAATTCTAAAATTTCTACCTAGAAATGTTCACGAGATGATTCTGATTCTAATAATGTCAATGAAAAAGTCTAGGAAGTCCAGAATCGAAAATCTAAAAAATCCTTCTTGCAGGTTCGCGAATGATGAAAGTGACGAACCATTCTATCGAACCCTCTATATATATGTCACGAACCTTTTCCAGATGAACCTTTCACTAGCCTTTACTGCGAACCTTTTGCAACGAACCTTCTGAAAAACCTTCTAGCAGCGAACCTTTGTCTTCAGCAAGTCACAGGTTCGTCCCACGAACCTGTAGCGCAGATTTTGAAATTTTTGAGCGGGAAACCTTCCAAAACTTCAAAAAATCCTCCCAAATCTCTACCAAAACACCTCCAAAACTTCAATTGTTGTAATTCAACAACAATTGATGATAAACACAGTCACAAATCACCAGAAATCAATCAAGAAGAGAGAATTTGATCCATCAAATATCTTCAAAACTTCAAATGCTTGAATTCTTTGAAATTGTAGTGTAGAACCTCAACCAAACAATTACAAACATGCACTAACAGTAACCTCACATATATCTATCTATACATGCATGAGTTGCATGCAAATGTATTCTTTAGGTTGACGGTTATGATGTAGGTTATTCATAGATCCTTATAGTTCATTAACCTTGTACCCATCGATATTATTAAGTTCGGTTCGACCTAAGAAGTCACCGATACTATTAAGTTTGACAACTAGTGTTGAAAGTTAGTATTGACAAGATGGTCCTTTAGTATCGATGAACGATCTCGGCGAGTAATGTCAATGGGTCCACTGTCAAACATATTAATATCAACAAGTCTAATCCCTATAAGATCATTTCTATGGCTAATATCAGTGGTGGCATTAATATCGACCACTCTTAATACCGACAATGGTTTGATCAAGATTAACAAGTCCCACCAGTTCATAGTATCGACAAGCCTGTCTTTGAGATTGCTAATCTCGATAGTTAGTATCGATCTTAGTCCTCCCATGGTGCCAAACTTATTACTCTCGATAATGGGTGCCTAGTATTTGCAAACCATTGATACTAGTAAGATGGAACCAATATCGATGATGCTTTGAAAGTTTCGATAGTTGCCTCCATCGATACTGTTAGTATAGATGGTGGTTGTCCCTTCCATTCAGCCATGATCTTCGGTGTTGTTGCAGGTCCACTCCAATGGTTCCAAACCGTTCATGTAGGTGCGTTTTAGGGTTTTTGATACTTTAAACTTGATTAAGAGATGGTATCTATCTCTGGTTTTTCCTTTTTCACAAACTCAAAAAGTAATACTCAAAATCTACCTGTAAAACGAGGTTTTAAGCTTGAAATCTTCGTGGGCTCTTGTTCTACACGAGTGGAGAAGTGTTTTGGCCAAGAATCAATGAAAATGATGAAGAAATGGATGAGATATTGTAGAGAGAAGTTCTTGAGAGAGCGCTCCAAATTTGGCTTCTATAGAGAGATAGAGAGAGTGTGTGTAGGTGAAAAATGAGGTAGATGAAGATGTCCGTCCTTTTTATACTCCGCATTAATCCCGCTTGCTCAGTTTCTCTTATTTACGGGTTAATTATTGAAGTTGCTCGGTTTTCACCAAAATTATAAAATGGTAATTCTTAATAAACGTTTTTAAATTATTTTTACTAATTTAATTATCATAAAATATTATTATGGTTATCTCATCGAAACGCGTTACTTACGTACGAATTCATAAAGATCGTCACCTTATCGAATTCAACGTACGCATCGTATTTCAATATGATTTATGATTTATGGAACTTCGTCTTAGTATATTATTCCTAATAATTGCATTCGTGTGGATCTTCATCCACGCGAATACACTATTAGGTTAATATTTCTGAAATAACATGCGCGTTTAAGTTATATTCGTGATCTCACCATCGCGTAATTGTCTTCAATATCGCTTTCATTATTTTATTTAATATGTTTATCAATTATAACTTTCCCAATCCTCAACCCCACTAAATCATATCACTGGCACATCCATGATAGACCGAAATAAGTTTACGTATAGGGCATACGTAGGAGTCGGTCGCAACTTATCTAGCCGCCTTCCCACCACCATTTTAATAAACCATGACCATGTGTCCTTGACTATATTTAGTGACCGTACCATAAATTTTAACAACTCACACACAACCTCAGATTCTCCTCACCAAATCCTCAACACTGACATACTCATGATAAACCGAAGAAAGTTTATGTCTAGGGCATACGTAGGAATCGGTCGCAAGTTATCCAGCCGTCAGCCCACCACCTCTTCGATAGACGATGGGTACACCCTTGTCTATATTTGGTGATAGAATCCTATACAACTACCAATCCTAATCAAATCATATCATATCTTATCCATTCAATCACAATAAACACTGTGGTTCAGTCTAGTTATATTTCAAACTAACTTTCCCATGGTTTATGCTTAATAATTCATGTGTTCTCATCAATGTATACCATCAATATCATCATCAGTCAAATCAATAATTATCATATTATCATAACATGTTCTATCAGTACAAGTATTTATGTAAAGACATTACCTGAAATACAGTGATGTTACAAAAAATGATGGCAAAGAGTTTTGGTACAACAGATCGGTGTTAATACTCACTATGAAGCTCGTATTTGACCAGAGAAGCTTGAAAATTGTTGAAATCTTGAATTGAAGGTGTTGGAGATGAAATACACACGATTTGGAAGCCAGAATGGTCTGATTTCGTGAGGAAATGGTCGAAAATCCGAATGGGGTTTGGAGAGGGTTATCTTGGGCAAAAGGGGTGAAACATGAGAAAGAAATTGTAAGTGTTTCTTTATACCTATGCTGTCACACGAATGAGTCATTCGTTTGAATGACTCCCATTTGTACAGATGACTCTCGGTTGAAAAGCTTCACTGATTGTAATCTATTCGTACGAATAAACGGCCATTCGTACGATTGACTGTGTGTGTTACAAATTGTTATAATTTATTCTTTAAAACTTAATTTTATCTTTGTTTTAAATTCATTTATTAAAACATGTGGTGAAAATTTTATTAAAGTGGTTATTATTTTCTCTCAGAGGTATAAGACTCACGTATACGTTTGTATGAATCGTCACCCATACAAAAGCAATGATTGTCAAATCTTCTGACATTGTTTTGTTATGTAAAGATATCATTTGATGCATCAAGTCCATAACATATTCACACATGTCGTCACCCATCTAAATATCTTGTTATATTGATATCCCAAAATATTATCTCGTTTATATTTGGTTTATTCTTTTTCCCTCACAAGACATTTGTATTTTCTTTTGGTTCATGTTTATGTGATTCAACGGATTCCCATAAATATCTTTGGAGTTACCCGTGTTTTTGATTAGGTGTTTGTTATCGTTACCTTCACTCTCGTATTATAGTCTTCTCCACTGTTGTCATGTACACCCTTGGATTTCCGAACTAATTGTTGCACATATACCAATTGTGATAGTAAGTCTTTCTAGACACATTGAGGATCAAGTGGAAAGAATTGCTAGGAAGAGCACAAATAATTCCGTTGTGCTGAACAAGTAAAAATTTCTGTTTCTAAATTTGACAATGTTGACAATTTTCAGATTAATTTTATAAGTTTGTTAAACCTACTAATGACGTTGAAAGGAATTTGGTTTTGAAAACAAACATTGATCTTGCAAAAGAAAAAGAAAAGGAAATTGAATTGCATAACACAATCACTAGAGAGACATGTTCAAGGGTAAACCCAATATGTGAACCTTTTGTTCCAAATAAGTCTTTGGAACAAGTCTCTGTAAGCTCTTCTCTTGGTTCTAGTGATTGTGAGGTCAAACCGTTTTACCTCAATGAATTTCATCAAAAGGTATGTTGTTATGCCTATGGAAAATCAGGACACATTGCTAGACATTGTCTACACAGATTTGTTGTGTTCTTTTACTGAAAGAACCAAAGGGTCACACCCAAGGCTAGTTTCATCATTATACAAAAGAAGGTTGAAAAACCTTCCATGCCTAAGGTGAAGAAAGCAAAGAAAACTCAGAATCATCATTCTATCATATATGACAAAATAAAACAGGGAAGTTTTCAACAAAGTCAACATGTCTTTCATAAACAAAAAAACAAGGAAATTAATAAGGAAGAACATAAGATAGTTTGGAAAGCAAAATCACATCATAAAACAACGGATTCTAAAAAAATTGAAAAACAAATCTGATCCTCAAGAGTACCTAAGTCTGTAAAGATTTGGGTGCCCATAACCAAATAAATGTTCTTACATCATGCAGGGACAACCAAAGGAGATAAAAAATGTATGGTATGTAGTTGGTGGTTGATCCCGATATATGACAAGAGATTTCTCCCAACTCCACGAAGTTACGCAGTTTAATGGAGGATATGTCTCGTTTGCTGGTGACAAAAGAGGCAAAATCTGTATGAAGGGTACTGTTAGAAATGGAACTCCGAGCTTTGAAGATGTGTACTATGTTGAAGAACTTTACCACAGTCTATTAAGTGTATCTCAGATATGTGACAAAAGCTTCTCTAGCCACTTCACCAACAAGGAATTTATAATTCTGAAACCTAGGTTTGTGATACCATAGAAATGGATTCTGATAAGAACTCCAAGGATCAACAATGCTTATATCATCAACATGAATTCTGACTAATTTGTAGAAAATACTTGTTTGTTCTCAAAGGCTTCAGAAAGTGATTGCTTACTTTGGCACCGCCTTTTGGGACCTGTTAACTTGAAGAAAATTAATTGTTTGGCAAAAGGGGATCATGTCATTCGGTTGCCTTCGAAGGATTTCTCTACCTTTGAGAAATGCATCTCGTGTGCTAAGGGAAAACAACACAAGAGACCACACAAGCCCAAGCTATTCAACTCCATATCATCCATTTTACAGCTTCTTCACATAGATTTTTTTGGTCCAATCAATGTTATGAGTATAGGGAAGAAGTCGTACTGTCTCCTTATCACCGACGATTTCTCTAGATTTATTTGGGTCTTCTTCCTAGCCAAGAAGGATGAAGTTGCTGAGATTTTGAAGAAGTTTATCACCTTGATCAAAAACCAGACAAAAGTCTGCCGGGAACACTTCTGGATACTCCCTCACTACTGGTACGTCCTGTATTTTGGCCTTGTCTCCCCCTTTCTCCACCACATGAGTGAGGAATGCCACACTGCTTTCGTAAGCACTTGCGAGACTTTATACAAGATATGATTTTTAAAACTCCTTCTACCCGATCTCCGCGTACTTCCAATAGATTCCCAACAGCGTTAGGGATGCGGAGGAGCTTCTCTAAACAAATAAGTTCAACACCTTGCTACGACAGCCAATCCATCTCAATAATCACATCAAAGCTGCCCAATTCCATCGGGATCAAGTCAATTAAGAAGGGTTGTTCATTCAAGATTAATGAACAATCCTTGATCACAGTATGTACTGAGATCAGTTTTCCGTCTGCTACTTCGATAGTATAAGTGGAATCCAAGGGCACCGTATGACCACCAATTGCGGTTTCTAGTTCGGAAGATATAAAACTCCTATCGGCACATGTGTCAAATAAAGCAGATACATAGTTGTTGTTCAGAAGAAATGTACCCGTGATAACATTGGGATCCTGACATGCAGCAGGTGCTCCCAAAGCAAAGGCTCTTCCTCATGGTGCAGGTTGAGCAGGTTGCACTCTCCTTGGGTAGTTGCGGGACACATGCCCAGGCTCCCCACACGTATAACAACTGCAGTTGACATTGGGTGGAGGAAGTGCAGGTAAAGTGACAACGGGTTGGTGGGGTGTTGGTGGGGTTCTGCAGCCCTGAGCCTAATGACCCATTCTCCCACAATTTGTGCACTGCCGGCACAGAACTTCTGCTGCGTGATGAGATTGACATTTATTACATTGGGGTAGGTTCCCGGTGTACTGTCTGTGTATAGGATTAACAGGAGTTACGGGGGTTTGGTTGATGGGTGTCTCCATAGCATAACCCTTCACAGTTTCTGCTTCTTGTGCCAGTATGGTTCTGGCTTCCTGACTGTGTAGAATACTCTGGATCGATCACTGGAATTCTATTAACAATTCAATCTATGCGGAATCTAGATAAAATCTATAGGAATCAAAGACAATACAATCAATCTAATAAACATTCTCTTCATTAATACTGAAATGGATTACAAAAGTAAACAATAAGAACACACAGTTCTGTAACAATCACACTAAACTGATAAACACAGGTTTTGTCACTCACCTTACAAAATCAGACAAACCTGCAAATATATACATGACACTCAATCGAACCTAGCAGAACCATCAGGTTCGTCAGACGAACCAACAGGTTCGCTGGACGAACCTTTACAAATCAAGACTCTAGGTTCGCCGAACCTTTACATACACATGCCTATGTTCGTAGGCCAGATGAACCTAGCTTCAAACCTAACTTAACTTAAACTATTTAAATGCAACCTATTATAAAATGAACTAATAAACTCCCCCTTAATAGTTGCTTCAAATCTTCAAAATCTTGATCTTCATTCTTCAATCAGAGTCCCACTCGATGACTGATCTTTACAAACATTATCTTCAGCTCGTATAACTACAGACCTTGGAATCTTTGATAATCTTTCAGCTTCAATCCTTTTATCTCTTTCATCAATCTCCTTTTGCAAAGCCATCAACTCCACATACAAGTAATTCACATCCTCCCAATCACATCCAAAATGAATTCCCAAAGTAAAGCACATTCTTGAAATAGTCTGAAATTGTAATGCCATATCTTTATAACTCCCTCCCATATCATGATAACCTTCTTTAGCATAAATCTCAGCTTCATTGAGAGTATCAATATCTTGTTTTGAGTAGTTTACAAGCCAGACATTATCAAGTAATCTAATCACCCTCCATTTGTCATTTTCTTTCAACAAAATAATAGCTGAGTATCTTTCATCATAAAACCAAAATTTGAAGTAAGGAGACCAATTTTGTTCTATCTTTCTCAACCTTTGTCTTGAATACACTTTCGGTCCTGGATAGGCATAAGAGTTATGCTTCAGCGCTGAAAATTGAGGTACTAACCAATTCCATCCTTTCCTTGCTTTCATTTTCAACAAAGTTTCAAATCTTTCATTATGTTCAGTCTGAAATGGTTTGATCATCTTTAATGTAGAAAGCTGCATGCATTCAATTGATGGTAAAGACATAAGATCATAAGCTTTTCCAAAGTACTGGCATCCATCAGTTCTCTTCACCACATAACATCCTCTATTCTTCAACACTCCAGGAATATTATGAAATATCCATAACTCAAAATCCTTCCATGCATTTTAGATTTTGATCCAATATTGAATCTTGAAAATTGTCTTGAATGTTTGTCAGGAACATATTCATCATATCTTTCAATCATCTGTCTAAAAATCATCAAATTATCAATAATGTACTTGTGCTCTCCCTGATTTTCTCTCCATACATCCATTGGTGTTTTGATCTTCAATGTTGCACTTGACATACTTTGATATTTCTTATGAGCTTCAATATCAAAAATATTTTTCAAAGTCTGTAGATTGTACAAATTTTCTTCAGAAGATCTATCATACTTAAACTCAAATGATCTTTCTGATTCTCCTATAAGCATCTTTCCAGAGACATTTGCATTTTGAAGTTCATTCACCTTTACTCCAAACAAATTTGCAAGTTCTTCCTTTGTGTACCCATTCTCAATTTCACCTTCTTCAATTTCTTTTACTTGAATGAATTCACCAACTTTCCTTTGTAATTCACCCTCTTCAGTTTTCTTGAATAACTCTGCAAATGTTGGTAGTGAATCATCAACAACTGTCTTTTGATACTCAATCTCTGTAATATCTTCAATCTCAACATCTTCACAATCTTTTGCTCTATTAGGATCAACAAAAGAAACTGGATTTGCATCGAAAGAAATCCATGAAGAATTATAAACCACTATAGCTCCAGTAATAGAATTCAATTCACTTGAACCACCAGAACTAGCTACACCATCATCATCTCTATCATCATCATTAAAAGCACCAAGACTTGGATGTTCATGAAAATCAGAATCCTCATAGTCAACTTTTTCTTCATCATCTTCATCTTCTATGTTAACATCAACATGATCAGTATTATTTCCTTCAGACACATGAACTCTATCATTATCATCAACTCGTGTCTTAGTGTGAATAACAATAGAAGCTTTATCTTGAATATCGTCTATCCTTTTCTGCAACATCTGATTCTCTTTCTCCAGACTCATTATCTTCTCATTCTGTTCTCTGGCTATTCTTTCCAATGACATAATTCTTTCATTCATTGTCTCCTTATCTTTTAGATCCTTCTCTCTCCATTTCTGTAGTTGATTAATATGGATCTTCATCATGTCAATTTCATTTTGTACTGAAGAAGACTGTTGCTCAAAGTCAGCTTTTTCTTTTTGCTTCTTGTATTTATTAAACTCTTGAGACAAGATAGAAATTCTTCTTCTTAACTCTGAATCATCATAATCCAAAGAAAAGTTGAAGTCCATATCATCTAATCCTTCAAACATTGCATCAACTATTGAAGTCGATGTCTCTTGAAATGAAGTAATAACTGTAGTAGCTTCAACAAAAGATGCCATAAACGGTGCAACACATACATGAACATAATCAGAAGAACTTGGTATTGTAGAATCAAAAAACACAGGAACTAGTGATGTAGAAACAACAACATTTGAAGAGGTTATAGGAATAGAAACAGGAACTGAAGAAGTAATTACAGGTGAAGAAACAATAATCCTTGGAGTTCTTGTTTTCTTTCTTCTAGGCAAATTAGCCATTCTCTTCTTCTTCTTTGGACGAGATGTTTTTGGCTCATCAATAGTAAAGTTTGGATCATTCCTTTCTTCTTGTTCTTCTCTATTCAGTTGTTGTTGAATAGGATTCCTCTTCATCCTTCTCACCATTCTGTTTCCAATTTACACATCATCCATTTCAGATTCCGTTGACTCCTCTTCCACTTCATCAATGATATTCTCAGCTTCAACATTTGATTGAGATGTAGTTGTGGTAGTTTGCTCAGAAACAACTGTTTGATCCGGAAAGATAGCTTGAAGAGGCACAAAAGTAGATTGAGTCACACTTGGAGTTGCTTGTTCTTGATGATGAGGTTGAGATGATTGCTCACGAGTTTTTCTAACTTGTGGATCTTGTGGAGGAGAAGGCGGTTGTTGATCTTCATCCATCTGTTCACTCTCAGAGTTAGAATCATCATTTCTCCATGCATCACTGAGTGGGGCTACATAATTAACGCTAGCACAATGACAGATCAAATCTTTTGTAAGAAAAACATCATTACTCTTCTGGTATATCTTCACTTGACCAAAACTTGAATTAGTCATATGCTTTAACTTCAGTATATCATTCATTGCTCTTGGTAAATTCTTTTCAGGAAACTTGTCATCAATAAACATTTGCACAAATCTTGGATACATCAAGAATTTGTCTTTAGCTTTAGTGATGTTGTCAGTAGATATATGAAAATTATGGCAGAGAAGTTGAATGGCTTGTTCAGTATCAATGCAACCATAGTAGATCTCATCAAATCTCTCAGCTCATCAAAAGTTCCGTTCCTCATACTTATGCAATGTAGAAGTACATGTGCAAGAAACTTGTATTGTAGAGGCAGCTTCCCCTTCTTGATTGAATATTCACTGTAGACTCCAAAATATTTAATCCTCATGAAACATCCTTTGATACACCTTTCAGGAATCAATGTCATTCCTTCAGGTTCTCCTCCAAACTGTAAAACTCTTCTAACATCAGCTTCCCTAATCCTGATAACTTGTCCCAGCACACTGGCTTCAATCACAAACACATCATCTACTGTAATCAATCTAGCAGACTCCCAGAAACTCTGAATGTGAGATCGATAAATGTGACAAGAGTTGGAGATAGCATAATAGATCCTTGATCTTCTCAGAAACTCTTTCATCGGTCTGAACTCTTTACCATTCTTGGTAGTAGGATCCATATAAGCACACAGATTGTGTTTATCACCGAATGCTAGATTTGCCATATCTCCCCTGTGCCGAACCTTTGCCTGTGGATGAACCTATGAAATAGACAAACCTATTTCAGGTTCAAGAACCTTACTATCAAAGTAACCTACATTTTAGATGCGAACCTTTTTGGTCCAACGAACCTTTGACCATCAGAGGTTCAGTCATTGATTTAGAAAAGGTTCGGCCCGAACCTTTTTGAATCAAACGAACCTGCACATTCAAACGAACCTGTTTGAAATCCAGTTCAAAATACAAATTTACAAATTAGATGAAAATAACTACATCCATAGGTTCGCAAACAGTCGATTAACAACTTTAATGAAAACAATTTTTATCAAACTTAGATTTAAACTGATTTATTCAACAATTTTAGGTTCGACTAACTGGACTTAGATCTTAAATTTCTACATATCTAGCAGGTGAAAAATCAATCTATATACCCTTTTGAATTCACAACAACAAACCAAATCTAATGATCTATGGCAATCCCACTGATAATCACAAAATCGAAAACATCAAAATCAACAAGCAGAGGTTCGTTTTTGAGACAAAACAATGAAAGTGACAAAGCTGTTTCACGAACCTTCAACTTTATACGTTCTCAAGTTTCACACGAACCTGTAAAACAAAATCTTTCAATGAACCTGTAAGCAAACCTTGTTTGACAAACATGTTATCAAACCTATTGGATGAACCTCCCAGCAAACCTTTTGAACGAACCTTTCCACAAACCTTCTGAACGAACCTATCCACAAACCTTCTGAACGAACCTATGATCAAACCTAACATAGGTTTGGCCCAACAATTTCACACATTTTCACAAACCTTTTGATATTTTCAATTTTTCAGATTTAATCAAAAATTTTCAAACAAAACAAAATTTGGTGTTTCAGAGTTAAAAACAAATAATCAATAATTATTGATTCAACATCAGATATTTAAAAATATTTTTGGATTTTAAAATTTTATATTAAAACACACCAAAATTTTAAATTTGTAATAAAATTGAAATGAAACATGAAAATGAATGAAACAAACACATATTTTTGATGAGAAAGATCCAGACGTGAGATCATATTGCATTACAATTATCTGCACAAACTGATTGAATTAATGAATGTGTTAATTAGCAAATCATAATTCAAAGATGATTGTCAGTATACGAGTCCAAATTAAATTTAATTACTTAGTTAAGATATCAAATGGAATCAAAACAATCAAATACTTTATATTCCTCATACACTTGAACACATCCCCCGTTTTGTGAATAATTAATCAAACAATAATGTTCTTGAAACAATTTAATTCAAATGTAACTAGTTTGATCATGCAAAAACAAAATAGAACTTCTTTTTGAAAGTAATAAAATGTAAAACAATTTGAAATTGTTCAAGATCTTGGAATCAAGTTTGATACTTTCATATGCTCAGATGATCCAGATAATGAAGTAAACAATAATTTAAGATTAAGATTTTAACAATCAGATCGATATTTTCATATACGTAGAAATTGTCCAAATCTTAATCAAACCAAGAAAACTAATTTGAATTGTTTAAAGCTATAACAATCAGGTCGATACGTAAGTATACACAAAGAAAGTTTCAGCTTTAAACGAAAATAAAAGAAAAACAAATTTAGAATTTATTTTAAAATTTGACACATGATCAAAACTAGCAATTAATCATAATTTTGTAAGATTAAAAACCATGCTTTCAGGACAAAGCTAAGCACTGTATCCTAAGCAACTGTTTCCCCACAAAGTATAATCATAATTTTGTCAAATGTTATCTCAACTAAGTTATAAACCTACCAACATATCATACTAAGTAATTGTAAATGCTCTTTATATTTATGTTCTTGTATGATTCAGATGTGCTTCTGATTATTACAATGTACTATCATTTATCACTAGGTCGAATCCATTTCTCAAAATTTTAATTTTTTAATGTTTTTGAATTTTTAAATTTTATATTGTTTTTGTGTTTTTGAGTTTTCAAATGTTTTTGATTTTTCAAATTTTCTCCCCCTAAAACCTAAAAAACAAACCAAACAAAATAAAAAATAAAGAAAATATGTGATGTCAATTCAATAAAAATTGATTATGATGGAATTTGATTTGATATGACCTCACCCATGACCCGAATTCCATTGAGTTTGAGTAGATACTCAAAACGAGTTTTTATCAAAAGCCTTGGTGAGAAGATCTGCACGTTGCTCATTTGTGTGTATCTTCACCGCATAAATAAGTTCTTTTCATAGCAATCGCGCATGAAATGAAACCGAATATCAATGTGTTCGCAAATGATACCCTGGATTTTTAGTAATAGCAATGGCAGCCTCATTATCAACATGTATCAGGGTATTAAGAAAATTCAAACCATAGTCTCTCATTTGTTTTTGTATCCATAATACTTGTGAACAACAACTGGCAGCAGCGACATACTCAGCTTCACAAGTTGATGTAGCCATAGAAGTTTGCTTTTTACATTGCCAAGAGACCAATATTTCCCCTAAAAATTGTGCACCACCAGTTGTGGATTTAGTATCTGTCTTGCATCCTCCATAATCGGAGTCACTGTAAGCATTGAAGGAAAAGTTATCATCCTTAGGATACAACAGACCGGTGTCTGGTGTACCCTTCAGATAACGAAGAATTCGTTTGACTGCTATCAAATGTGACACCTTAGGTTTAGATTGATATCTTGCACAAATACTTGTAGCAAAAACAATATCTGGTCTTGAGGCTGTTAGATACATCAAACTTCCAATAATTCCACGATAAAGTGTAGGATCAATTAACACCCCCGAAATATCAGGCACAATCCCGTGATTGGGCCGAATGGGTGTGGAAATTGGTTTTGAATCAAGCATGCTAAACCGTTTTAGCATATCTTGAATATATTTAGTTTGATGAATGAAAATTCCATTATCAGTTTAATCAACTTGTAAACCCTGAAAAAACTTGATATCTGACATCGCACTCATCTCAAATTTATCAATCATCACCTCTTTGAATTCCACGCACATTTGTTCATCGGTAGATCCAAAGATGATGTCATCCACATAGATCTAAACAAGAAGAATGTCCTTGACCTTTTCCAGAAAAAACAAAGTTTTGCAATCTGACCCCTATTGAACCCGTGTTCAATAAGGTGAGTCGATAAAGTCTCATACCAGGCACGCGGATCCTGATGAAGAAACATACAGTGCTTTGTCCAAGAGGTAAACCTGATCCCAATGAATAGGATCCTCAAAGCCCGGTGGCTGACAAACATACACTATTTCCTTCAAAGAACCATACAGAAAAGTAGATTTAACATCCAACTGAAATACTTTGAACTTCTTATGGGCAGTAAAAGCAAGAAAAAGCCGAATTGCTTCTAATCGTGCCATAGGTGCAAAAACCTCATCATAATCAATTCCCTTAACTTGTCGAAAAACCTGAACCACTAAACGAGCTTTGTTTCGAATTACACCTCTGTCATCTCGTTTACATCGCAACACCCATCGTGTGCCAATCTTTTTCTCTCCTTTTGGAAAATCTATCAAATACCAAACCCCCAACTTGCGAAATTGATTCAATTTTTCTTGCATAGCCTCCACCTAGGCCGGATCACGCAAAGCTTTAGTCACAGTCTTTGGCTCTATTTGAGAAATAAATGCGGAATGCATCCAGAGCTCTTGACTGCCATGAGCTTTCTCTGACTCAACATACATACTTTCCTCATTTGTGAGTTGATAGCGTGTCTGCTCTCCTGCATTAGGATCTCCTATAATTTGATCAATCGGATGATTAACATGAACACGTGTGACAGGCAATTGCGGTACAACTACATCATGATCCAGATTGTTGATATTCTGATCAGTATCTTTATCATGGGAGATAGCATCTTCAAAAACCTCATTTTCTTCCTCTGATGACCAATCTTCATTAATAACTTTTGAAGTACCTTCTGCATGTGGTATAATGACTTCATCTCCAGGTTGATGAGAAATACCTTGTTCATTTGAATTCTGCAAATCATACAACATTTGTAAGGTTATTTCATCATCAGAAACAGTTGAAGACATATTAAAAGACTCAAACAACTTATTGTAATTGAAAAGCCAATCTGGACCCTTCCTGTTTGGTATAGGTGTATGTCGTTGGACATCCACATGATACCACAATTCCACAACACCCGTACGTCTGTTAAACACACGTTTGTTTGGAAGACTATAGCCAAGAAAGGAACCCTCTTCAACTTTAGAAGTGAATTTTGAATCCTTCTTTAGCATTATACTAGGAGCCCCAAAAGGTTCCAAGTGTTCCATATTGGGCTTTCGATTTTGAAGCAATTCATAACAAGATTTATTGTGTCTTTTGACAATTAAAACTCTTTTAAGGGTAAAACAAGCAGTAGCCACAGCTTCAATCCAAAAACTAATGGGAAGTTTAGAATCAGCTAGCATCGTTCTCGCATATTCAATCAAAAACCTGTTCTTTCTTTCAGCTACACCAATTATCTGAGGTTCATATGGTGCACTGAATTGCTGCTGAATGCCTTTGGAATTACAAAATTCCTCCATTTGATGATTTTTGAACTCAGTCCCATTGTCAGATCTTATATGCTTCACCCTAAACTTAAATAAAGTCTCCAACCTATTTATCAACAAAACAAAGTTTTCATAAGTATCTGATTTATGTTGCAAAAACATAACCCATGAAAATCTTGAAAAGTCATCAGTCACCACAAAACAATAAGATTCACCACCTATACTCTTCACATTGATGGGTCTAAAAGATCCATGTGAAGAAGTTCAAGAGGCATGTCAATAGAAAAAAAATTTCTTTGTTTTGTGAGACTTCCTTTTCTATTTACCCATTTTACATGAAACACACACATCTGGAAGTTTAAAATGTTTTACAGGTACACCATCAACTAAATGATTATGCACAAGATGATTCATTTTCCGGATGCGAATATGTCCCATCCACCTGTGCCATGAACGTGTGTCCTGTTCAATAGCTTTGGACATCAGGCATGTTTCCACACTATTTACTGTCTCCGATTTTGCCATGTCAAGCACATAAAGTTCCTTGCTCTGCTCAGCCGTCATCAGAATCCACTCCTCTGAAATCTTAAATCCTTGCTTGAGTACATAACACCTTTCTTTGTCAAACATCACTTTGTAATCTTTATCACAAATCTGCGATACACTCAACAAATTGTTAGTTAATTCTTTACAAAAATTAACATTTTCAAAAGAAACCTTCCCATTTGTCAAACTACCAATCCCTGTAATTTGACCTCCTTTATCTCCACCAAAGCTCACATAACTTTCTTTCACAAGCTTGAAATCTCTTAACAAGTTCAATTCTCCAGTCATATGGCGGGAACATCCACTATCAACAATCCAACGATTGTTAATATGGTCCGTGGATGCAACCTGGGCAACAAATTAAAAGAAACTTATCAGTATTCAAAAGGGATGACCTCCGCCATTTCGGCGTCGAGTCTCCCGGAATGAAACCTTTCCATTCTTTTGTGATGACCTGATTGAATAACCATCATCACTTGTGTCCTCTTTCTATGAAAATTCATCACCTGATCTATTTTTGAGTTTCCAAAATGATTTAAATTTGATAGGTTGTTTTGAAAATGAAGATCTTGATGAAAAATTTTCAAATGAATCATCATCAGATGAAGTCACAATTTTCACAATTTTTTTTTTAAAATTTCTTTTGTTATCAAAAATTCTTTTCTTTTTTTTTGATTTATTCTTGCACCCAAAAGCAGTCAGGGTTGAATTTCCTAAGAACTCTCATCTCATCTTCACTAGGTCTATCGCTCCTAGAGCTTCCATTTGAAACATGCACTCGAAACTCCTCGTCAGAACTCTTTCTGATTTGGTTATTAGGACAATTAGCAGAAATATGTCCTTTCCCACAACAAGGAAAACACTTTCGTGTTTCGCTTGTTGAAAATGACTTCAAACTGACACAATCACTTGAACTGAACCCTATATTGCAGTTAGCAACCAAATGACCCATATTACCACATCTGTAACACTTGCTCTCTTTAGTTTGAGATTTTGTGTGGGTTCATCATAAAAACTTGATGAACTGAAAGGTCTTGAGAAAACCTTTGAAGATGAGCTTTTGTTTCTAAAACCAGTTGAACTTTTATTTGAATTATCCATTTGCTTTTGAAAATTCTTTGATTTAGCCTTGTGTCCAACCCCAAAATTATCAAAGAAAAAATCCACCTTTTCCACTTTCTTAGAAATCACATTTTTCTTTTGAAAATTTCCGCTAGACTCTCCTTGATGTGTCTTAGATGATCTAACAGACACAATCAGTTTAAGAGTAGTGGTTGGTTTGGTTTTAGTCACTGGTTTGGAAACCTGTGTGGTTTTAAGAACCACCCTCTCAACTTGTTTAATCTCAGATCTTAACTGTTGATTTTTGTAACACCCTTGTCACCATATGTCACATCTAGACATTTTATAACATTATTTAACAAACTAAGCATAAGTCCTAGTAAAAACTTTTGTGTTTTACACATCTATAAACATACTATTTACTAACACCTTTTAAAAACAAGTTTAAGTATGTTTACAAACTCCATAAAACATTTATTACAAAAAAGTTTCACACAAGTTGGTTATTAAGTTTAAAACCATCCCGAGACTTCACGTTCGATTCCGATCACCATCACCGCTCACCTGACTCCTTTGTACCTGTAAACATCACATTTAAATTCACCATTAGTTCATTAGAACTAAGTAAGATAACCCCGTTATTTTCTTAAGTATATTCCATAACATCATATGGATATACTAATGATGTTCCAATTATAATTTGGCAACATTATTCAATCGCATACAACACGAATTACCAACGGGTCGTTTTCATCCAACATCCCGTCAATCTCCCATTCATGCATAATCATTATAATTTAACACAACACATATGTGCACACAAATCTCTAATTGTGCATCATATTTTTCAAAAGTCAAACTTAAACAATTTGACTCTTGAAATTAGACGTCTACAATCTTGTAGAGCATCTTTTGTTCACACACCTTGTGAATATATTACATTGGATTTGCAAGTCTTATGTTCACACACCTTGTGAATCGAAACATGCACATAGCCAATTTAATGTTTACACTTTTGTAGATCATAACCTCCACATTGTAATGGTTGTTTACACTTTTGTAAATCAACTCAATCATTATCACTAGTTGAATGTTCACACACCTTGTAAATCATTCAATTACAATAGCCATACCAACCATAACCATTTAAATCAAATTCACTCAAAACAAAAAATCACATATATTCACATATAACAAGATTTAACAACATGAACACACAACTTGTGTTATTTATATAATCTAATTCATTCGACATGTTTCACTCTTCGTATTCAATTAAACCTCGTTGAGGCTTTTACTAAACAACTCATGTGTAATAAATTAATCTACACATGTTCTTAATCATATTATCAAAGTTTCATATTTTGTAATCCATTACTTGACTTTCATCATCAACACCTAGTTGTACATCACACGTATACAACTAGTTTCAACACACCCAGCACCCATACATATTGATTCAAACTCATTTGAATCTCATTCATTACTAGGTGGCATTTAGAAGTCAAGTCATTATTTATAATTAGCATATTATGCTAAAATCATTAACTTTCAAATTTTAACATTCAATCAACTTTTGAATTGGATTTATCATTCCAAAGAATGATCCAAAACCACCATAACCACGATTTCATCATCCCACTAGTTATCATACTCAATAATATGAGTTTCATGACAACTGGACATTATAACTAATCAAAATCAAAATTTCACCGTTAAAACATCTAGTTTTTCATTTCTAATCATCCCTGATCATTATATAATGCTCAAAACTCAATTTAATCCGTATACTACTAAAATAAATGGGATAAAACGAATTGTTACCCTTCAAATGGATTTCTGGTTGAAATACGACGATCTGGACTTGTAGAAATGATCCACAGCTCAACCCAAATGTTTGGATGGCTCCAAAGTTAAGATTAGATGCTAAAATTTCAGTTTGATGAGCTATGGAGAGTGCTGGTTTGAAGATATTGAAAAAATAAGATTTTCTGTGCAATTCCGATAAGAATAGCAATCTACCGCCTCAATACAAGCCAGGCGCACCGCCCCGCGTGGCCGTTTGGCCCGGGGCGTAGCGCGTGAGGTCTAGGCTTCACAGATCTTTTCTGCCATCCGCGCGTACCGCCTGTATTGGCCTCTTGGGGCTAGGCGGTACGCCTATCATCCTAATTTTTGATTTTTTTGCATTTTATTCTTTTTGTGATTTCGGACAATCCGGAACTCCGTTTCACGCTCGGTTTTCTCCCACGTTCATCATTTCTCACATATTTTCAATTTGTAACAATCACAATCATTTTGTTAATGATTATTTCAAACATGTACGGTTTTTGAAAACCGATCGTTACAAATCTCCTTTCCTTACAAAGGTTTCGTCCTCGAAACCGCTTATACATCAAAAAGAAAAGGATAAAATTTCCTCATCTCATCTTCCGACTCCCGTTGGCGTCAGATCCCGTTCTATTTTTCCATTGGACCTTAATCTAGTTCAAGGACTTATTTCTCAAATGTTTGACCTTTCGATGGTCTAATATAGCTACCGACTTTTTCACATAGTTCAACTTGTCATCAATTTCCAAGTCTTCTAGTGGCACATAAGCCGATTCATCAGCCAGACATTTTCTCAGGTATGACACATGAAGAGTATCATGTATACTGCTCAATTCTTCTGGTAGCTCAAGGCGATAAGCAACACTACCTATCCGAGCTATAATTCTGAATGGTCCGATAAAACGCGGACTTAATTTCCCTCGCTTACGAAAACAAATCACATCCTTCCAAGGGGAAACCTTTAATAACAAAAAGTCTCCTACTTGAAACTCAATCGGTTGTCTTCGTTTATCTGCATACGACTTTTGACGGTCTTGGGCCTCCTTTAAGTGAGCTCGTATCTGATCAATTCGTTGGTTTGTAACTTTAAGTATCTCTTTATTTTCGAGCTCTCGCGGGCCAACTTCTCCCCAACAAACGGGAGTACGACACCTCCTCCCATATAACATTTCATATGGAGGCATTCCCAATCCGGAATGATAACTATTGTTATATGAAAACTCCGCCAGAGGTAGATAGTCATCCCATCTACCTCCAAAATCAATAATACATGCTCGTAACATATCCTCCAGTGTCTGAATGGTCCGTTCACTCTGACCATCAGTCTGGGGATGATACGCCGTGCTCAAAAACAGTTTCGTGCCCAATTCTGTTTGAAAATTCTTCCAGAAATGAGAAGTGAATCGTGTGTTCAGATACAATCGTCACTAGTATCCCGTGACGCGACACTATTTCTTTCACATACACTTCAGCCATTTTCTCGGAAGAATACAATTCACGAATAGGAATAAAATGAGCACTTTTAGTCAATCTATTTTCCGTAGGGCTTTTGATGTTCAACCTTTACTTGCAAACAAGTTAAACATTTTTCAACATATTTAACAATATCTGGTTTCATACCTGGCCACCAGTAATTTACCCGAAGGTCTCGATACATTTTAGTGGCTCCCGGATGAATTGAGTATTTTGATTTATGAGCTTCCTCCATCAAATCAGTTTTCAAAGAACAAGTGGGAGGTATCCACACCCTACGCCATCTTGTCTTTAAACCACGACTATCTTTATCCAAGTTATGAGCTTGCCCCTTTTTTCGGTCTCGTTTCCAATTTTCTTCCTTTAAAGCTTCAGCTTAAGCTTCTTTAATTTAACCCACCAAGTGAGAGGAAATTACAATCTTCATTGCTGTAACCCGAATGGGTTCATTTTCTTCTTTCCTACTCAAGGCATCCGCTACCCCATTGGCTTTTCCCGAAGGATAAAGGATTTCAAAATCATAATCCTTGAGTAATTCTATCCAACGTCTCTGCCTCATATTTAATTCCTTCTGTGTGAAGAAATATTTCAGGCTCTGGTGATCAGTGTAAATTGTGCATTTCACACCATACAAGTAATGCCTCCAGATTTTTGAGGCAAACACCACTGCTGCCAATTCTAGATCATGAGTAGGATAGTTTACTTCATGAACTTTCAGTTGCCTCGATGCATAGGCAATCACTTTAACCCTTTGCATAAGGACACAACCAAGCCCAAGATAAGATGCATTAGAGTACACCACAAAATCATCAGGTCCATCTGGTAGAGTTAATACCGGTGCTTGAGTTAACTTGAACTTGAGTTCATTAAAAGCTTTTTCTTGATCATCACCCCAAACAAATTTAACATCTTTTCTTGTCAATTTAGTGAAAGGAGATGCAATTCTTGCAAAATCTTGTATAAACTACCGATGGTAACCGGCTAGACCAAGAAAACTTCTAATTTCAGTAGGAGTTTTAGGGGAACTCCACTTCATCACCGCTTGAACTTTCGAAGGATCAACAAGTATGCCATCAGCACACACCACATGTCCCAAAAACTGGACTTCACGCAACCAAAATGCGTATTTAGAAAATTTGGTATATAGTTTCTCCTTACGTAAAGTTTAAAGGACTTCAGGCAAATGACAAGCGTGATCACCCTCATTTTTAGAATAAATAAGAATGTCATCGATAAAAACAATGATAGATTGATCTAACATTGGGCGACACACCCGGTTCATCAAATCCATGAACGCAGCCAGTGCATTTGTCAACCCAAACGACATAACAAGAAATTCATAATGACCGTAACGAGTACGGAAAGCGGTCTTGGGAATATCTTCCTCTTTAACCTTGAGTTGATGATAACCCGAGCGAAAATCGATTTTAGAAAACCACGACGCTCCTTGCAACTGATCAAAAAGATCATCAATTCGAGGTAGAGGATATCGGTTTTTCACAGTCACTTTGTTCAACTCTCTATAGTCGATACACATTCTAAGGCTTCCGTCTTTCTTTTTAACAAAAAGAATTGGTGCACCCCATGGGGAAATACTTGGACGGATAAAGCCTTTATCTAAGAGATCTTGCAACTGTGTCATTAATTCTTTCATTTCAGATGGTGCCAAACGATATGGAGCTTTGGCTATGGGCTTAGCCCCAGGAATAAGATCAATCTTAAACTGAAAATCTCTATCAGAAAGAATCCCCGGTAAATCATCCGGAAATACATCAGGGAAATCCCTAACCATTGGAGCATCATTAAGTTCCTTCATATCTTTTTGTGCATCAAGAATATAAGCTAAGAATGACTGACCCCCATGGTTCATGTAATTCATAGCTTTAGCTAGAGAGTACAATATGGTTCCACCCCTTCTCTCTCCTTGAATGCATACTTCATAACCACCCGGAGATATTAATTGAATAACCTTACGGTTACATACAATATTAGCTCAATATTTAGACAACCAATCCATCCCAATCACAACATCAAACTCTCCGAAGATCATTGGAATGAAATCAACCTCATAATCCTCACCATCTATAGTGAGTTTACATCTATGATAGTTGTCATACACTAAGAAACTCTTAGAGTCAGCTATTTCTACCTCTAATGGATAAGGTAGTTTAGCTAATACAAACGAATGATGGTTCACAAACTTCACAGATATAAAAGAACGACTAGCTCCAGAATCAAACAATACATAAGCAGGTAAGGAATTTATATGAAAAGTACCTGTCACCACGTCTGAAGTGACTTTGGCCTCTTCTACTGTAATCTTGAAGGCTCTACCCTTTGGTGTGGGTATTTCAACCATCTTGCCACTACCTTGAGCCTTAAAGGACCCACCACTAGTACCTCCTTGACCAGCCCCTTTCAATTCTGGGCACTCACTTCGTCGGTGTCCCGGTTTGTAACAGTTGTAGCACAGATTGAGTGCACCGGCACATGGAGAGGCAAAATGCCCCGACTTGCCACATTTATAACACACTACTGATTTAAAATAACATTCCCCAACATGTTTCTTTTCACAAGTTAAACAATATCTAGCTTCTTTCAGGGAACTAGACTTTTTTAGTGGACTAACAAATTTCCCCTTTTTAGAGGATCCCACGTCTTTTTCCATCTTTCGTTTTTCTCCACGGTCCTCTTGTCTCCTTAACTCCAATTCATGCTCACGAGCACAATCAATCAATTCTGGCAAAGTTTCAAACTTTGATGTATAAGAAACTCCCGGTACTTAGCATTCAACATGCTATGGTACCTATTAATCCACATTCGCTCAGTTCTAAGAAGATCAGGACAAAATTTGGCTTTATCAAAGAACACTGCAGTAATAGTGTCTATATCTTCCTCCTTGTGCCTCATATTTAGGAACTCCTCAGTAATTCTATCAATAGCAGCTTGAGGACAGAATCGTTTAAGGAACAACTCCTTAAGTGCTCCCCAAGTCAAATCCTTGATACTATCCCGACCCTTCTCCTTTCGAAGAAGTTCCCACCAATCTTTTTCTCGGTCCTTTAATTGGTTCCCAGCAAACATCACCTCATCAGAAGGATCATAATGACATGTTTCAAATGTACTTTCCATGTCAGAAATCAACCTTTGAGTCAACAGTGGATCCACCTCACCTTTAAATTCAGTTGGCTTACAAGCCACAAAATCCTTATAAGTAACCTTTTTAGAAGGTTTCTCCCCACCTATTTCCTCTTTAAGAGTTGCAAACTCTTCACGTATCAAATTTTTCAATGAAGCTTGTATTCCATCTAGATGAGTTGGTAAGGTAGCTTTAAATGCTTTAGCTATCTCCTCTCTCACCATTACTTGCAATTCGGTGAGATGTTCTTCTTCATGATATAACCCCCCTGAGTTATGTTCCTCAGTCATTTTATGACTGCAAAAATTTAAACACGTCATTAGTTTTACATATATACTAACATATATGCAAACCACAAACTCATCCTTAACGGATTTATACACTACATATTTATGTGTCTTTATTGAATATTCACACTTTTGTGAATTACTCAATTATTTAACTAATAATGACACAATTGTGATTTTTACCAATCACATACACCTAGTTTTAACACCTTACCAAATCTTCCTTATACTAATATGAAATAATGTTCCTAAAGATACGCTCATATCGTGTATATGTTACTAAGCTGGCCAGGCATAGTAAGATATGCACCATATACCCGTGTCCTTACGTCCACTATTTCACACAAATTAGGAATATTGGTTTGTAATATAACAAGTCCTCATATCACACAACATCAAACAACAATTTACAGATACATCATACCTGGTGAGTTCGGCTTTGTGATCGGATTTCGGATCGAACGGCTCTTCCCATCTATCCAGAGCTCAATGGTTTGAGTTTAAGTGTTCATGACGCACTCAAATCCCTCAAACCGTTGGCTCTGATACCAACCTGTAACACCCTTGTCACCATATGTCACTTCCAGACATTTTATAACATTATTTAACAAACTAAGTATAGGTCCAGTAAAAACTTTTGTGTTTTACACATCTATAAACATACTATTTACTAACACCTGTTAAAACAAAGTTTAAGTATGTTTACAAACTCCATAAAACATTTATTACACAAAAGTTTCACACAAGTTTGGTTATTAAGTTTAAAACCACCCCGAGCCTTCATGTTCGATTCCGATCACCATCACCGCTCACCCGACTCCTTTTTACGTGTAAACATCACATTTAAATTCACCATTAGTTCATTAGAACTAAGTAAGATTACCCCGTTATTTTCTTAAGTATATTCCATAACATCATATGGATATACTAATGATGTTCCAATTATAATTTGGTAACATTATTCAATCGCATACAACACAAATTACTAACGGGTCGTTTTCATCCAACAACCCGTTAATCTCCCATTCATGCATAATCATTATAATTTAACACAACACATATGTGCACACAAATCTCCAATTGTGCATCATATTTTCCAAAAGTCAAACTTAAACAATTTGACTCTTGAAATTAGATGTCTACAATCTTGTAGAGCATCTTTTGTTCACACACCTTGTGAATCTATTACATTGGATTTGAAAGTCTTATGTTCACACACCTTGTGAATCGAAACATGCACATAACCAATTTAATATCTACACTTTTGTAGAACATAACCTCCACATTATAATGGTTGTTTACACTCTTGTAAACCAACTCAATCATTATCACTAGTTGAATGTTCACACACCTTGTAAATCATTCAATTACAATAACCACACCAACCATAACCATTTAAATCAAGTTCACTCAAAACAACAAATCACATATATGCTAAATGCACAAATACTTGTAGTGTGGACTCACCCAATCCTACAACTACAAGTTCAATCAAATAGGTAACTTACCTTGATTTGAAGAGTTATCAAAAATCTCCAAGTCTTTTCCAGGCCTTCTAGAACTAGATTCACCTCTTCTTCATATTATATATTCACATATAACAAGATTTAACAACATGAACACACAACTTGTGTTATTTATATAATCTAATTCATTCGACCTGTTTCACTCTTCGTATTCAATTAAACCTCGTTGAGGCTTTTATTAAACAACTCATGTGTAGAAATTAATCTACACATGTTCTTAATCATATTATCAAAGTTTCATATTTTGTAATCCATTACTTGACTTTCATCATCAACAACTAGTTGTACATCACACGTATACAACTAGTTTCAATACACCCAGCACCCATACATATTGATTCAAACTCATTTGAATCTCATTCATTACTAGGTGGCATTTAGAAGTCAAGTCATTATTTATAATTAGCATATTATGCTAAAATCATTAACTTTCAAATTTCAACATTTAATCAACTTTTGAATTGGATTTATCATTCCAAAGAATGATCTAAAACCACCATAACCACGATTTAATAATCCCACTAGTTATCATACTCAATAATATGAGTTTCATGACAACCGGACATTATAATTGATCAAAATCAAGATTTCACCGTTAAAACATCTAGTTTTTCGTTTCTAATCATCCCTGATCATTATATAATGCTCAAAACTCAATTTAAAATGTATACTATTAAAATAAATGGGATAAAACGAATTGTTACCCTTCAAATGGATTTCTGGTTGAAATACAATGATCTGGACTTGTAGAAACGATCCACGGCTCAACCCGAATGTTTGGATGGCTCAAAGTTAAGATTAGATGCTAAAATTTCAGTTTGATGAGCTATGGACAGTGTTGGTTTGAAGATATTGAAAAAAATAAGATTTTCTGTGCAATTCTGATAAGAATAGCAATTTGCCGCCTCAATATAAGCCAGGCGCACCGCCCCTCGTGGCCGTTTGGCCCGGGGCGTAGCGCGCGAGGCCTAGGCTTCCCAAATCTTTTATGCCATCCACGCGTGCCGCCTGGACTGGCCTCTTGGGGCTAGGCGGTACGCCTAGCATCCTAATTTTTGATTTTTTTTGCATTTTCTTCCTTTTGCGATTTCGGACAATCCGGAACTCCGTTTCACGCTCAGTTTTCTCCCACGTTCATCATTTCTCACATATTTTCAATTTGTAACAGTCATAATCATTTATTAATGATTATTTCAAACGTGTGTGATTTTTGAAAACCAATCGTTACAATTTTTAACAGTCTTTTTCTCAACACTTTTTCCTTTGTAGCCATTTTGTCTCAAAATATCGGAAGAATATTTCGACTTAGTGATATCTTCGATGATTGGAGCATCACTGTCAAGTGACACCTTTTCATCAAAAGATGAGACTCTAGCATGTGCAATAACATTTTCCGACTCGATTTCAGTTAAAGAAGCTTGGAGGAGGTGTTACTGCATGAAATCCCAAGCCATTTGTATCATTCGATGACCTTTGCATTGCAGCAAAGTAATCGATAACATACTGAGAATTCTGATAATTGTCTAGCTTGCTTTTATGCATTTCTGGCTCTGCTCTGGTTGCTGACAGTTCAACTTTCAACTTCTGCACTGACTCGAGATGCACAAAAACTGCATGATTATTTTGCAAAACTTTAACTTTTAATTCCTCATTTTCTTTTCCCAAGTCTATGATCTTTTTGTCAAAATCTTTTTCCCTTGAAACTAGCTTTTTGTTAGCTTCAGTACGCTCGATCAGTTCTGCAGTCAATTGAGCATTCAATTCCTTCAACTTTTCAGCTACCTCCAAAAGATCATTATTTACCTCCTCAGCCTTCTCTTTTCCCTTGTTTTCTTCTTCAGCCATAGAAGCCATAAAAGCGCCCATTAACTCATCATATTATTTTCCCCAGTCATATCCTTTGTCTGCTTAACTGACTAAAGCTTTGGTTGATTCGTCAGGATTCTCCCTTTTCTTTTGATAAGCTTCTTTTGGCTTGAATGGATTCAAGTTGCCTTACTTCTTTGGATTTTTACATTCTCTAGAAAAATGACCCAATTCACCACAGTTGTAGCATTGTGTGGCTTTTGGATTGAATTCAAACTTTGTGTTACGATCAAAGATAAAGCTCTTTCCTGTTTTCTTCTCATAATTTTTAATTTCCAATCCTTCCAGCTATATGTTCTTCATAAGCACTGACAACACATGAAAGTATTAACATATGATCTTTGACAGCCTCAACAGACACCTTTCCCAAGTTTGTTGTATTCAATTGAATTGGAGTAGCAGATGAAGAATCTTACTTTTTCTCATTCCCAGAATAAGATGAACTTGAACTAGTAGAGGCAGATGGTACAGAAGTACTCTCAGTAGTACTTGAAACAAAAGATGTCTGTATTTTTGCTGATTGAACAGGAGGTGTAACAACATATGCACCATAAAGTGAAGGATCCTATGTTACATTAACTCTTTTAGCTTTTCTTTTATCCTTCATTTCCTGTTCTTCTGACTTTTGAATAAATTCCACAAGTGTCATTCCTGGAAGATTTTCTCTCAAAATCAGCAGCAGTGAATTCCACCTTTCGGGCAAAGCATCTGCAAAACAATCTATCTTCTCTTCTTCAGAATACTCAATACCACACTTACGAACTTCTGTCAACAAATGTCGATATCTTCTAAACAAAGCATCAAGACTCTCATTTCCTATGTAGTTGAAATTCTCAAATTCTTTTCTTAAATCAGTGGCTTTCATTTTCTTGAGTTTGGTGTTTCCCTCCACTCTCGCCTTCAAAGCATTCCATAATCCGTATGATGTCTTATGTTCATCAAATTGATGAAGAATTTGATTAATAATTGCTTGACATAACATCCAATATGCTTTCTTCTCAGAATCATATTTCTTTCTTTGTTCAACGTCCAATCGATCAAGAGTTTGATCAAGATATGTTCCAACCACCTTTGGTCGTTCATATGGTGATAAGATTCTTTCCCAAAGATTTGTGTCAGTACCATTGAGATGTGTCTCAAACCGACCTTTCCAGTTCTCATAATCAGTCAAATCAAGTAGTTTTGGCACTTTGTTTGTGCATCCCAACTCAGTTTCACTAATCAAAATAATCTGAATCTTAGAATTTTGATTAGCAACTGCTGCAAACATATCCACCATGTTTTAAATTTTAGTCAGCGAACCTATTAATCTTTTACAAGCTCACGAACCTATGAATCAGGCGAACCTTCTTCAAACTTAGAATCAACGAACCTTAGTCAACAAACCTTACTCAAATCTTGACCAACGAACCTTCTCGACAAACGAACCTTCCTTAAATCGTGACCAACGAACCTTCTGAAAACCTCTCGAACGAACCTCTCCAAACCTTTAACACTCGAACCTCAATTTGAATAGGTTCGTCTCACGAACCTCAACAAACCTTAAATTTCAGCTGAGAATCAACCAGGTTCGTCTCACGAACCTATAGTTTAGACTTGAAAATTTTGGCGGGAAAGTCTTCAAAATCTAGAGGGAAAACCTTCAAAGCTTCAAACCTTCTAATTTACTGTTTTGACGAAAATTCTTTGATTTGAACTAGCAAAATGTCAACAAATGATGATGAAATATCAGAAACTGAAAGTCAAAATATAGCCATTTCAGAATCTTCAAGAGTGATTGATAGTCTTCAAAAACTTGTATAGAACTCCTCCATAAGCTCTGACACCACTGTAGAATACTCTGGATCGATCACTGGAATTCTATTAACAATTTAATCTATGCGGAATCTAGATAGAATCTATATGAATCAAAGACAATACAATCAATCTAATAAACATTATCTTCATTAATACTAAAATGGATTACAAAAGTAAACAATAAGAACACACGGTTCTATAACAATCACACCAAACTGATAAATACAGCTTCTGTCACTCACCTTACAAAATCAGACATACCTGCAAATATATACACGACACTCAGCCGAATACACATGCCGAAGTTTGTGGGCCAGACGAACCTAGCATCAAACCTAACTTAACTTAAACTATTTGAATGCAACCTATTACAAAATGTACTAATAGATTAACTCTTCCTTGACCGAGGTAGGTTCGTCTTTCAGCACCCTAGTCTGCACCATGACATCTGTCAGGGTGGAAGAGCGAGCTATGGCTGAATGCGAATGCATGGTGGCAACCCGCGGATGTACTGATGAATGATGTGCTCCGGGGTAGGAAAAAGATACGGTACTAGGGACACCAATTCATGAAAGCGAGTAGTGAAAGTGAGATGATCTGCCCCAATCATCTCAAGGGCTCCACACTTGCTGTTCCACCTTTTGCAGTTCATTCTCTAGGCAAAGTGTTTGGCGTAATAGACTCGCGAAGTCGGCCCATGGAATTGATAAGGCCGCTTTCCTTCCCTATGCTTGAATCTGGGAGTTCCACCATGCTAATACCCATTTGTCGAATGATCTGGCTGCGTACCGGACTCGGTGGGGTTCCAGGCAACTGCTAATATCAAGTGTATGATCCATCTTGCTAATCCATTGGACCAGCCCCACAACACCCTCGGTGCCCTCAAATGTAGGAGGTTTGCATCCTACAAAGTTTCTGTAGGCATATCTGGTGGTAGCCCCGGTAGTGGCACTCCCCGACCTAGAAGAGATCTCTGCATGGCTAGTACTACTACTGCCGTGGTTGATTTCGTTGATGATTTCTGGAATGGCAGTCCGCAGTTGTTCAGTGATCAATGTGGCTAATGCGGCCATGGCGGGGTCCACTTCCACCTCTTTCCTGGTTTGTCCCTCTCGGCAGAGTGTTGGATCCATCAGGCTGAGTGTTTGTCTCCTCGAGCTGGGTGTTCTTCTGACTCCTTCTTCGTGGTGGCATTGTACTAAAATAAGGATAGACATTAGTATCAGGGTTAGCACATAGTAGACATGCGTAATATTTTCTCTATCCTATTGCCTCTACATGCGGGTCCCTAGGTTATAGTCTAGGTCAATCCTTCAACGTGGCCTAATTTCTCTATAACCATGGCTCTGATACCAATCTGTCACCCCTCGGGCCGGATTGGGGACCCGACGGGCAGAAGGGTCCCGAGGCGTGATGGAATCGGAGTGATCAGATTGATTGTACAACACATGATTTAAAAAAAGGATTTAACATTACAACCAATACATGTTCCAAAATATTACATGATAGTTGTCTTAATACAATACATCATCAAAATACATCAGTTCATCTAAATACCATTCTTGATTCAGTGGTCAACTAAACTACAGTCCACTAGGCCGCTATCAAGATATGCTACCCCGCTTACTTGCGCCACCCATGAGCATAACCATACATGTTCGTCCCCTGAGAAGCATGTAAAAATAAGGTCAACAGAATGTTGGTCAGTTCATAATTTAAAATAAGTGAAATCTAATATACCATAAAATAAAGGTTCAAGGGAATAGTATAATGCATGAATGGTAACTTCCTAATGTTACATATATTATCCCGAACTAGCTAGTATCGTATATGTATAGGGCATACGAAAGGTCCTGAGACATAGCCGCTAGCCCACCATGCCCTAGCTGATTCACGACTATATACCTAACATGGATTGGAAATTCTGCTAGCTCACCTATAGCCAACCAAACTCTCAATCAGAACAGAGGTGGTGCAAACCCACCAGTTTGCGCGTTCAAACACTTCAACTCCTATAATCCACAAAAGTTTACGGGTTCTGAGGGAGCCACTGGTGAGTATTGAGAACACCTTCATCAACAGTGATTATCCTGAAAATGTCGGTCACCTATTTGTTGGACCGTTTGAAGCACTTTATGGTAGAGAATGTCGGTCACCTATTTGTTGGACCGAGGTCGGCGAATCGCAGATCACTGGTCCTGAGATTATTCAAGAATCGACTGACAAGATTCACCAGATTGGCGACAATCTGTTTGCTGCTCGCAGTCGACAGAAGAGTTACGCGGATAAACGACGGAAACCTTTAGAGTTTGAGGTTGATTATTTAGTATTGCTCAAAGTATCACCTTGGAAGGGAGTTGTACGATTCGGGAAGAAGGGTAAGTTTGCTCCACGATATGTTGGCCCTTTTAGGATTCTTGAACGGATCGGGAAGGTTGCCTACAAGTTGGAACTTCCTCCTGAACTTAGCAATGTACACCCGACTTTTCACGTGTCCAATTTAAGAAAATGTTTAGCTGATCAGGATCTTCAGGTACTACTCGACGACATTCGCGTCGATGATAATGGGGTAAACACATGCATGTGAGCGTCACGAACCTGATGTTGTCACGAACCTAGGGACAGCGAACCCTGCTGGCCGAACCCTGAGAGGGTTGAACCTACCCCTCGACCGAGCTTGCAAGATGCAGTGAACCCAAAGCAGTTGCGAAGCTCTCTCGGCCGAACCTTCCTTCTTGGCCGAACCCCACATGCCACGAACCTGGCTTCTTTGCCGAACCCATGCTAACCAGCGAACCCTAACTAGCCAAACCAGATGCTGGACAGACCTAGGAGTTGTGTGCATGCGGGCGAACCATAGATTGCCGAGGCTAAGTGCAAGCTGGCTGAACCTGGGTGAAGCAAACCTATGCTGGGCCGAACCCTAGCTGCCGAACCTAGGACCTTGCGAACCTTATGGATCATGAATCCTAAGAGACCGAACCTAAAGTCTAACCGGACCTGAGGTTCGCTGGATCAAGGGCGGTTAAGTCTAAGTTTTCGAACTAAGGGCTAAGGGTGAACAAAAGAACATGATAATGGGGTAAACGCATGCATGCATGAAGGATTTAGGAGTTGCCACCTTTTCTTAATGATATAAGCTTTGAATTATGAGATTTTACATAATGTGAACCTTTTATGATAAAAACTTAGATATAATTTCCTTAAAACTTGAATTGGATTTTAATAACTTAAATTAAGGTGGTCGATTGAGTTAATCATGCATGTATATATATGAGAGTGTATATAAGTGTATAAGGTTATTACCTTTACAACTTGTATACCTTTAATATGTTATTAAAGATCATCATATATTAAAAAATTAAAACTAACGAGTTTAAATTACATTTTGATGATGATCATTGATAAAATCTTGGGTGTTACAATGTAACTTAGATTAAATAAACTAAGTTAACGAAACACTTAATGATTAAAAGTAAACACTTATGGATATTCAATTGAAATGAGACGCATATACTTTTGAATATGAAACACACGCTAATTACAGATTGTTGAGTTGCTTTTGATTTCACATACGTGAGCGCGCATACTACAAGAACACTGATTCTAAAGAATTCAGGTGAGTTCTCATAACCTCCCTTTTTAAATCATTTTGTTTCTAAACTCGGAGGTGGAACATGTATACCAGATTTACATATTAATTTGATAACACATGGTGGACACCTGGTTTATCATTATGATATGCATATTATTGGATTATCATCGTTTATGGATTGTTTCGGATTATCACGGATTATCACATCTCCATGGGTCGTTGTTGTTGACTTCGGTCCTCCGCAATGATTGAATCACTAATGATGAGTTGACTTCGGTCCTCCTTAGTGATTCCGCTGTTGGTTGAGCGACTGTGTGTCCTCCGTAGTGCATGTATTGTCACTTATACTATTTGGAAATATCGTTGATTGAGATTGGTTGAATATATGTGATTGACTATTTGTGATTATTTGAATTATGTGATTGTGTGTTTGTGTTTGTGTGTTGGCAGTGTTGGATTATCTCGCAGGTGCCCATGTGGATTTTCTTGGAAAACTATAAACTTTTATAAACATTTTGTAAACATTTTTTAAACATAAAAACTTATGATTTCTCACCAACTACTTTGTAGTTGACACTTGATTTTCTACATGTTTTAGGGAATGAAGACAAGTAGGTTGTGGAGGATGATCTCTCACATTTTGGACATCATTACTTAGGATGTTGGACTTAGCTAAAATTAACTGGATTACGGAAGACTAGTGTTTAGTTAGTTTAGCTAATCTTTTGTGTAAATTTACTGTAACTAAATCATGATGAACATGATTTTTGATGTAAACATTTTGGTTGATTTAATTGATATGTGATGATTTATTAAGATGCCCATGAGCTTATGAACAATCTACACATCCCTCGTGGCATCTCGACGTTTCCGCCATCGGTCGGGGTGTTACAGATTGGTATCAGAGCCTGGGTTATAGGGAATTAGGTTACTAGAAATGGTTGACCTAGTCTATAACCATAGGATACCCTAGTATGAACTATTTCATACACTAGTTATTATATTCAGGATTTCATGCTTATGTGTTTATTACATGTTCATTGAACTCCTTATATATATATCTGATTTGCATATATTATTTGCTGATTATATGTGATTGATTGTGCCCTAATGACTTGATAAGGACATGCACGTGGTGTATTTTAAAGGTGGTGGGCTGGTGGCTGAAGCAGTTGCGACTGACTTCTACATATGCCCTATATATATACCATTTACAGTACATCGGGTGGATGTCAGTATTGAGGAAGAAGGGAACTACCCGTTTGAGAAATTAATTGCTTAGGAAATTAATTGCTTATGAAGTTATTTGCTTAGGAATTTCTTGTTGATCTATGATCACCAGACAAGGACACACTCGTGGTATACTACAAAGGTGGTAGGACGGTGGCTGGGGAGTTTGCGACCTACCCCTACATATGCCCTATACATCTACCATTTGTAGTATATTGGGGTCTGTCAGTGTCAGGAATTTAGGATATTATTAGGAAATGTTGGAAAGTTATGGTTGATGGAATGCTAGTTGAATATGAGTTGGACTGATTATTGGATGATTTCAATGGATGGACATATATATATATATATATTCACATATGAACACACTTATTGGACACGTTGGGTGAATAGACACAATGAATAATATGGACACTTAGTGACGGACTGAATACTTGAGTATTGAGATGGACACTTGGTGACAATATGAACGTGTAGTGATGATACTAACACTTAGTGATGGTATGAACACTTGGTAATGAGGTGAACATATAGTAAACTTAGACATTAGGGGAGCTTAAATGTCAGGTGAACTTAGACATTAGGTGAACTTAGAAAATAGGTGAACCTAGTGTTAAGGTGAACTTAGACGTTAGGTGAACCTAGATGTCAGAAGTAATGGAACACACTTCACTTATAATTATCCTTCATAGGATGAGGTTGTGAAGTGGAACACTTGAGGAACATATGTACACCCTAAATTCTAATAAGGGCATAATCGTGGTGCAATGCAACGGTGGTGGGACGGCGGCTGATGCGACTGCGGTCAAGTCTACGTATGCCCTATATATAAGCTTGTTGCAGTGCATCGGGAGGTTGTCAGTGTTAGTATAGGGTGGGATATGTTTGAAACTTAGGAATACTTAGTTAATATTAGATATGACCAATTAGGATGCTTTAGTATAATATTAGGAGGTTACTACTTTATTATGAGTTTAATGACAGATAGGAGAAAAATATAGTTCCTATATGCAATCCTAACTATGGAAATGAACTCATTTGACGATAGTTTGTATGACTCACGTTGTAAATGGTAGTAACATGTTTCTAACATCCTCAGAAAAACATGTCGCCACGCCGTCACAACGAAGATACTACAAACCCACATGACGGAGAAGCTAACAACGGTAATGCCAACAACGGCTTTCAAGAGTTAGAAAATCTTATCTCCGAGTTGGTGACTCAGTTGAACCAAGCCAACCAAACTCTCAATCAGAACAGAGGTGGTGCAAACCCACCAGTTTGCGCGTTCAAACACTTCAACTCCTATAATCCACTAAAGTTTACAGGTTCTGAGGGAGCCACTGGTGAGTATTGAGAACACCTTCATCAACAGTGATTATCCTGAAAATCTGAAGGTGCGCTATGCCACCAGTGTTTTCCAAAAGAGAGCACTAACTTGGTGGAATGGCGAAAAGCAAACTAGGGGAGTTGACGCAGCCCTAGCACTGATGTGGACTGAGGTCAAGAACTTGATGACCACCGAATTTTGTCCTCGTAGTGAGATGAGGAAACTAGAAGCTGAGTTCTGGGAACTCAAAGAAGACAGTGGTGAGATTGTAATATACAATTCTCGTTTTCAAGATTATAGTTTGTTGGTACCTCATGTCGTGACACCACTTGAGAGAGTAATAGAGAAGTACATAGGCGGTCTACCTATGCAGATTCAAGACAAAGTCTTTGGTAGCAACCCTACCACTTTGGAAGCTGCAATCCGTCTATCTGCTACACTGACAGATAATCATGTGAAGGCTGGAACACTCACATGGAAGGGAAGTAAGAAGACTGTGATGAAAACAGCTGCAAAGGAGGCTTCAACTGAAGTCAAAAATGAACAAGGCAACTCTTCCAAAAGGAGCAACAAGAAGCGAAAGACCAGGAATTTCGTTGTTACTACTCCTGCTGCAAAGACTACGCAGCAATCATCGAACAACTCAAACAACACAAATTATGTTGGGGCCGCACCTCAATGTAACATCTGCAGATATCATCACGCACCTAACTTGCCATGTCGTGTCTGCAACAACTGCGGCAAGTATGGTCACTTTGCCAATGTTTGTCGGAGTGTGCCGCAAGCACAAAGGATGCAACCTGCACGGCTTGCACTGCAGGCTCCGCATGCCCAACCAATTCAAGCTGTACCCGTTCGCCAAGTAGCTGCACAGGCAAGAGCCTATTATGAGTTTGGTGATGTTGGTCATTTCAGAAATCAATTCCCAAAGCTGATGGGAAACAATCAAAGGATGGCGAGAGGCAGAGCGTTTCAACTGAATGCTCTGGCAACTCAAGCCAACCAGGATATGGTCAATGGTATATTTCTAATTAACAACTCTTATGCATCTGTCTTATTTGATTCTGGTGCTGATAGAAGTTTTGTTTCACATGATTTTGAACGTATGCTTAGATTAACACGTACTAAGATAGACAAACTGTTTAACATAGAGGTGGCTGATGGTAATACTATTGATATTGACACTATTATTATTGGATGCACTGTGAACTTAAAAGATCACGTTTTCCCAATTAATCTTATACCTATGCAACTTGGTAGCTTTGATGTTATCATAGGCATGGATTGGTTAGCCACCCACAAAGCGGAAATTGTTTGTCATGAAAAATATATTTGTATTCCCTTACCTTCGGGTGAAACTCTAATAGTTTTTGGGGAAACTTCTAGTAAAGGTCTTAAGCTAATGTCATCCACTAAAGCACACAAGTACCTTAGGAAGAAATGTATAGCATTTTTAGCACACGTTGTGGAGAAAAAGGAGAAAGGAAGGAGCATTGAAGACGTTCTTGTGATAAGAGATTATCCTGAAGTATATCTAGACGACTTCCCGGGTCTTCCACCGGAATGTCAAGTAGAGTTCCGAATTGACTTAGTACCTGGTGCGAACCTAGTCGCCAAAGCTCCTTATAGACTTGCGCCTTTGGAGTTACAAAAATTGGCGAGCCAACTTCAAGAACTGTCTAACAAAGGATTCATTCGCACGAGCCATTCACCATGGGGTGCACCAGTCCTGTTTGTCAAGAAGAAGGACGGGTCATTCCGGATGCGCATCGACTATCACGAGTTGAACAAGCTGACCATTAAGAATCGATATCCTCTGCCGCGCATTGATGATCTTTTTGATCAACTTTAAGGCTAGGCATGGTTTTCGAAGATCGATCTTAGGTCTGGCTATCATCAGCTTCGTGTACACGATAATGGCATTCCCAAGACGGCTTTCAGAAGAAGATATGGCCATTATGAATTCCTGGTAATGCCTTTCGGCCTTACCAATGCACCAGCGGTTTTCATGGATATCATGAACCGTGTTTGCAGGCCATACTTGGATAAATTTGTGATTGTTTTCATTGATGATATTATGATATACTCCAAGAGCAAAGAAGAACACGAGCAACACCTTAAGTTGGTTTTGGAGATCTTAAGAGAAGAACGACTGTATGCCAAATTCTCCAAGTGTGAATTCTTGCTTAAGGAAGTTCAATTCTTAGGACACATAGTCAATGAAAAGGGTGTTCACGTGGATCCAGCGAAGATTGAAGCGGTGAAGAATTGGAATACACCGAAGACACCAACGGAGATTCGATCGTTTCTTGGACTTGCTGGTTATTGTCGGCGGTTTATTTCGAATTTCTCCAGGATTGCTGTCCCTCTCACTTCTTTAACTCAAAAGAATAGGCTTTATGAGTGGGGACCAAAGCAAGAAGAGGCATTTCAGACTTTGAAGCAGAAATTTTTTGATGCTCCTGTCTTGACACTGCCTGATGGAAATGATGATTTTGTGGTTTACTGTGATGCAACCAACCTAGGTCTGGGTTGTGTTCTCATGCAACGGGGAAAGGTTGAGGCATATTCATCAAGACAGTTGAAAATTCACGAGAAGAACTACACTACACACGACTTGGAACTTGGTGCAGTCATGTGTGCATTGAAGATATGGAGACATTATCTATATGGCACAAAGTGTGTAGTCTTTATAGATCATAAAAGTTTGCAACATATTCTCAATCAAAAGGAACTTAATATGAGACAACAGAGATGGGTTGAACTGTTGAACGATTATGACTGTGAAATTCGCTACCACCCTGGTAAAGCGAATGTAGTAGCAGATCGCAACAGTCATATTCAAATCCATAGTGTCCGAGTGAACACTAATCTTCATAACGACGTTCTCACAGCCCAACAACACTCATTGTCTCAAGATAGCCTAAAATATGAGATGTCTTGCAGGGCCGAATTACAATTGGAAACTAAGGATGATGGTTTGATGTATTATTTGAATCGGTTGTGGATACCGAACAGGAATGATCTTAGGATGATGATTTTGATGAAGCACATAAGTCTCGTTACTCAATCCATCCAGGTGCTGACAAAATGTATCAGGACCTTCGAGTCTTATACTGGTGGCCTGGAAGGAAGAAGGACATTACTGAGTATGTAGCCAAGTGCCTTAACTGTGCTAAACTCAAGGCAGATTACCAGCGATCTTTTGGATTGTTAGTGCAACCGGAAATACCCATGTGGAAGTGGGAGGATATATCCGTGTATTTCACTACCAAGCTCCACGAACCGCAAGCGGTGATGATAGTATTTGGGTGATAATAGATCGATTACCCAAGTCGGCTCATTTCTTACCGATACGCGAGATGTACCCTGTGCGGAAATTAGCTCGTATCTATGTTGATGAGATTGTTAGTCGACATGGAATTCCCTTGAGCATAATATCGGATCGTGATGCTCGTTTCACGGCACGATTTTGGGAATCGCTTCATGAAGCATTTGGAACAAGATTGGATCTTAGCACCGCCTATCATCCTCAAACGGATGGACAGACGGAGCGAAAGATTCAGACATTGGAAGATATGTTGAGAGCTTGTGTCATCGATTTTGGTGGCAATTGGTATAGCCATCTACCATTAGTCGAATTCTCGTATAACAACAGTTATCACGCGAGTACTGGAATGACGCCGTTTGAAGCTCTTTATGGTAGAAAATGTCGGTCACCTATTTGTTGGACCGAGGTTGGCGAATCGCAGATCACTGGTCCTAAGATTATTCAAGAAATGACTGACAAGATTCACCAGATTTGCGACAATATGTTAGCTGCTCGCAGTCGACAGAAGAGTTACGCGGATAAACAACAAAAACCTTTAGACTTTGAGGTTGATTATTTAGTATTGCTCAAAGTATCACCTTGGAAGGGATTTGTACGATTCGGGAAGAAGGGTAAGTTTGCTCCACGATATGTTGGCCCTTTTAGGATTCTTGAACGTATCGGGAAGGTTGCCTACAAGTTGGAACTTCCTCCTGAACTTAGCAATGTACACCCGACTTTTCACGTGTCCAATTTAAGAAAATTTTTAGCTGATCAGGATCTTCAAGTACCACTCGATGACATTCGCGTGGACGATACCATGCACTTCGTTGAAAAACCAGTGGAGATAATGGACCATGAAATTAAAAGGATTAAGCACAGTAGAATTCCAATTGTCAAAGTACGATGGGAGTCGAAGCGTGGTCCAGAATTCACCTGGGAACGGGAAGATCAGATGAAGCTCAAGTACCCACACTTATTCACTATGGTCACTCCAAGTTGAATTTCGGGACGAAATTCCTTTAACTAGGGGAGACTGTAACATCCCTGTATTTCAGGTATTTCATTACATAAACATTTGTATTGTTAAAGCCTGATATGATAATTGATAATTACTATGAATTATTTGGTGATATTATCACTGGTATACATATTGAGAACGTATATTATCACAATGAGCATAAACCCTGGGAAGTCTTGTTTGAAACACAACTAAATAGAACCAGAAAGCTTACTGCAATTGAATTAATACGATATTGTTGTTTGACTGGGACTAGTAGTAGTATAGGATTCTATAACCATGGCTAGGCAAGGATATAATCATGGTCTATCGAAGAGGTGGTGGGTAGGCGGCAGAGCCAGTTTGGACTGTCCTCTACGTATGCCCTATACATAAACCACCTTCGGTTTATCATGATTATATCAGTGTTGAGGCTTTGGTGAGGAGAATCCGAGGTTTTGGTTTGGAATAACAGAGGTTTAGGAGTTTGTTATTGTTTGGTTACTGAACATAGTCAAGGACACATGGTCATGGTTTATCGAAATGGTGGTGGGACGGTGGCTGGATAGGTTGCGACCTACTCCTACATATGCCCTATACATAAGCTTATTTCGGTCTATCATGGATGTGTCAGTGATATGGTTTAGTGGAATTTGGATTGGGAAATTATAATATTCAAGATAATAAGATAATGAAAGCATTATTGAGAATAACTACGCGATGGTGACGTTACGAATATAATTTAAACACGAATGTTATTTCAGAAATATTAACTTAATAATGTATTCGCGTGGGTGACGATTCACACGAATATAATTATTAGGAATAATATACTGAAACGATATTCCACAATCATATATCGAATCGAAATACGATACGAGCGTTGGATTCGAAAAGGTGACGATCTTTACGAATACGTACATGAGTAACGCGTTTTGACGAGATAACTGAAATAATATATAACGATATTAAATTAAGAAAAGGAATTTGAAAATGTTTATTAGGAATTACAACCTAAGACGGATCCGAACAAATCGTTTTGCAAAATAAATGATTTAACGAAAGCAAACAAAATCATTTTACGAAACGACTTAAATTAAGATCATCTTATTAAAACAAAACCTAAGGATATAAAATGTTTTATGTTTTAAATATATTTTACAAGCAAAAACCGAGCACCTTATAATATTTTACGCGATATAAACGAGACCGAGCACACGGGGAAAATACAGGGTATACATATGGGAAGACACACCCATTTCTTTCATTCTTCCACACTTCCCTCTCTCACTAGAACTCAATTCCCGTCACTTCTCTCTCTCTAACTTCTCTCTACATTATCTCTCTCAATTCTCAACCATTTTACAAGATCTTGGTGCCAAATCGTTCATCAAACCGACTAGAACAAGAACCCACAAAGAAACTCATCATTTGATCGCGATTAGGAGGTAAATCTCGAGTCTTATTTTGTTGTTTTCATTAAAAAAAAAACGGTTGGCATCATTACCCTTAAAACGATTATTACACATTGAAAACTTGAAAACGAGGGAGGACAAAAAAGGTAGGATCGTTGGGGATGAACCTGCAACAGATTTGATGCAAGGATGAAGATGGTGAGCAGTGGTTCGCGACGAAGGCTGGATCATCGGAACCTCTTTTGGAACTGGGCAGAAGGTAGCCGAACCTGGATTTGGCCGAACCCTAAACAGCTGTAGCATGTGAGCCTCACGAACCAGATGTTGTCACGAACCTAGGGGCAGCGAACCCTGCTGGCCGAACCCTGCTGGCCGAACCCTGAGAGGGTTGAACCTACCCCTCGACCGAACCTGCAAGATGCAGTGAACCCAAAGCAGCTGCAAACCTCTCCCGGCCGAACCTTCCTTCATGGCCGAACCCCACATGCCACGAACCTGGATTCTTTTCCGAACCCATGCTAACCAGCGAACCTTAACTAGCCAAACCACATGCTGGACAGACCTAGGAGTTGTGTGCATGCGGGCGAACCATAGATTTTCGAGACTAAGTGCAAGCTGGCAGAACCTGGGTGAAGCAAACCTATGCTGGGCCAAACCCTAGCTGCCGAACCTAGGACCTTGCGAACCTTATGGACCATGAATCCTAAGAGACCGAACCTAAAGTCTAACCGGACCTGAGGTTCGCTGGATCAAGGGCAGTAAGTCTAAGTTTTCGAACTAAGGGCTAAGGTTGAACAAAAGAACATGATAATGGGGTAAACACATGCATGCATGAAGGATTTAGGAGTTCCCACCTTTTCTTAATGATGTAAGCTTTGAATTATGAGATTTTACATAATGTGAAACTTTTATGTTAAAAACTTAGATATAATTTCCTTAAAACTTGAATTGGATTTTAATAACTATGTTGGATCGGGTTGCTTAATCTAAACAACACTTCACAAGTATTTCTTTATACAATCTAACAGATGCGGAATGTTCTGTTAGAATAACCTCACAAGCACTCAAAATGACAAAGTAATAATCCTTGAACACTAATAGGAACACAAGAATAATTTCAAGCTCAAGGATATATTTCTCTCAAAGTCAGAAAGTCATGTTTACATCATATACAATGGGAGGTTATTTAGCCGAGGCTACAACCGTATACACTTAGGAATACAAGTTGGGTATACTAGACAAGTACATAAAGTAAAGCTTATTCTAGTATGTTGAGTGTCTTAACAGGCTAAGACACTCAGTCATAATCATTACATTAATAGACATTGACTTTACAAAGGACTATTAAATACAAAAGACATTTAATGTTGTTGATCTTCAAGGCTTCAGATGATCTTTTTCATTTAATGCAGCATGGGAGAGGTAAGGCGCTTTATCTGACTCATTACATGTTGTCTTTGTCTTTACTCAGACCAGCATGTCTTGTGTCAGTACCTTTTGTACTATGAGAGTAATCTGCTACAGTCTTTGTTAGAGGATAAACCTCGGAAGTCTTTGTCTTCAGTGCATAAGAGGATTCCTCGGAAGCAGTTGTCTTGTATAACCTTCGGCAGGAACCAGTTACCCTTCAGAAGCAATGCTGCTTCCGAAGAATCACTTCTTCCTTCCGAAGGTTTTTATTCAAAGAGGCTCCTATACTTAGACAAAATAAGAAGTTTGGTGAGCATCAGCCTTTATTAGTCTTTACAGTCTCCCCCTAGGCTGATGCTACCAAAACTTCTAAGGAAGGAACCTTGGCTTCCATGTACCCCTTAGTACCTGTGCCCTTTTTCTTATCAATCTGATGCCTGAACTCCCATCTGCTCCATTGTCAGGATTATTGAGAGGGAGTTTATCTAGATCAAAGATATAGGGTTTTGCCAACATTATCAGATGCACAAGATCCACCAGTTTTATTTCTCCATTGTAGTCGGTGAGGATGAATATCCTTTCTTGTGCATTGAAGCTCCAATTTACTAAGGGGATGTATGAGTGCTCATGCATTAGTCTACGGATATCCATCATATCTTCTCGAGATTGTGTAGTTTTAGGAGCTGCTTCTGGTGTGACTTCAGGTACTGAGAGGGATGCATCAGGCTCAGAGTCGAAGGAGACAGTTTTTGTTTTCTTTTTCCTTCTAGCCATGCTCTTTCTTCTTATGAATCTTGGTTTGTCTTGAGCAGTGGCCTGACTCCTCAGAACTCTGGTCTGTTGGGCTTCCACAGTTGATTCTACTGCTGCACCTGTTGTTGCAGTAGGCTGTGACCCAATATCCTCAGCACTTGAGGGTTTTGTTCTCCTCTCATCAGCCTGTGAATGTCTCTCAGGATCAGGGTTTGGTGTTAATTGTTTCCTTTTAGTTTGCTTACCCTTTTTGATCTTGATCACTAAAGAGATTGGCATGTTATCCATTGATAGACTTGATGGAGGAGATATTTGTTCTTCCTTAGGGTTTAGGGGGAACATATTGGGAAACATGGCTTTGGTAGCTTCCCCACACATAACTTCTTCTCCCTCTCTGATTCCTGTACCAGAGAGGGGAAATTCTATTCTTGCTCCTCCCCCTAAACCTAAGCCTCTCATTAGGCTTTCCTTTCTTGCCCTTATCTGTTCAATTGAAGGTAACTCACCTCTGGCAACTTTAGCTTTTATATCTCTGATATGCATATCCATGGTTGAGTTCTTCATTGGGCCTAGCTGCCGAGCATGGAATCCATACTCCAGAAGAAAGGCTTTGCACGTGTCTCTGTAAGCCTGGTTCTTCTGAGTCTTTGTTAGAGCAATCTGGACTTTGGATGCAGCAGCTTCCTGTTCCTGCTGCTGCATTTTGTCCAGCTCGGCAGCCATTCTAGGTACCGACCAGTTAAAGACTTCATCAAAGTCATAGCCTCTCTCTTCGAGCAAAACGGAGAGTCTAGCTCGCTCTTCATCTAGAGAGGTATTTGGCCGGCCCTTTATTTTCTTTGGTCTTCTCTCCTCCAGTTGTGCTTCCTCCTCTGGGGTAAGCTTTCTTTTTCCTTTGTCATCAACTGTTACATTTACCCCAGAGGAGATTTCTCCTGTAGCCTCACCAATTGGTTCATCGGCAGATAGCTCCTCTGTGGAGGAGTCATCAATAATGACTGGGCCTTTGGAAACAGCTGCAGCTTCGGAATTAACCTCAGCATTCACTGTCTCCTCCAGTTGACCAATCACCTTGGATGATTCCTTATTAGTTTCCACAAAGGGCTCAGGAGAAGAGGAGAAATCTTCAGCCGCTTCTGTCCCAGAAGGGGACACAGATTCCATGGATATTTGTTCTTCTTGTGTTGCTTCTTCCATGGTAACCTGAGCTGCAGTCTCAGAAGGAGACTTAGTCCTAGAAGGGGACTGAGGTTCCACAGAGACATTTGATATTTGCTTTTCAGTCTCTGTGGCAACCTCCCTTGTATCCTCAGAAGAAGAAGAAGAGGAAGTAGAAGAAGAATCTTGAAAATAAGTACCCAAGAAGTCATCCCATTCAGCAGTCAAAGTGACTATGGATGGATTAACTTCCTGTGCACCCTCCTCTTCTCTTGCTTCTGATCCTGACCCTGCAGTTGGTACATTCTCCCCCTTTTTGGTAGCATCAGGGGAGGTGAAAGTGGAAGTAGCAGGATCAGGATGAAAAGGATGTAAAATAACAGGTGGACGCCTCCTGAGATCCAGAATGGTTGCTTCTTTGGTCTGGATCTCAAACCGCAGGGTAGCCACCTCAGCTTCTAAATGAGCTACCCTGGCTTGGAGGGAAGTTATTGTAGCCGTCAATTCCTGTGTGGGTGTGCCCTCTTCTACCGGAGTAGAGTCATGGGGCGATGGAGTACTGAGCCGAGCTCCTGCACCTCCACCACCAGATGTGGTTTCTTGGCACCAGATGGGATTGTGTTACTTGGTGTCTCAGGGCTAAACATATTGGATTCTACAAGCAAGGGACCAATGCACAAAGAGACATGATGACATCACTTGATGACTAAAACTAAAGATATGGGTCTTAAAAATAATATGGGTTGGAATGCTATGTTATTTAAGTTATTGTTTAGAGGGCTCTCCTTTGTCATGGACATTACCTAGTTTGTTTGTTTTCTAGGATAGGTTTTCTTGCTTCGTGCAGAAACCTATGCCTTTCTTTGTATTCTTTTATTCTTTTTAATAAATTTGCCAAGGCGTTTCGCCTTTTTCAAAAAAAAAAAAAAAAAAAAAAAAAAAAAAACATAGGTTGCCGCAGGTGAGGTCCTAGTGCCTGTACCACTGTCCTGTGGATCTTGATTAAGATCAACAGTAGTGGCAGCCTCACCTGCATTGACTCCTTCAAAACTACTGGGGCCAACCTCTGATATAATAGGCTCTGGGTCAGGAAACCTTGCCTGTAACTGTGTCACCACTCTCATTAAAGTTTGGGTAGTGGGATAGAGTGGTTCCTCCACAGGTACGGCAGAAGTTCCAAGAGCCGGGGTAATAGTATGGGAGGGGGCATATCTGGGTGATAAGAACCTGGAGACCTGGGAGACAGTCTCTGATCTAAGGGAGTTGCTTCATGAGAAGCAGACTCAACTATGGGTGTATCCCTTTGAATATTCTCAGTTATGTATTGTGACATATGCTGAGGGCTTGCAGGCTGGTTAAGGGCAGCCACATGCTCCAAAGGAAGAACATGTGGATAAACAAGGGGTGTGGCTTTCACCTTAGGTAGAACTGTGCCCTGAGTAGTCCTTTTAACCTTTTTCTTTTTGGGTTCAGTAGAAGGAGCCTGAACAACTGTAGAGAGTTGCACAGGGTTTCGTTTGCGTTTGTAAGTGATTTTTATGGGGTGAGGAACAGAAATGGAAGGTGTTGGTTCAGCATCTGTGGGGTTAACAGAGCTGTCACCTTCTGAAGTATGGGACACCATAGAGGGAAGAAGGGGAGTGAAGTTCCCAGAGAACTGGGCACCCTTCTTCTTAAGTTGTTCAAAAACCTTGGACGAGACCAAGGGCATTTTATATGTATTCCCAGTTAGAGAGAGGAAAGTGCCCAATTCCTCATTGAAAATCTGTTGCAAAAACCTGGGATACATACAAAATTTCTTTGGTGACGAAATATTGTCAACCAAATTATTGAAAATAAAAGCAGAAAAATTAAACAGTTTGTTAGAGATCAAACCATGAATAGCCGAAGCTAAGTCAGATGGTATTTGATCCCAACCACCAGCTTTATTGGAAAGACAGTGTAGGAACAAATGTATGAGGTACTTGTAATCATAGGACACTCTACCCTTCAAATAGGTTGCTGAAGAGAGAGGACCTTCGTACCCCATCGACTGAAATGTCGATGCTACCTCATCCTTTGTGAATGAGACCTTTCCACCGGCATCATGTAGTTTGAGATGCCGACAGATGGTCTCCACAGAAATAGCAATAGGATGAGCATCAATGGTGGCTACAAGAGACCAACCATTGGGAGACGAAGAAACAGAACAAGATGCCCAAAACTGTTGGTGATGAGATTCATACACCAAGGGCTGAACGGTTAGTGCAAAGAAATACCTGCTCCTTTGAAGAAAGGAGATTATTGGGGCGAAGTCAGCATCATGTTCCGCTGATAACTCCGCAGGTACGTTGTGAGCAGGTTTGAAAGCAAGAAGAGCCATGGCAGTTTGTGATTTTAGGGCACGATTTGGGAGATCAAAGAAAAGAAGAGTTCAAAGTGAAACTGTTTGTGAGAATTTGAATGAGCGAGAGACCTTTATATACCTTCGGATTTCAGCATTAAATATAAAGACACATTTAATTTTGAAATCCGGATGTCAGAAAAAGGTCTTCCGATGACAGCTGGTTTCATAATAAATGTAGGAATTTTCATTAAGTTCAGAATTGCTTCCGAAGATGTGGCTTTCGGAAGGAGTGAATTAGACCAAAAAGTTTTCTGAGGAGTTTTACTTCCGAAGAATAAGATTTATACTTTCGAAAGCACTGCTTCTGAAGATCAGAAGCAATAATTTAGAAGTATAAATTTAATACATCGGAAGCAAGTGCTTCTGAAATGTTAGATAATTCATCAGGTAGAATGTTCTTCGGAAGACACCTTCTTCTGAAGAGTACCTTGAGAAGCCTATGCTTCCGAGGATAATGTATCGGAAGAGTATTACCTCAGAAGGTAATTTAGCTTCTGAAGTGTGAGATCTTCCGACTAAGGAAGAAATAATGCTTCCGAAGACTTAACCTATCTTCTTCTGAGTAGTTACTCATCGGAAGATAATTTAAGTTTATCTTCCGAAGAATTATATATTCCTTTTCAGTTAATTTATTCAAAGTTAAGCATTCCAATGGATGTTATTAAGTACCTGAATCTTCCTTCATCAAATGCCTTGGTGAAGAGATCTGCCAAATTGTGTTCTGAATCAACTTTGACCAAATGAATCAACTACTTTTCTGCACAATCTCTGATGAAATGGTATCTGATGTCAATGTGCTTGGTCTTGGAATGCTTGACAGGATTATTGGTGATGGAGATTGCACTGGAATTGTCTATCTGAATAGGAGTATTGAACAGATCTACTCCATAATCCTTCATCTGATTCTGAATCCAGATGACTTGTGCACAGTAGCTAGAAGCAGCTATGTATTCAGCCTCTGCAGTAGAAGTAGAAACACATGACTGTTTCTTGCATTGCCAAGACACAATTCTGGATCCAAGAAATTGGCATCTTCCTGATGTGGATTTCTTGCTGATGTTGCACCCTCCATAATCACTGTCAGTGTAGGCCATGAACTGAAAGTCTTCATTTCTAGGATACCATAATCCTAGACTTGATGCTCCTTTGAGGTATCTAAAGATTCTTTTCACAGCTAGCATGTGTGAGACTTTGGGATTGGCCTGAAATCTTGCACATACACAAGTTGCAAACATGATATCTGGCCTGCTTGCTGTGAGATACATCAAAGAGCCTATCATTGCTCTGTACTGGTGCTGATCAACATCCTCCCCCTCAAGATCAGGGCTAAGAGATGTTGTTTTGGACATAGGAGTTCCCAGAGCTTTGCAATCAGAAAGCTTGAATCTTTCAAGAATGTCCTTGACATATTTCGATTGACTAATGAAAATCCCTGTAGGAGTTTGTTTCACCTGTAATCCAAGAAAGAAGGTGAGTTCTCCCATTGAACTCATCTCAAATTTGGATTTCATTAGAGATTCAAATTCCTTGCAGAGAGATTCATTAGTAGAACCAAAGATAATGTCATCAACATAGATTTGAACTAGCATGATGTGTTGATTAGACTTCTTGAAAAAGAGAGTTTTATCAATTGTTCCTCTCTTGAATTTGTTTGCCAACAGAAAAGAAGATAAAGTTTCATACCATTTTCTGGGAGCTTGGTGCAACCCATAAAAAGCCTTATCAAGCTTACAGACATGATCAGGAAACTTTGGATCTTCAAATCCTGGAGGTTGACACACATATACTTCATCAATTTTTCCATAAAGGAAGGCACTCTTAACATCCATCTGAAACACTTTGAAATCTTTTGCAGCTGCAAATGCCAAAAATATTCTGATAGCTTCAATTCTGGCAACCGGTGCAAAGACCTCATCATAGTCAATGCCTTCCTCTTGAGTGTATCCCTGAACAACCAATCTTGCTTTGTTCTTGATGACAACACCTTTGTCATCCTTCTTGTTTCTGAACACCCATTTGGTTCCAATGGCATACTTTCCCTTAGGCAAAGGGCAAGTCTTCCAAACTCCTTGTCTTTGAAACTGAAGAAGCTCCTCTTGCATAGCTTCTACCCAACTGTTATCTTTTAATGCCTCTGCAACCTTCTTAGGTTCTATTTGGGATAGAAAACAGGAGAATAAGCAAACATTTGCTTCATGCATAGATCTTCTAGTTCTTACCCCTTCTTCTACATTGCCAATGATGTTCTCAACTGGATGAATGTTGTGAATTCGAGTTCTTGGAATCACATCCAGTTGAGAAGCTTCATCCATGTTGAGTGACTCAAGGTTAGGCAATACTACCTCAAGCTGGATCTCTGGCAGATCTTTTGACTTTTGAATTTGGACTGTGGACGGTTGGTTTTCTCTGGGAATGATGATCTGCTGAGTATTTGCCTCTGCTGAAGGGCTTCCTACTTCTTCTAGATGTTGTAACTCAGAAGTAGATTCAATTGACGGACCTGCCTGAGATGTAATTACTGTTTCAGATTGTGACATACTATTTTGTGCTGAAGTGGATTCTGCCAAGATTTGTCTTGAAGCTATTGGCAGTTCAACACGAAAGTCATCTTCTCTTGAGCCTTTGGAGGTGTCTGTGGTAGCTGACTGTGAAACTGGAACATACTCTTTCACCAGATTAAATGCAGATGTAAAACTATCAAGATCAAACAACCAATCAGGGCCTGTTCCAGGTTTATTGAGAGTATGTTCATTGAACTAAACATTTGCAGACTCTTCAATAACTCTGGAAGCTTTGATGTATACTCTATAAGCCTTAGCATTTGAAGAGTACCCAACAAAGTAGCCCTCTGCTGATTTCTCAGCAAACTTGGCTAAGTAATCTTTAGTATTCAAGATGGTGCATTGACATCCAAATGGTTTGAGAAATCCAATGAATGGCTTTCTCTTATGCCAAAATTCATAAGGAGTCATACCATGTGACTTAACTACCAATATTCTGTTTTGGACTTAACAGGCAGTGTTGACTGCTTCTGCCCAAAAAGTTATTGGGAGTTTGGCATCTGACAGCATGGTCCTTGCAGCCTCAATTAGTGTCCTATTCCTTCTCTCAGCAACACCGTTTTGTTGTGGAGTCCTAGGAGCACTAAATTGTCTTGTGATACCCTTAGATTCACAAAATGAATTTAAAATCTGATTCTTGAATTCTGTTCCCTGATCTGACCTGATTATTTTTACATGATGATCAATTTCATTTTCCACCCTAAGTATAAATGACTTTAGGATCTCAGCAGTTTCATCCTTGGTATTCAAGAAAAATACCCAGGTATACCGAGAGAAATCATCAGTGATTACCAAACAATATGACTTTCTACCAAGACTTTTAACACTTGTGGGACCAAACAAGTCCATGTGCAGTAAATGCAGGACTGTAGTAATTGAATTTATCTCTTTGGCATGATGAGATGACTTATGTTGCTTACCCTTTAAGCATGCAACACATTTATCAACACAAATAAATTCCTTTGTTGGTAAACCAGTTACTAAGTTATTTCTGACAAGTTTGTTCATATTTTTGAGGTTTACATGACAAAGTCTTTTGTGCCAAAGAGATGATTCATCAAGTGAAGCTTTTGAGACAAAGCAGCTTATATTACTAAGAGGTGCAGCTGTGCTCATATCTAGCATATACATGTTATTTCTTCTAGGAGCTCTGAGTAGAATTTGATCATTTGGTATCACAAATCCTGGTTTCAGGACAATGCATTCATTCTCAGTAAACAACATGTTGTGCGTTTGATCACACACCTGTGATACACTTAGTAAATTGTAGTTAAGTTCTTTTACAAAATGCACATTCTCAAAGCTTACCTTACCATTTGTGATTGTGCCCCTACCTGTTATGTAACCTCCTACTGGATCACTTCCAAAAGCAACAGATCCTCCAAAGAATGGTTCATATTTGTGCAAGAGGGTCTTGTTGCCTGTCATGTGCCTGGAGCAGCCACTGTCAACTATCCACAAGTTGTCTTTTGATTCCTGCTGTCCCTGCACATGACCAGAAATGAGTTAGTTTCTGATGGGAACCCAAGCCCATATGGTCTTGGGTTTGCCATTTGCATCATTGTAAGTAAATTTCTTTGATATCATCCTAGATGGGACAGATGATGTGCTTGCTTCTGATGGGAGTGATGGCTTATCAGTTGATTCCTTCTTCTTCCATACTTGTTTTGCCTTTTGAGTTGTCGGAAGACTTGGTTTCTTTTGATAGTGATCGGAAGCTACTTTTCGTTTTTCTTCCGATGGTCTTCTTCCGAAGAAAAATGATTTCTTTTGTTTGTTGAAAGCATTCCTTTGATGAGCTTCCGAGGTTCCTTTTCTATCGGAAGCTTCCTTTTTCTTTGCTTCCGATGCTTTCTTTTCAAAAGCCCTTTTATTTTGTTTCTTCCTATTATCGGAGGTACTTGCTTCCGACACCCTCTTGACTGAATTTCTTCTCTGTTCTTCCGAAGAAGTAGATGACTGACTCCAACTATTCTTTCTTCCTCTTCCCTGTAATTTTGAGAAACTTCTGCTTCTTGGATTATAGAAGCAATCAGCAGCAAAATGATTCTTTTCACCGCACATCAGACATAGAGTTTGACTGTTGGGAGAGTGTTGCTGCTGATTCCTTTTAACGAAGTCTGAGCTTTGATCCTCAGAGAGTGATGATTTGGATGTTCCAACATACTTGTTAGTCTTAGACTTTGCCTGTTTCCCTGGAGAATTGATCTTTCTCTCCATTGATCTATCTCTTTTTGACTTGTCAGATGGGCAAGTCACATACTCATCTGAGGAGATATTTTCTGTGGTTTTAGCTTTGATAAAAACTGTTGAATGTTTCTTAGTTTTCTTATTTTGTTTCTTAATTTTCAAAGCTTGTTTTTCTTTTACTGATTTAATAGGAATATCATCCTCATCTGAGCATGTTGAGGTACTTGGATTAGAGAGATTATCCGTTTGAACCACCTTGTGTACATCCAATTCCTCATTGTACACAAGGTCAACTAGTGGTTTACACCTAACATCTGCTATGGAAGTATAAGCAGATGGAGGTTCTACTCTGTTATATCCCAAACCAGCCCCATGTTTCTTCACTAGTTCAGTTGTGCTGCTCATCCCTAAAAGTTTTTCATAATTTTTACCTTGGCTTAGAAATTTGTCTCTGTAAGACTCAGCCAATACAAGTTCAGTCTTGGCAGTGGTTAGTCTTTCTAAAAGATTTTTAATTTGACACTGTTTGTTAGTATCTTCATGTTTTAAACTTGAAATAAACTTTTCCATTTCTTCAATCTTTTCTTTGTAATTTCTTTCAACCTCAAAGAAATTTGCCTTGACAACTTGTAGAGACTCAAGCTCGTTACAAAGTTGGGAATTAATTTTTTTATAAAGAGTTAATGTTTCTAAGCATTCAGGTGAGCACATGTTATCAGTTACCTTGCTTGAGGAAGATGAGTCATTTGCCATCAAAGCACTGTTGGAGATGGAAGAATCCTCAGCTTGAAAGCTCCAATCTAAAGAGTCTTGTTCTGCAATGTTTGCATTGTTTGTTGAGCTTGACGGTCTTTGTTGTGATTGCCCAGACGGTGTTGGCTGGGTTCCTGTGGTCTTGCATTCCCTGGCGAAGTGGCCCAATTGTTGACAGTTGAAGCATTTAAGCTTGGACTTGTCAAGACCAAATCCAGTTTTCATATTGTGTTTTTTAAACTGCCTTCCAGTTCTCTGACAGAACTTCTTTGCTCGATAGGAAATCATGGCCATCTGGTAATTTATGTCCATTTCTTCTAAGTCCTCTGCAGGAATACCATCTAAATCTTCTTGACACAGTTGGAAGTAGTTGGTTTCTTCAGCCATAAAAGCTCCTTGCCCAGATGTTGGTATTGAAGTTGGGTTTGAGAGATGATTTGGGTGTGAGTTTGATGGAGTTAAAGTTTCACGAAGTGTGACATTGGGTATGGATGTAGGATGGTATATGGGTTGGAAGCTTTGATATGGAGGATTGTTGATGGGAGCATAAAGAGCGGCTAAACCAGATGGTAAATGGGAGACTTTAGATTCTTGAGCATCTAGTTCCATTTGATAGGCACTGAGAATACCAAACAACTAGCCCAGAGTTAGAGTCTTCAGGTTTTCTGTTCTTCTTATAGTAACAGAATATATGTTCCATGCCTTTGGAAGGGATCTCAGAAATTTTCTGAGTACATCTTGATTATCCAGAATCACACCTGCAGTTGTCAATTCATCTACAAGTTGGACATACCTTAGATACTAAGATGACATATTCTCATTGTTTTGTTGACAAAAATTCTCAAACTTTTGTTTCAGCATATCTTTCTTGTTTTCTTTGACATCATCTGAACCTTCATACATCTGCTTTAAGGAGTTCCACAGTTCTTGAGCAGACTTGCATTTCTTGAATGCATGTATAATGGAGTTTGGTATTGACATCTGAATGAGCCAAAGAGCTTTAGAATCAACTTCCATCTTCTTGTAATCTTCGTCTGAGTACATAGATGGATCTTTTGGTACTGCAGCAACTCCAGCACCAGCAGCAGCAACTGTAGGAATGTAGGGACCTTCAAGAACAGACTTCCAAAGTTTGAAGTCTCGGTTCCTGATGAACCCTTCCATTCTGACTTTCCAGGTATCGAAGTCTTCAAGTGTGAACATTGGTGGCTTGTTGAGAGTGCCATTTTCTGTATCATGTTTGTTTAGAGCAGCCATCTTAGATAGACACAGAAAATATGAGTGTTAAAACGATGAGATTTTATAAGAAATAGAATTGATAACTTGATGATGATTAGTCAGTCAAGTTCAAGAGCCAAAGCTCTGATACCACTTGTTGGATCGGGTTGCTTAATCTAAACAACACTTCACAAGTATTTCTTTATACAATCTAACAGATGCGGAATGTTCTGTTAGAATAACCTCACAAGCACTCAAAATGACAAAGTAATAATCCTTGAACACTAATAGGAACACAAGAATAATTTCAAGCTCAAGGATATATTTCTCTCAAAGTCAGAAAGTCATGTTTACATCATATACAATGGGAGGTTATATAGCCGAGGCTACAACCGTATACACTTAGGAATACAAGTTGGGTATACTAGACAAGTACATAAAGTAAAGCTTATTCTAGTATGTTGAGTGTCTTAACAGGCTAAGACACTCAGTCATAATCATTACATTAATAGACATTGACTTTACAAAGGACTATTAAATACAAAAGACATTTAATGTTGTTGATCTTCAAGGCTTCAGATGATCTTTTTCATTTAATGCAGCATGGGAGAGGTGAGGCGCTTTATCTGACTCATTACATGTTGTCTTTGTCTTTACTCAGACCAGCATGTCTTGTGTCAGTACCTTTTGTACTATGAGAGTAATCTGCTACAGTCTTTGTTAGAGGATAAACCTCGGAAGTCTTTGTCTTCAGTGCATAAGAGGATTCCTCGGAAGCAGTTGTCTTGTATAACCTTCGGCAGGAACCAGTTACCCTTCAGAAGCAATGCTGCTTCCGAAGAATCACTTCTTCCTTCCGAAGGTTTTTATTCAAAGAGGCTCCTATACTTAGACAAAATAAGAAGTTTGGTGAGCATCAGCCTTTATTAGTCTTTACACGAAGTGTGTGGGGATGTCTTTGAAAAGTAATGAAAATTTGGGTTAAGTTTTGCTTATATAGCAGCTCGGCCACACGAATGACCCATTCGTGTGAATGGTCCCCAGTCGGCTGAATAAGCTTGCTGATTGGGATGTTTGTTTTTCTGAGCTACATTCGTACGAGTGTGTTCCAGCTTGAAAATTCTTCATTTATTTTCAAGATTCTCATGTTATGATCTTCTTACGTTAAGGCGTTGGTTCATGTTACGATTCTTTAACTAGTTCCTTTAGTTAAGACCAGACGACTTAATTCACGTATGCGACTGTATGAATCGTCCTCCAAGCAGTTGCGTCAGCAATTATATCTACTGGTGGTTTGAATTAAGCTTTTAATTCAGTAATTGCACCGTTTCAGGTTAATATTTCGATGGATCGTCACCCATCTAAATATATCCCTGATCCAATGATCCGTTACGCGAATGTTTCGAGTATAAGGATTCGTTCTTGGTTGTATTTCTTTGTTTTAATTTCTTCATTTATTGTAAAAGAGTTTTGTTAAATAATTGAAGGTGTTCGTAATTTACCTTGGACATCCAATTGCTTCGATTTGAATTATCCAGAGAAACGTTATATAGATATCCAATCTATCAAAAAGATGGACGGGTCCTTAGATTTATTTGTGACCTTTGAGGAGCCGTATGAGATGAAAATATCATGTACGGTTCAAAGTACCAGTTGTCACATGTAAGTCATGTGATCGGCTCCCTTCATCACATGATTCGATAACTCAGTCTCCATCTTTTGGAGTTCATTCTTGGGACAAAATTCATTCCTTAGCAGCAAAGTACCAGTTGTCACATGTAAGTCAATATGACCTATACTGGTAAAGTTAATTAGCAACAAATCCATATTACCGTACGCATCCAATCTACAGTTAGTTTTTTAAAAAAATTTAAAACGCTAATCGCAGCCTTGGCGTAACCAAAATGTGTCCCGCTTTCCCTTGTTGTGATCACCCAGTACTAACGTTATAAGAATAAGAATAAGATTGAATATGTGTCTTGATGTGTGTATAAGTTTGTTCACAACGATGAACACCATGCTTTTGAATACTTTGGTTGAAAACCCTTGGTTACCATGATTTGAAAACCTTGCTTGAATACCATGATTTGAAAACCTTGCATGAATACCATGATATGAAAACCTTTCTTTAATACCATGATTTGAAATCCTTTGATTGAATACCACCATGAAAACTATTGATTGAATACCTTGTTTTGAAACCCTTGATTGAATACTGAGAATAGTGTCCTTGTATAATAACAAGGTTTATAAAATATTATTTTATCGAAAGCACAAGTTTATGGTAAAAGATTTTATAAAACTTATTCTTTAAAGTGTTTAACATTTATAAAACCAATTTGTGTAAAACAGTTGTTAAACAGTTTAGAGAACCTTGTTATAAAACCTTTTAGTAGAAAATGTTTAACAGTTGATAAAACCTTTAAAACATTTGATAAATCCTTTTGAATACATGATAAATCATTTAAAAATAGTTGAGAAATCCCTTGAATTTGTAAAGTGAACCTGTATTTGTTGAAAAGTAGCATGAATCCTGTATATGAAATATGATTGTATAAAGACTGTTTGGTCACGTGTTCCACCCCAAAACAGTTGTAAAACAGTAAAAGAGGGGCTAATGTTCTCACCTGACAGCAATAGACTCTGAACCTGAACAAGTCGCAAGCAAATAGACCTCTAAATGTTTCCTATTTCATTGTAATCATACGTATAATATAAAATTTAATGTGTTATAAACTTTGATGGATTGATTGAGTTGTATTAAGCTGTTAATGAATATGGCTTTGTATAATTGTGATGTTTAAGAACATTAGATTATCCTTGAAAACATGATTGACTTCCTTGTAACAAATCGGGGATTTGGATTCCCCATAAGGTGTTGTACATGAATAAAAAACGAGAACATGTGTATTAACCTGAGGATCTCCCGTTAGGTCTTCATAGAAGAACCAAAAGTGGGAACCTGTTTATTAACTTGAGGATCCCCCATTAGGTCTTCAAATAAGAACCAAAGGTGGGAACCTGTGTATTAACTTGAGGATCCCCCATTAGGTCTTCAAATAAGAACCAAAGGTGGGAACCTGTGTATTAACTTGAGGATCCCCCATTAGGTCTTCAAATAAGAACCAAAAGTGGGAACCTGTGTATTAACTTGAGGATCCCCCGTTAGCTCTTCAAAGAAGAACCAAAAGTAGGAACCTGTGTATTAACTTGAGGATCCCCCATTAGGTATTCAAATAAGAACCAAAGGTGGGAACCTGTGTATTAACTTGAGGATCCCCCATTAGATCTTCAAATAAGAACCAAAAGTGGGAACATGTGTATTAACTTGAGGATCCCCTGTTAGGTCTTTAAATAAGAACCAAAGGTGGGAACCTGTGTATTAACTTGAGGATCCCCATTAGGTCTTCAAATAAGAACCAAAGGTGGGAACCTGTGTATTAACTTGAGGATCCCCCATTAGGTCTTAAAAAAAGAATCAAAAGCGGGAACCTGTTGTTTGGGATTAGGATCCCCCATAAGGTGTTGTACAGGAACCAAAAACGGGAACCTGTGTATTAACCTAAGAATCCCCACAGCCCTTAACCCATTTATTCCTTTCCATCTTTAACCGATTTTGGCTAGCACACCCATCGATACTATACTACTTTCAGCCCCACCCACATCCTCAATCGACTACCAACAATCAATTTAACTTCATCCAGCAGTTCCTAAGTTGATTTCAGGTCCATTTCGTGGGTAATGAGGGCTATAAACTGATTTTCAAAATGAAAGAGATGATGAATAGTAAACATACATTCAGCACCGTAACTTCTCTCTAAGATTCCGACCAAAATACTTCGAATCAGCTCCGATCCCTTGTACTTCCAACTTCCTCTCTTTGAGACGGTCGTTTTGATATATTATTTGCGCGATTTGGTGAAGGAACGAAGAAGTTATGGTCGTTTTAATGGAGGTTTCTAGTGAGAGAGTGCCATGGACGAAAATGTAGAGTGAGAAAGAGATGAGGGCTGCTATGAATGAAGAAAATGGGTGGAAATAAGGGTTTTTATACCCGGACTGGTTCCCCGCATATTCAGTCTAGCTCGGTGTCGGTTTCGCGTATTTTTACGCGCGTATCGTTACGATTACGAAATTAAATATTTTGAATTGTAAAAAAAAATAGTTTTCTTGAATTGTTTTTGATGAGTTTAAAAATTGTAAAATGTAAAATAAAATATTTTACTTATTTTTACTTTTCGTTCGTAATCAAACCCTTAAACGAATATAATCACGTGTATACCCGTAATTACGTACGTTTTTTGTCATTTTGAGTATTTATTGATGTTTACTCGTAATTATAAGTTCGACATTCATATCATTACGAATCGTCACCCATAATGATACTCAGTCTCGCTCATGCATTACGATTTGTTTAATTGATTTGTTTGTCATACTATTCGTCATAACACTACGCACTAACACTATCCTATTACACCGAACACAGTATATGTATAGGGCATACGTAGAGTCTAGCTACCTGCCTTATCAACCGCCAGCCCACCACTGTTTCGATATAATACAATACTGTTCTTGCCTAGCGTAATCGACTGTAAATAAATAATATATACTTGTTCCTAATTAAATAAGATCCTATAACACACAAACCTGAACATGAACATATGAATCACATAGGCACATTGACATATTGAACAAGAATCACAATGATATATAGACTAACATGTACATATTGTTCTATCCTGATCTATGACTACCCTGATTAATGTACAGATGTTACATCTGCCCAAGGCATCGCCAGTGCCTCATCCCTGCCTCGAGCTCTGATATGAGAATTCCACCATGTTAAGGCCCGCTTGTTGAAGGACCCTGCAGAATAGCAAAACTTATGGTGTTAAGGACAACTACTAATGTGCAGTGTAGTCTCCATTTTCTCTAGCCATTGGATTAATCCAATATCTCCTTCGGTACCGCTAAACCTTGGCGGTTTGCATCCCACAAATGATTTGTAGGATGGAGCAGTGCCGGTGTTGCCACTAGCTTCCCCTGATGTGTTCCCGGTGTTGTTGCTGTTGGTGTTGATTCAATTCATCATCTCCGGGATGGCCTGCTTCAGCTGATGAGTAAGTAGAGTGGTTATCGCGATCGTAGCCGGGTCCAACTTGTAGTTGAGAGGTGGAGGAGGTGGCGGTGGTGGTGGTGGAAGAGGTGGTTGTCTTCTCGGCGTCCTTCTGATCACAACCAAAAAGGCATCGGTTAGTGCAATGATCGAATGCTGAAGACATAATGCAAATAATTCCCTAAGCCCTATGTTCTCTACATGAAGGTCCCTAAGTTATAGTCTAGGCCAAACCAGCATAAGTAAATGACCTATATTCTCTATAACCTTGAGCTCTGATACCAATCTGTCACACCCCGAGCCGGCGGGTTGGATCGACTTTCCTGTCGGGCAGAAAGGTCACAGGGCACGATATCATGTGATAATCGAGATGATAAGATTGCATTCATAGCACAACATTTGAGAATAACTAAAGCACAATAATAATCAAAATAGGATAACAAAGTTAAATTTCAAATATCAGTGCTTGACAGTTTAACTAAGTAAACCTATCAAAATAATCAGGAGTTCACTATCTTGTAACTGTACAAGATACCAAAATGATTCGCAAGTAAATAACAAAGCATGTGCTTTTCAAAAGCTACCAGGTCCTCTATTTGGGCATCCTAGTATGCAACCTGAACCTTAGCTTAATCGTGTCCATCACGTGAGAAACATGTAAGAAAACAAAGTCAACACATGGTTTGGTTTGTTCATAGAGTTTAGTAGTTGAAAATGAGTTTTATAAACCTTTCCGGTAACAATCTTTGTCACACCCCGAGCCGGCGGGCCAGATTTAATGTCCCGTCGTGCGGAAGGTTCTCGGGGCGCTATATCGTGTGATAATCGGAGTGATCAGATTGTAAACATAGCACAACATTTGAGAATAATTAAAGCACAATGATAATTAACTAGATGTTACAAAGTTAAACTACAACTGTTATGTTTGATAATTTAACTAAGCAAACATATCCAATAGAATCATAAGTCGGTTATATTGTGATCGTACAAGATATCAAATGATTCACCCTCGACAACAAAATATGCGCTTCCAACAGTTACTAGGTCCACTATCCTGGCATCCTAGTATGCATCCGGAAATCTTAATCTAATCATGTACGTCACCTGAGAAAGCATGTAATAAAACAAAAACAATACATGGTTGGTGAGTTCATATAGTTTTGTTATTGAAAAATAAATTTGTACAAACCTGTCCAAGTGACAACCTTAACCTCACCAAAAACCACATATACTATCCAGCAAAGTGTGCTTATATATAGGGCATACGTAGGGTCAGCTTACCACCAGCCCAGCCGCTAGCCCACCACATACCGGACCACATAGTATATTGTTGTTAATGATAATTAAGCGTTTCACCCCACACACTGAACTGAAAACCTTGAATAATCTGAAAATGTTAACCTCTGAACCATCTGAAAATTTTATCCTTTGTACAATCTGGAAATGTCTACCTTTGAACACCCGAAATGACAACCTTAACCTCACTAACAATCACCTATGCTATCCAGCCAAGTATGCTTATGTATAGGGCATACGTAGGGTCAGCTTACCGCAAGCCCAGCCGCTAGCCCAGTCGCCAGCCCACCACATGCCGAACCACATAACATATTGTTGTTAATGATAATTAACCGTTTCACTCTCAACCAACATCACACACATAGGACAACCATGGCAAATATAGATAGTAGTTAATTAAAATGCATAAATAAATGAATAAATAAACATTTAATTAAAATCTAAGTCCTAATGATTGGGCCTTGGTCAGCTCGAGTATACTAGTATAACAATCAATGTTCTTAATTATTGGTGGTGTCCAGTCTATATCATCTCACACGTGGCCCATATCAAGCTGGATCCAAAAGGGTCTACTTGTATGTGTCGGGACTTTATGAGGTGCCCATATCAGCATGACCCTCCTGGTCTACTGTATGTGTCGGGACTTTAGGATATCCATAGATTAATGTTTCTCTCTGTTTCCTTGAAGTTAGTTTGATTGTTGCCCATATCAGAATGACCCTCAAGGTCTACTGTATGTGTCGGGACTTCCGTTTGTTTTACACGTGGTCTTGATCGACATAGGACTGACAGCCTCCTAGAATTGTACTTTTGAAAATAGATCTTTGAAAATTGTTCTTTGAAAATAGATCTTTGAAAATCGTTCTTTGAAAATAGACCTTTGAAAGTAGTTCTTTGTAAATATATACTTGAAATGAACAATTTTCCACTTAAAATAAACAAATAATTCTTTATGAAACCTGAAATAAGTTTACCTAGACATAATCTAGGATAACAATTATACATACCAAACATATATGATTTAAAAGCATTTAAATAAAATATAATCCAAGGAAAATTATTTACGCATGCTTCTCAGCCCCGCATTTGTAAAACAAAAATGTTTAGAAAAGGGGCAATGAACTCACCTGTGTTGTAGCTCTTATGTTTCAACTAAGAAAATATGCGCGCTCGTCTGTTGTAAACTAGGTATCTTTAGCACCTGTGTTGATTTATTATGATTTGAATACTATAAGTATTTATATTTTGACGTATATAGGGTTTAGGTCTCGGCATGCAACTATGTGTCCTATATACTTACTAATGTGTTACTAGAATTCTCTAATTATTCTATGTTACATACCCTCTATGAACCCCTATCCCTTAGTTAATAATAATTAAACCTTACTTATATTAGGTGTACTAATAATATACATGACATTTTAAATAACCCATTATTTATAAAATCCTCTTTAAATTGTAAAATATTAAATTTAGAAATCCTCTAAATTACTTTTGAAAACATTTTAATAAGGAAATTTATAAATCATTTTATTTTAATAAAAACATAAGTTATTTTTATGAAATGTATAAGTTAAACTTGTTAGAACTTAAGTTAATCTTACTTGATTAACTCCAAGTCCCTCATTAGATCTTTGTTACAACGTTGATCCGTGTGTATACCTTACATTAGATCATTCAAATTTGAACAATTTAAGTTGGTCATACAGTGGCATGAAACTACTAAGTGTTAAGTGTTGACTCATATAGTCAACTCATTCATACTTAGTTTCTTTGAACCCCAACGTTCTCCCTTAGTGCTTTAGTTTGTTTGACACTCTCAATGTACTTAGCTTATTTGTTTCCATAAAACCATTGTATTTGATTTGCATCCATTCGGCTAACATACTAAGTTTTATCTAATTAACTATCCTTGATTCTTAACTTTTATATCATTCACAACCCATGGGTGATAGTCCCATTAGATAACTAAACTTGAATTGAAATGTTTAAAATGATTTAGAAGTATTGAATGTTGAAAACTATTAGGTTTGATGATCCTAAAATCGGCTAACATTTCAAAATAGTCAACTTAGACCATTTTTTATGTTAACAATTTTACTTTGTATTTCATTAAGCAAAGTTAGGTGTTTTAAGCCAAATTGATTACATGAAAAACTTGTGTAAGTGTTAGCTTACTTTAGAAAAGATTTTAGTTTGGAAAACTTAGTTTCGATGAAGAACACAACCGGTTTAAATACTTAGAATCCCAATGGCTCACAATCGACTAACCCATGTTCAAACCGTTCTAATGAACTCAATTCTTGCTGGTTTTGGCTGGTTCCAAGTTCTTGGTACTTAGGAGACCTGAATTTAGCTAATCTTGACAACCAACAGCAATATCGATGGCCATAAGTCCAGTAATATCGATGAGACAACAGCCCCTAACCTGCCAGCACTATGGGTTCAATATTTTCACTTTGGGCATCCCTTAGGCCATCAATACAGCCATTTACCAGGGTTCTAACCCTTCCCAGTCCTTCAAATCTTTAACCCTTACCGGAATATTGAAAAACCCTCTTCTGCCGTATCTTCTTTCTAAAACTACAACCAACTCGGTCCGTTTCAGCTCCGATCAGTTGGACTGCTTTGTTTCTCTCGTTCTCACGGTCGTTTTGACTACTAGAACGTCGAATTTGGTGGAGAAACGAAGAAGTTATGATGATTTGAAGTTGGAAATGGGAGGTGAGGTGTGGTGCACGGGATTCTTGAAGAAGAAGGAATTGTTGCTAGAAAATGAGGTGGAAAAAGAAAGGGTGAGGGCTTTTATAGCCCGGGTATGTTCGGGTGTGTTCGGTCTCGCTCGGTTTCGGTTTCACACGTAAGTTTTCGTAGTTTTCGTAGTTTTTCGTAACCTTACGTAACTTCATAAGAATGGAAATGTTGAAACTTCTTAAATTAGTAATTCCTAATAAATAACTAAATATCTTTTATTTATTTTTAAAATTTCAAAAATGTTTATTTTTATTGTTTTATCGGATCGTATCGTTTTCGCGCGTATTCGAACGAATCGTCACCCGTTCGAACACGACGAACACGTTACTTTCCAATATGGTTTTCTAATTATAATATACCGTTCAGAATGTTAAACTTACAAATATATTCATGCAAATCGTCACTCACACGAATATACTGTATGTTTAATATTAATTTAACGACATCAGTTATGGTTTAAGTTTGGATTTCCTCACGTACGTTTATATATAATAAGGTCATAACTAACATTCGTACATAGTATCTTGTCCTAGTTTAACATGTTTAGACATATTAGTATTGTGTCTAAGTATGTTGTAGGTCATTTTTGAGTTTCTACACTTTTAACATCAGTTGTTTCATATAATATTAACACAGAATATTACACGAACACTTTCCGTACCAGTATCTACAGTATTTTCCTACTGTTCAGAACAACTGTTCCGGCACTGATGTTACAGTCTCCCCTTGTTAAAGAAATTTCGTCCCGAAATTTAAAATCGGTATCGGGTATGACTTTCTTTACGCCTCGCGAAATGCGTTTGATTCATGTTTTATGTGTCTTCTAAAATAATGTTTTCGACTGAACTTCACTATCCATGTCGCTAGTGTGGTAGCTGGTGCATTATAGCTACGAGGGTAAGCGTCGGTTCCAATCCCACTAAAGGTGCTTGAACCAGCTTATTATACCTCTTCAGAATTTCTACCTCTCATTAGTTGTAACATCAGTGCCGTAAACGCTACCGGAACAGTGATCTACACAGTAACTTGCATAGTAATTCAGGTACAAACTATGTGAACTATTTGTATGCTATTATCATGTAATGCTTGACACTAAACTATTATGCAATTGTTTCAGAAATCCGGTTAAATCACACGGTTTAACAGTCAGAAACATATCAGACAACATCGAATTGACACACGAATGCTTGTTAATATGCAATTTTGTATAAACGTATGCAAGTTTGAACATAACAAAGCAATAATGGACGTCGTTACAGGAATGCTAAATGGACGGATTATTCGTATAGCTTACGATCTGTACGAATACATCTGAAAGTTTAACGTTCTAAATAATGTCCAATAATTAGAAAACCACATTGAAAAGTGTAGTTATCGTCGTATTCGTACGGGTGACGATTCGAACGAATACGTGCGACGACTATACGATTCGATTTAAACTGTAATTTGAACGTTTTCAGAAAATTTAAAATAAACGAAAGATAATTAGTTAATTTACTAGGAATAACTACCTTTCAAAAGTTAAAAATAAATTCTTTTATCTAAATTCGTAAACTACGCGTGTTACGTTCCGGAAACGCAACGACAACGACAACCGAGCAAACGAAACGAAACTGAACACCCTCGGGGTATAAATACCCTAGATGAATCAACTACCATATTTAATTCTCTCATTCTCTCTCTCTAAAACCATTTTTCCGGAACTCTCTCTCTAGAAGTTTCAAACTTCAAATCCAAAGATCTCTTCCATTTCTTGATGAAATCGCGTAATTCTTGAGCCAAATCGAAGCTATAAACCTCCTATATCTGAAAGTACAGCTGATCTAGAGTCAAATCCACTAAAAATTGAGGTATGGAGCTGTGAATGTCACGATTTTTAGGGTTTTCTAACCCCAATTCGATCCCCTCTATGAAACCGGTTTAATACACTCTAAAACCTTAGGGGAACCTTGTTAAAACACATTAGGAGATGTAGGGTTAAGTTGGAAACCATGAGGGAGTCTTGGATCTTGATTTGGATGGGCAAGACCATGGAGATTTCGGTAGGCCGAATGGCTGCACACAGGTGGGCGACAGGCTGCCCAGCCAAGAGAACCACCCATTCGGCCGAATGGCTGGAACCCTCATTCGATCGGCCTACGTCTGGGTCGGTCAAGGATCATTCACAGCACCCCTCCCCTATCCTACCTAAGTCCATTCGGCCATGATAGTTCAGATTAGCATCATTCGGTCAACCAACATTCTATTCGCCCGAATCAGGTTCTCTTTTGGCTCCCTCCCATGCGGCCAAGTTCATTCGATCGGCACCCATATGGTGACCTACCCATTCGGCCCAAGCTGTTGCCTTTTGGACATATACTTCGGTCGGGTCTTGGTCCATTCGGCTAAAGACATGGGGTGAAGATTAAGTAAACCTAATTGGGGCTTGAGGTGTGTGTACATGCATGGAGTGTGTGCATGCATGGAGTGTGTGTACAGGGGAATTATTAGGATTTTTCTTAAACAAGAGACCAACTTAGTTTTAACCAAAGATAATGAACTTGTAAGCTTCTCATGCTAGGTGTTAAGACACCAATACCTCGCTAAAAATGCGAAACATATAGCTTGTCTATCATTTGGGATTGTGGGTAAACAAGGACTAATGCAACCATATCAAAGGTTTTGAATATTTGAGCTTAAAGCATAAGTTGTAAAGAATCAAGAAATTTAACTAAGTATTAGTGTTAGTTATTAACACACGATATTTAGTGAATGCCATACAATATCCAACTAAGTTAGATGGTTCCGTTGAACCTTCTAATCTAAGTTGTACTCATGAAGGATCTGAGAAACGAAGGAAGCTAAAACTAAATCTTAATCTTAGACTTAGAGTTAATCGAAATTGATTAACTTAAGTCTAACAAACTAATTTATAATTTCCTTAAAATAAATTATGGTTTTTAATAAATGAAACTGTTGATAAACTTTCTTAAATTAAATAAATGATTTTAACCTAATTAGCTAAGGCTAACAGCCACTAACTACGGAACAAGGGTCACACACGGGTAAGGTACTAGATTTGCTTGGGAGAAACCTAGAAGTTTATTAGTAACATAAGACACTTAGTTGCACACTGAGACCAAAACCCTAGGTCGCGTCTATTACGAAGACTAATAGTATCTGAATCTCTTAAAACAACTCAGGTGTTGAAGATACTTAAGCTACAACTAACGAGCGCGCATTATCTGTGGTAATTCATAATTGGCAACACAGGTGAGTTCATTGTCCCTTTTCAAACTATATAAATTTTACTTCGGGACTGGGAAGCATGTTATACAATTTAAACAAACGTTCAAATCCTACATGCTAATGCTATAAACTAATGCTACATGCTAATACTACATGCTAATGCTATAAACTAATGCTACATGCTAATGCTATAAACTAATGCTACATGCTAATGCTAAAAACTAATGCTACATGCTAATGCTACATGCTAATGCTATAAACTAATGCTACATGCTAATACTACATGCTAATGCTATAAACTAATAGTACATGCTAATGTTATAAACTAATGCTACATGCTAATGCTATAAACTAATGCTACATGCTAATGCGATAAACTAAGGCTACATGCTAATGCTACATGCTAATGCTATAAACTAATGCTACATGCTATATGCTACATGCTAAGTCTACATCCTAATACTCCATACTCTTATATTGTTTTGCTTAAGGCCTCGATGCTCCTAATATGCAAAGCTTGTATCTATTCATAAGATACGTGAATGCTAAACTATGTTAATGCAAAGCTTGTATCCACTCATGAGATACGTGAATGCAAAACTATGCTAACGTAAAGCTTGTATCTAATCATGAGATACGTGAATGCTAAACTATGTTAATGCAAAGCTTGTATCTAATCATGAGATACGTGAATGCTAAACTATGCTAATGCAAAGCTTGTATCTATTCATAAGATACGTGAATGCTAAACTATGTTAATGAAAAGCTTGTATCTATTTGTAAGATACGTAAATGCTAAACTATGCTAACACAACCATAAGATACGTAAATGCTAAACTTTCCTAATGCAAAGCTAGTATCCGTGCACAAGATACGTAAATGCCAGACTATGTGATTGCTATAAACTTGTACACTACGAACTAAATGCAAAAGCTTTGATGGGAATGGAAATGGATGGTAGGTAAAATGCTTAACTATCATTAAAAACAATGTTGTATGTGGTTTGGTATGTGGTGAGACGGTGGCTGGGCGGGCAGTAAGTTCAACCCTACATATGCCCTATATATAAGCATATTGAATTGAGTATTACAGGTGTTGTTAATTGGTTAAGGTTGTACCAAAAAGGTTTGCTAAAGCTATTTTTTTTTCAACTATTAAACCATATGAACTCACCAACCATTGTGTTGACTTTGTTTTCTTACATGCTTTCTCAGGTGTCGTACAGGACTAAGCTAAGACTAAGGAATGCATGCTAGGATGCCCAGTTAGAGGACCTAGTAGATTTTGGAAAGAACATATTTTGTTTATTGTTGCGAGACACTTTTGATATCTTGTACCGTTACAAGATAGTAAACATTAGATTCTTTTGATAGGTTTACTTAGTTAAATTATCAAACATTGACAGTTGTAATTTAACTTTGTAATCCTACTTTAATGCTATATTGTGCTTTAGTTATTCTCAATGTTGATGCTATGTAAACAATCTGATCATTCACGATTATCACTCACGATATCGCGCCCCGGGAACCTTCCGCCAGGCGGGACACACGATCCGGCCCGCCGGCTCGGGGTGTGACATTAGTTCTAACTGTTCCTCTTCGAATGGTAGTCTACTTGTAGGTTCATCAAATTCCTCAAATCACTAAACTTGCTTTGGATTCCTACTCTTTTTGTAACCTCTTTTACCCTCTGGAAATCACACACTTCCTGCAATTTCCTAGGAATTTATACAGACTTAGTGCAACCACAAAATTAACCGTAACCGATATTATCAGTTACAAGAATAAATGTTTCAGATTTTCACACACCATGGTTCTGGTTATGCCCAATCTGATTACTTAGTCCCTAATACAGTTCCTTCTTATCATGGCAATGGAGAGGGAGTTTGATCATACAGGTATCGTTGACCCATATGCTCCTAGTGTCTACCAGAACTATAGGATGGGAGCTTGGTAACCTAACCATGGCTATCGTTTCCTACTCCTATAAGATCATCTCATGTTGTCTTCACAACTCTAGGTTTCTGGATTGTTATATCTCAACCCCTAGACCACATAGAGTGTATCCTAGATCTTGTCATTACAATCCTAGGTATACTAACCACCTCTGAATCTGTTTCCAGATTCTGGTGTATGCTCTAAATGTCTAAGGGAATTACCAAAGAACATTGTAATTTACCCTATGACAAGTGTACAGATTTACCTTGGTGACAAATCTAAGCACATATCAAACAATGAATCTGTCATTATTAATCATCCTTATTACACACGTATTTACCTCACATCATCCATCACCAGATGTTAGCAACTTTTCCAGCTTTGGTCAGATGATGTTGGTGTGTAACTCCATTATCTCAGGGAATGTTCGGGTTTAAACACCCAACATTCAATGTTACAAGACAAAGAAATAAAAGGACAAATAGCTGACATGTTATAGACACTGAATGTTCAGAAGAGTACAACTAATACAAAGTCAACAACCACGGAATCATGAGTCTTCGGAAGTCTTCAGTTCTTCCGAGTTTGAGATAGTTATATAGAAGTTCAGTGGTTATTCTTTCGGAAGGTGTTCATCGGAAGCTGATTAAACAATAGTTATTATTTAATCAGAGGTTGTCTTCCGAGACATTGGTTGTCTTCCGACACATTGGTTGTCTTCTGAAACATTGGTTGTCTTTCGAAACATTGGTTGTCTTCCGAAGTCAAGGGGATCCGCGATAGTTCTTTTGCGAATCTTTCGCTGTTGAGCATCTGATGCTGAAGTTCAGTAGTTCTACATTCGAAAGAGAAAGTATCCGCGGTTGGTCAATGCACGGTTTTATTCATTTCTCTGGCTTCAGTGGTTTTGCTCTTCAGTCCTTATTTTCCAACACTATGTTTGAAATAACGGTCTACCCACTTCACTCGGCATTTCCTACAAACTATAGTGTGCTAATCTATATAATCATCTAAAGCTGATATTATAACAGACATACATATACCACATAATCCTACCAGACGTGCAAAGGAAATTTCCCAAACAAATTTTTTTTCAGGAATTACATCCGTAGTCTTCCGGGTAACTAAGACTAAATGATTTGAGACTAACCAATTCTCAATTTATTTAAGGATTTCCTAACTCGTTCTTAAGACTGTTTCTTTATCGAATTTCCACATGTAATAGTGGTCTATTCCTATAAAGCTTTCTCCTTAACTACGATGGTGATTTCTAATTAAGCTATAAACAATAATCATTCTCCTTCTTTAATCTAATAGACAGCTAATTTCTATAAGGCTTCCTTATCTCACTATTCCTAAACTAAAACAGAACATTCTGTTTAACTATCATACTATTCAATAACTTAAATATACCAAATATAATAACATACCTATGGAGTCATCGGACTCCGAATGTACTCCAGGAGCTAGTAAAGCAAGCGGTTCCTCAGTGGCTGCTGTGACTGCTGGAGGCATCCCCCTAGGGCAGTTCCTTGCGAAATGTCCGAGCATTCTACATTTGTAGCAGCGGTGGTTGTGTTGAGGAGTAGTAGAGGTGCTTGCTTTCTGTTCCTGTTTCCATGTTGGAATAATCCGACACGTTTGAATCCAATGTCCGTATTTTCCACAGTTTGGGCAGTAGTTACACGGCTTATCCTCATTATGATGGAAACCACACCTAGTACATAAAGGATATTTACCAGCATATTGACGAGGAACAGGGGCTACTGGTGCTTTGCATTGTTGCATCCAGTGACCCGCTTTCCCACAGCGTGTGCATTGTACGCATGGGAGTTCAGCTCGGTGATAGTAGTGACAAGCTGGACAGAGAGGGGCCTTTCCGTCATAGTGTACACTAACTCTTGTAGTCAAATTGGTATAGCTTCAGTGTAGTTCATAGATCTTTTGAAAATAGATCTTTGAAAATAGACCTTTAAAGTAGTTCTTTGTAAATATATACTTGAAATGAACAATTTTCCACTTAAAATAAACAAATAATTCTTTATGAAACCTGAAATAAGTTTACCTAGACATAATCTAGGATAACAATTATACATACCAAACATATATGATTTAAAAGCATTTAAATATAATATAACCCAAGGAAAATAATTTATGCCTGCTTCTCAGCCCCGCATTTGTAAAAAAAAATGTTTAGAAAAGGGGCAATGAACTCACCTGTGTTGTAGCTCTTATGTTTCAACTAAGAAAATATGCGCGCTCGTCTGTTGTAAACTAGGTATCTTTACCACCTGTGCTGATTTATTATGATTTGAATACTATAAGTATTTATATTTAGACGTATATAGGGTTTAGGTCTCGGCTTGCAACCATGTGTCCTATATACTTACTAATGTGTTACTAGAATTCTCTAATTATTCTATGTTGCATACCCTCTATGAACCCCTATCCCTTAGTTAATAATAATTAAACCTTACTTATATAAGCTGCACTAATAATATACATGACATTTTAAATAACCCATCATTTATAAAATCCTCTTTAAATTGTAAAGTATTAAATTTAGAAATCCTCTAAATTACTTTTGAAAACATTTTAATAAGGAAATATATAAATCATTTTATTTTAATAAAAACATAAGTTATTTTTATGAAACGTATAAGTTAAACTTGTTAGAACTTAAGTTAATCTTACTTGATTAACTCCATGTCCCTCATTAGATCTTTGTTACAATGTTGATCCGTGTGTATACCTTACATTAGATCATTCAAATTTGAACAATTTAAGTTGGTCATACAATGGCATGAAACTATAAAGTGTTAAGTGTTGACTCATATAGTCAACTCATTCATACTTAGTTTCTTTGAACCCCATTGTTCTTCCTTAGTGCTTTAGTTTGTTTGACACTCTCAATGTACTTAGCTTATTTGTTTCCACAAAACCTTTGTATTTGATTTGCATCCATTCGGCTAACATACTAAGTTTTATCTAATTAACTATCCTTGATTCTTAACCTTTATATCATTCACAACCCATGGGTGATAGTCCCATTTGATAACTAAACTTGAATTGAAATGTTTAAAATGATTTAGAAGTATTAAATGTTGATAACTATTAGGTTTGGTGATCCTAAAATCGGCTAACATTTCAAAATAGTCAACTTAGACCATTTTTGATGTTAAAAATTTTACTTTGTATTTCATTAAGCAAACTTAGGTGTTTTAAGCCCAATTGATTACATGAAACACTTGTTTAAGTGTTAGATTACTTTAGAAAAGATTTTAGTTTGGAAAACTTAGTTTCGCTGAACAACACAACCGGTTTAAACACTTAGAAATCCTAATGGCTCACAATCGACTAACGCATGTTCAAACCTTTCTAATGAACTCAATTCTTGCTGGTTTTGGTTGGTTCCAAGTTTTGGGTACTTGGGAGACCTGAATTTAGCTAATCCCGACAACCTAAAGCAATATCGATGGCCATAAGTCCAGTAATATCAATGAGACAACAGCCCCTAACCTGCCAGCACTATGGGTTCAACGGTTTCACTTTGGGCATCCCTTAGGCCATCAATACAGCCATTTACCTAGGTTCTAACCCTTCCCAGTCCTTTAGATCTTTAACCCTTGATGTTCCATGAGTTCCTAGACCAAATTAGTGAAATTACTAAGGCTTTAAAGGGTCCAAAACCGACTAAAAACGCTGGTGTTCATCAGAACAGTGACAGCATCGCAACAGCCCATTTTGAACTCGATTTTTTTTCAATATCAAGCTCCAAATCGATTCCCAACTGTTCTAAACTTCAATCTAATGTGTTCCTAAGTTCCTAACTTGTTTTGGTGCAAGATCCTAGGGTTTTACAGCTCAAAAATCGACTGAAATAGCTGCTGGTCGTTCAAGAGCTTACCAAACAAGGGCAGCCACTAAATCAGCTCGTTTGAGCTCATTTTTTGTCCGTTTTTGGTGATTCAAAGCTCTATTTCATCATCTCTTCATGATCTACATGTTTCTAGAGTCTTTGTAGTGTCTATCCTAGCTGATTTGAAGTGATAAAGACGATTTAGAAGCTTACCTTACCGGAATAGTGAAAAACCCTCTTCTGCCGTATCTTCTTTCTAAAACTGCAACCAACTCGGTCCGTTTCAGCTCTGATCAGTTGTACTACTTTTTTTTTCTCTCGTTCTCATGGTCGTTCTGACTACTAGAACGTCGAATTTGGTGGAGAAACGAAGAAGTTATGATAATTTGAAGTTCGAAATGGGAGGTGAGGTGTGGTGGACGGGATTCTTGAAGAAGAAGGAGTTGTGGCTGCAAAATGAGAGGGAAAAAGAAAGGGTGAGGGCTTTTATAGCCCGAGTAAGTTCGGGTGTGTTCGGTCTCGCTCAGTTTCGGTTTCACACGTCACTTTTTGTAGTTTTTCGTAACCTTACGTAAGTTAATAAGAATGGAAATGTTGAAACTTCTTAAATTAGTAATTCCTAATAAATTAACTAAATATCTTTTATTTATTTTTAAAATTTCAAAAACGTTTATTTTTATTGTTTCATTGGATCGTATCGTTTTCGCGCGTATTCGAACGAATCATCACCCGTTCGAACACGGCGAACACATTACTTTGCAATATGTTTTTTTTAATTATAATACACCATTCAGAATGTTAAACTTACAAATATATTCATGCAAATCGTCACTCACATGAATATACCGTATGTTTAATACTCATTTAACGACATCCGTTATGGTTGTAGTTTCGATTTCCTCACGTACGTTTATACATAATAAGGTCCTAACTAACATTCGTACATAGTATATTGTCCTAGTTTAACATGTTTAGACATATTAGTATTGTGTCTGCGTATGTTGTTGGTCAGTTTTGAGTTTCTGCACTGTTAACATCAGTTGTTTCATATAATGTTAACACAGAGTATTACACGAACACTTTCCGTACCAATATCTACAGTACTTTCCTACTGTTCAGAACTAATGTTCCGGCACTGATGTTACAATCTTAACCTTATTAATAACCATCTATCCTATCTACTCCGGTATGCTTATATATAGGGATTATATATAGACCGAATACTAGAGGAGTCATTCACGTAGGCATTCAGTACCAATTCATAGAAGTAAACCGGGTGTGACTTTCATCATCGGTGCGTAATTAGAGGGCACCATAAGATGACACTCAGTCAACTAAATGGAACCATAATCATCCTAGCCACTCGTCACAAAACCTTGGATGGACAATGAAGAACACCGAATGACTAGAAGGGCTTGACCAAATGTCAATGCATTGTGGCCAATCAGTCTGTCTTGCAAGGTCCTAACAACGAAAAACACTGAATGACTAAAGGGGCTTGACCAAATGTCAATACACGAAGGCAAATTAGTATGTCTTACGAAGTCCGAAAGTATTTAGAGTCAAGAATTAAGTATTCCCCGTACCATGTGCACATGTACCTGCTTCTCAACTGGAATCCCATTCCTCATAATTTAAGAGTTTAAGCATTACAAGTTTTCAAACGTTCAAGTATACGAGTTTATAAGTTTACAAGATTTCAGGTGTATAAGAATATTAAGAATATAGCTTCAAAAGTATTGAAGAATCATAGAGTATCTGTTTAGAAGTATTCAAGTATCGCAAATATTATAAGTTTAAAGCATTCAAGTATCATAAGTCTAAAGTATTCAAGAATCATATGTTTAAAGCATCTAAGCATAAGAGTTTAGAGTACTAGCATCAAGTGTAAGTATAAAAGATTTAAGAAACATCTAAACATTTATATAAAATATTTAAACGTGTTTCTCAGTCCCAAAGTAAAGCAAAATAGTTTGAAAAGGGACATATGAACTCACATGTGTTGTAGTGTGCTTGAATATCCAAGAAATATATATACGCGCGCTCGTACTTTATAGACTATGTAGCTTCGACACCTGAGTTGATTTATTATGATTTTTGTACTGTAAGTATTCATAGTTGACTAATATAGGGTTTTGGTCTCGGTGTGCAACTAAGTGTCCTATGATTATACTAGTCTGTTACTACGATTTTATTCGAGTGTTCTAGGTTAACATACCCTTCTTGAACCCCTATCCCTTGGCTAGTCAAAACTTAACCTTATTTATAAGGTTTATGATATTTAGAACGTGATTATTTAATAAATCACCTTTTACCTTATTTATATTGATTTAGGAAAGTTAGGTTTATTTTATAAAAATCTATTGAGTTACTTTGATAAAATAAGTTATAGTGATCTTTATTAAACTATAGTTACATGTTATAAATTTTAATAAACTTTAAGTTATGATTGTGAACAACATTATATTGTAAACATATGAGAACTTGAAATAACCTAACCAGGTTATTCATCAAGTTCTTGTAACACTTTTTGTTAACATCTTTGATTTTACTCCTTCTTGAATTGATTAATAACTAAAGTCATTCGATTTGAATAGCCTTAGTTAGTTAACCTTGCCATGAATTTGCTAAGTGTTGGGTGTTTGTCAATCATAACATCAACAACCCATACTTAGTTTGTTTCTTTGAATCCCTTTGTTTTCAACTTGATGTTCCTTATCTCATTTGAAATCCATAGCTTCCCATCATTTCTTTAGTATGTCAAGTACTTATATAGAATTTTGGTCTTGTTAGTTTTGAAATTCATTAAGCGACACTAGGGTTTTGGTTAACAAATAATTAACCACTTAGTTCCCTAGTCAATATTACCTTCTTATTTTATATTTTTATCTAACACAATGCAAGTATTTTAATCCTAATTGTCTTGTAAAACGTATGTTTTCAAGTTAGTAAAGACTTTAGTTTACTCAAATGTTTAAAATCAGTGAGATTAAAAGTTTTTTAACACTTTCAAAACCCTAATGGTCTCTCAACCGGTACTACCATCTTCCATTGACTCCCTTGTGTTTATTTTTGATTAATACCACTTGATTCTAAGCTTGTTCTACTTGGATGATATGAAATAAATTAGTATCGACAATAAATATCAATATCAATGACCATTTTGAGCTGATATCGATGACCAAAATTCAGTTAGTATTGATGAGCCCACATAGACTTCACCGATTCTATAAGTTCGATGGTTTTTCCTTCAGTGGCCCTTAGACCATGATATTATCAATATCGATGGCCCCTTGACCCAAATCCTTTGGAGACCATCGAAGTTAACAATGTCAAACTGAAGCCATCGATTCTAGCTCGTTGAACAAAACATTATCGATGAAACTTAGACTGGACATGGTGTCGATACTATCCTCCCGATAGTCCCCAACTTGATTGTTCCTTGGCCATCGATACTGCTAGTATCGATGGTCCTTGGGGTTCTATGACTTGGAGAATGTCGACACTGATCATCCTAACCCAATCTCATCGATTCTAACCGGTCAAACTTGATAGATTCGATGAACATTTTGCTGATTTCCACCAATCCATCGATACTAAGGGTTGGGATGTTCTTGCATCGATATGGATTTCTCCCAAATTTTTCAGCCGTTCTCATGCCTTTTACACTTTATTCCAAGATGTTTCTAAGGTTCCTAAGTGATTTTTGTGCATAACCTATAGGTTTTGAGACCTTAAACCAGGTTTTGAAACTCAAGTTTTCGGAATAGTAACAAACCCTATCTTCCGAAGCTTCTCTTTAAAACTGCCTCCGTTTTAGGTGGGTGTGGGAATGAAATGACATTAAATGTCATGTTTTAGGGTTTATATAGTTCATGTATGTTCGGGTCCATTCGATTTTGCTCGGTTTCGTGCAGACACGTCGTTTCTGGATTTCGCGTAACGAAATATTACGGTATTTAAAAATAGAAATTTATAATTTATTTTAGGTGGTAATTCCTAGTAAATTAACTAATTATCTTTTATTTATTTTTAAAATTTCAAAAACGTTTAATTTCACAGTTTCGTCGAATCATACGGTTTTTGCGTGCATTGTTCAGGTCGTAATCCGTAAGAAACACTACGACAATTGTACTTTTCGATTTGATTTTCTAATTATTACACATCATTCAGAACGTTAAACCCACTGTTATATTCGTGCGAATCGTTACCCACATGAAGACTCGGTCAGTTTAATGCTCACAAAATGGCATCTGTTATTGTTTTGTTCAAATCATTCTCACATACGTTTATACATAATAAATCCTAACTATCACACACAGAATAAATTCATGTTGTCAGACATAATTCCAACTGTTAAACCATGGTTTCCACAATGTTAAATAAATAATTTTGTAATCATTTAGTATTAATTTCATATAACAAATGTTACACAAAGTTCCATACTTGAATCTACGGTTCAGACACTGATGTTACACGTCATTGAATCAGAATGATCAGATTGTATACACATGTAACATCCCAAATTTTCTAATACAAGTTGTTTGAACTTACGAATGGGTAACGAATAATTAACTTGTCGGAAAATAAACTGTCACACCCCGAGCCGGCGGGCTGGATCGACTTTCCCGTCTGGCGGAAGGTTCTCAGGGCGCGATATCGTTTGATAATCATGGTGATCAGATTGTTTACATAGCACAGTAGATATAATAAGAAATGCTAACATGAAATTGATATAGAATTACAAAGTTAAATTACAGAATACATGTTCGTAATTTAACTAAGTAAATCTACCCAAAAGAATCATTGAGTTTCTATCTTGTATCTGCACAAGATTTACAAAAGATGATTCAAAGTTATGTCATTCAAAAATATGCACAATACAAAAGTAAGCTAGGTCTCTTCTACAGTCCACTAGCTAAATCCTGCTGCTTGTAATCTAGACCTGTTCATCACCTGATAAAACATGCATTTAAACAAAGTCAACACTAGCTAAATCCTGCTGCTTGTAATCTAGACCTGTCATTCACAATCATAATGTCATACACAAGTCTTATTGATAAATGTCACATCCGTCTCACACAATTTCCTCTCCACAGTTATACTTACATATAGTATTTCATCCAAATCAAACATGCTTATATATTGGGCATACGTAGGGGACAAGCCCCATCCGACATCACATCACATACCTGACTGAATTCAACACCACTCATAAATACAACTATGGATACCCATTTATATCTCACATGTGTTCCTCCCATTTGATATTCAACCCATACGTATTCATCACCGAGGAGTATGTTATTAAAACCTAAGTACTGATAATGGCTTAGTATTTTAAGGAAAACAGATTTATTAAACCTTATCCTTATTATTATTCACTCCAGTGAAGGTTAACTAAAATTTACTTATAATTAAAGGAGTAATAGTTAACTCATCAGTAATGTACTTGGCCTAAATTTATAAAGCATATATGGGACCTATTGTGGACCTCACTTAATCAGACCACAATGCCTCCCATCTACCTCTATCCCATTTGTGTTCTCATAAATTCATTGACTTCAACGAGACTATTACTAGTAATATGACTTGAGAGAAAATCAATTCCTCAATCTACCAGTTAATAGAATCGAAGGATTTAATTACAATTAGTTTTTATAGATTAATATCACCATGTTTCGTTTACCAAACCTGACTACTGTAGCCCTGTTACCGGTCATACGATAGCGACCAATGATAAAATACGATTAACGTACCAGCCTCACTCGCCGGTGGTTTGTCAAATCTATGGTACCACTACGCTATCGTCGGTTTAGTCGCACTAAATTAACAGGTAAATGATTTTCATGAAGGGACTTACGACTGTGCATAAACTCATGAACACATGATTGATGTGATATAATACAAACATGCTTAATAGTAATTAGTTGTTGTTGTGTGTTCTCCCATTGTTATTGTCTCAGTGTCATCTGTTCTCACTTGAATGAGGTTACTATTTCTCACTCCCAATTGGGGGTGACAATCCACTCATTGAATGGATGTAGATTCATTGACCAGTTTCATGGTTAATGTTAGTTAAACCACTATACTACCAGATCTACACTTCAGTCGGCATGTTATCTCAATGTCTTTAACAATGTGTTATAAGAACTAGTCTTAATACACAATGTTAGTAAATGTGTTGAATGATACCATGAAATTATATTATCATGATGCCATTCTTGTTATCTCTTGTTATTGTCTCAATGTTCTCTCATGTCATTACCATATTGTAAAGATAGTGTTGTAAGAACTAGTCTTACTACACTTGTTAATAAAATTGTTTGATGATTTCACTAAATCATGTAGTCATGATGATATCATCCTTGATATGTTATGTAATTGTCATCACGCTTGATTAATTCCATATGTCATAATTTTCAATCACCCACATGCACATACATAGACATGATAATAAAGATGAAACCTTTATTATCTTAATAGAATTTAATTTGAAATAATGTACTAAATCTTTTAAGTAAAAGAGTTAGCATGTTTCTTAGCCCCGCATTTGAAATCAAAAGATTAGAAAAGGGGCATATGAACTCACCTTATTGTTGTAGTGGTTGACTAAAACTCAATTGACTGCACGCGCTCTCTGTTATTGTAATGATGTTGAATTCACAATCCTGTTTTCAATTCAAAGTTGTTTGTAACCTAGAAGTATAAGTCATTGCTTTGTGAGTTAACCCTAACGTTGATTACCCTTGTAGACTTTTGTTATTTGACCATTCTTGAACCCATGTGACGATAGACTATACTAAGACTTTACCCTTTGATGCTAGACTTAGCATGTTACATCTTCTTGATTTATGCTTAACTTGACTTAAAACCATGACATGTTGTAAAAGTTTGGAAATCAAGATAGTTCGTATGTATAAACTTAGGTTTAACGTTTATAACCTATTTATTATACTTATATTAATCTTGAAGTGATCCTCATTATTTGAAGGTGTTAATATAAGAAACAAGTTATAAAACTTAGCTACTTAACACTTTATAAAAAGGATTTTAGATGTTATCAAGTTGGTTTAATAAGAACACTTCACCAACTTTGTAGTAAAGCTTTTTATCACTTTAACTTGGTGTATAACGTGAAAAAGATTTGGTTTAAGGTTGTGGTGTCCCAGATTGTACGAATTAACTCCACCTTTCTTGGACGAGTGTCTCTTAAGCTTCGGGAGAATGGAGATGTGGTACGAATGAGTATCAACATGCGAATAGAGGCTGTTCATATGAATGAAGCCCATGATCGGCCCATTCAGCTGGTTGTTCATTCGTGGTCATGCCCATGCGAACGAATATGCCCATTCGCCCCTGGACACATTCGTCTGGTAGTTCCATTCATACGAGCTGTAGTCCGGCGTATTAATGGTGTTCTTTTCAAGTTTTAGTCAAGATCCATGATTGTTTATAGTGGGTATAGGTGCGGAAACTTGTTTAAATGTTGTAGGGTCGAGAAAGGAGTGTTTTAACCGGCTAAAGTTTGGTTTTGGTTGGATGTGTAGAAAACCCTAAAAATCCGAACATTAGAGCTCGTATTACCTTCGATTCAGTGGATCCTAAGCCCCATCCTTTGTACTTTCGTGTGAGGGATGCTGAGAGCTTCTATTTGGTACCAAATTTGGGCGATTTGGCTAAGGAATGAGGAAGATATGGCTTGAACTTCTAGAGAAAGAGTATAGAGAGAGAGTCAGCCGGGATTTCTTGAGAGAGAGAGAAGTAGGTGATGAATTAAATGGGGAATTAATGAAGTTCAAGGTTTTTATACCTAGTATGTGTTAGGGTTCGTTTTGGTTGCTCGGTTTTCATTTTCATTACACTTACGAAAGGTAATAATTCTTAATAAGTCTTTTAAATTTCTTTTTCTTATTTTACTGTTTCAAGACGTTTATTCTTAATTGTTTCGTCAGATCGTATCACCTTCGCGCGTATTCGTTCGAATCATCACTCGAACAAACACGACGACGGCTTTACTTTCTGATTTTTCTTTTCTAACCTTCAGTTATCGTTCAGAACGTTAAACCCACAGATATGTTTTTGTGAATCGTCACCCATGCAAACATGCTGTCAGTTTATTATTCTGAAATGATACTGAACTTCTGTTTTGAATTGTATTTCCTCACTGACGGACTCAACCTAACTTTCCTATTTCCACATTGTTATAACAGTTTTCACACTGTTTTCTCATGAAATTGTCGGCTATCTGATTCCTGTTATTTGTGGACATCAGATCACAACCGATATGTCTTTGTCATTTGTTTTCCCCGTTGTTATTTCTCGTGTGTTGTCGTATATTTATATTTAAATTCTCACTAAAATACATACAACTGTTTACACATTGTAATTACACATAGTGAATAGTGAAAGTACACGTACCGTACGGACTTGCCGGACGATCTGGTACTAGTTGTCACACAAACAGAAAATAAACTACTAAAGTTCACGAAATGGGTGTACTCGAAATGGATTTCGAGTACCCTAAGTTCTCGAAATTTAGACCTAATTTTGAGTACCCAGTTCGGGAACCATGCCTATATATATGAGTGCATTGGGAAACGTGCACACCTTTGACTGGAAGCATGCTTTCTCTTAAGTACTCGAATTTGAGTTTGAGAACCTCAAGAATCGGTTGTAAATCGCTCAAGGGAAGAAGGAACACACGAGGAGCTACCAGTGGGGTTATCTAACAACAAGTAAGTGATTTATGCGTAAAAGTTAGGATTTTTTACAAAAGTGAACTCATGCATAAAGCTCGCACCTTTATGCATAAAGTTCAAGACTTTGCGGTTCCAGTGTGCTGGTAATGCCATAAGGAACCTAGAACTAGCTGCTCAAAGCCTTAGATAGATTTTTGAGATGTTTTATGATGATCACATGAGTACCTGAATATGTATGAGTACCCGAATTTCCTTCGAGTATGTAATTTCGAGTATGTGATTTCTAGTATGTTATTTCGAGAACATGGATTTCGTGTACTATCTTTTTAGAACATAGATTTCGTGTAGTCCATGGGTTTCGAGTACTCTAGTCCTTCAGGAACTTTATGGATTTCGGGTACTACTTAATGAACTTCAAGTGTTTTGAATACTTAGCTAAGTTTCAAGAACTTGAAGTTATAATGGGGAACTAGTAGCTATGAGGACTTAGAATAAATTCTATGTCTAAGAATGGAATGTAATGAGACAATGTACTAATGTAGGTTCTTAAGTCTTAGCTAAGGAGTTCGGCTAAGAAGTCAAGGAGCTACTATCAGGTGAGTTCTAGATTCCCTACTTTAACATGTTATGTGTAACTATGTTTTGGCTGACATACATGCTGTTAATATGTTTATAATGCGTTATGATGCTATGTGCCTACGCTACGCTGATGAATGCTTGATGTATGATGAAATATGCATGAGAATATGCTAAGTATGACGAATGCATGATAAATGAGTTATGATGATGAATGGTATAATGATATGATATGATGATGACTGTATGATAATAAGCATTATCATGATAACTATGATCATAGTTATAGAATGTTATGATAAGATCCTAGGTTGATATGATGGAAGAATGATGTTATGACTATGATGCTAACATGATAGATACATGATACCATGATCTTATGATATGATGATGATGCTAGTACGACATGTGTATGATGCTAGGATGTTATGATGATATGATGAAATGATGCTAGCATGACATGTTTATGATGCCATGATGACTACGATGAATGACATTATGATACTAGCATGAAATTTTATGACAATTATGATGAATGATTATATGATGCTAGTATATCATGTATGATGAATGGATGATGCTCCCATACATGTTATGAGATATGTATGAATGATGCTCCAGTATTTGTACTAAGAAAGTATGAGAGTCGACCTGACTATATAAAAGGGGATTAAAGTCAACCTGACTATAACAGGGTATGAGAGTCAACCTGACTATAACAGGGTATGAGAGTCAACCAGACTATAACAGGATATAAAGCCTTGTGCCGGCATAAGCCCACCATTCATGTTGATGACAGTGGATATATGATGATGATGTTTAAGATGTTATGTGATAAGGTTATGGATTATGTGAACATAATGATGTTTTATGTTTTAACTTAGCAAAATGTTTACAAAGTTTTACGAAAACTAGAACTCGCAAGCGTAAGCTGACATTTTAGCATGTATGTCAGGTTAAAGCTATGGTAAGAGAAGGTATGGAGCTTGGGCATCAAGATTGAGAATCCGAAGGTGTTGGCAATCATAAATGTTTGGATACAATTTATTTCAGTATATGTTGTATTTGACAATGTTTTAAATTCCGCTGCATATTTATGGAAGTTTTTTGTTTAAGAGCTATGTGTTATGATGAAAACCAACCTCTGTGAGTCACCTTGGATCGGGGCTTCACAACACAACACATGATATAAAAGAAAAATCTACATATCATTTCACCAGGTAAAAATTTTGTCAACAATATGCTGGTGAGTTCATAGTTTTATAGTAAAAATAAAATCTCGGAGGGATTCTTTTGAGGGTCTCTGTTTATTCTATCACGCACATGACCATTTACCAAACCTAATGTTGTGTTGTCCTTGTTGATTAGGTAACAGAGACCTAATACCAATGATGATGTAGTTGCTTTGTCGCGTAATGTACCGACCTCGACGCCGGAAGTTCATCATACTAATAGTACTAATTACGTTACCGTCGGTTGATATCCGTCAATTAATGGTAAATGATTGATGAAGGGTATTACAGATGTGTATGTACTAATGATGTTCACATGCCAATGTGAGCATGCAAAACAGACACTCTCTTATTGAATAAATGTATAAAGTTGTATTCTATATTATCCTTAAAGCATTTCAAGAAAATCATACACAATTCACATAAATTCAATATTTTGAGTAAACATTTGCATGCTCTCAGCCCCAAAAGTTTTAGAAAAGAAGGTTTTATTATAACGTGGCTATGAACTCACCTATTGTTTGATCCTTGCTTTATTTTGTACTATCTGTTCGAAAACATTCCTTGATTATGTACCTGTGTTTCAATTAATCTCTTCTTAGTAGGATTTTATAATTTTAATTATTTTGTTAGTTTCTTGCTGATACGTGTCCTTGTTATTGTTTGGTCAGTTTGTTTTCAACACTTGGTCTTATTAGGACGAATGAGGTGCTAGTGCGAATGGGTCGTGTTTGTGCAAATGAAGTCTCACGAATGACCTGAGTCATTCTGTACCATCAGTGCCGGAAACATCACCGGAACAATGATCAACACAGTAACATGAACAATGAGTCAAGTACATAAACAAGTTGATGTTCACATATCATTATCATTTTATGTTGTCATAGCACAGTTTTGGAATCATTTCGGAAAAGAAACTCAGAAACATGGTTCATCAGTCAGATAATTATCTGGCAATACAGAACCATCATGTGATTATTTGTTAGGATTTTATTATGTATAAACGTATGTGAGGCTTTACAGAACAAAACAACACGGATGTTGTTACGTGAATGCTAAATCGGCGGATTCTTCGTATAGGTGACGATCTGTACGAATACATCTGAAGGTTTAACGTTCTGAATGATATCCGATAATTAGAAAACCATATTGAAAAGTATAGTTACCGTCGTGTTCGTACGGGTGACGATTCGAACAAATACGCGCGACGACTGTACGATTCGATTTTAAACAGTAAATTAAATATTTTCAGAAAATTTAAATAAACGAAAGATATTTAGTTAATTTACTAGGAATTACCACCTAAAATAAATTTAGAAACTTGGTTTTAAAACCGTAACGTTTCGTTACGAAAACGAAACGAAGCTGAAGATTTACGAGAAACCGAGCAACCGAAACGAACCCGAACTCACCCGGGATATAAATACCTGGAATGAGTCATCCTCCTCATTCAACCTCTTCACTCAAACCCGGAACTTTCTCTCTCAAGAAAGTTCAAGCTTCAAACCTCCATAATTTCCCCATTTCTTGACCAAATAACTCCATCTTGGTGACAAATTGAAGCTCTCATCTTCCTCTACACGAAAGTACAAGGGATCTGCCCTGAAAACCCCCAGAATCGAGGTAATCTGAGCTCAAAGTTTTGAAAAACTAGGCCCCAAAATCTTAGGCAATCACTACACAAATCATGTAGGATGATGTAGGAACTTGTTAACCTTCATATGTAGGCCATGAAACTTGAAAAATGGGAGCTGCCTTGTGATGAGATCGAATGCCCGAATGGTGTTACCCTGAGCTCAGCGAATGAGCAACCATTTTCATTCGGCCAAATGGCCTTAGGCCCAACCAGCCTTCTTTTGCCTAGCCAAACCCTAGTCAGTCGGCCACTCCTCATTCGAGACTTGCCTCATTCGGCCAAGATCCCCGCGAATTAAGCAACATGCATCCGAGACCCATTCGATCGGACAACTTTGTCCTTCGGTCGACCTGCTCATTCGGTCGGTCCAGACTAGTTCGGTCGGCCCAGGATACTCCCATTCGTCCTAAGCCTAGTCGGCCTAAGACCTCATTTGACCGGCCTCATTCGGACCAAGGTTTATTTGGCCATTTCTTGTTCAGCCAAGCCTTATCCGGCCAAGTCGCCTTCAGTCGACCACCTTCACATTCGGATGTGTTTACGGTCGGCCCAAACCTCAACCGCATGAGCCACACTTGGGCCAAGTCCCCTTTCGGTCGGGTGTTCTTTCGGACAAGCCGGACCAGGGGCATGAAGGGTTAATTGGGGAAGGTGGAAAAACCATGGGACACACATAGGATGGGTTAACAAATGCGCACATTTCATGCATGCATGGAGACCCTCACGTAAATGCATGCGTGGGTGGGTTTATGAATGTCAAAGTGGGAATTCAATGGGGTTTAACACAAATATTAGCCAAGGGATAATAAGGTCAATCATGGGTTATTATAGGTACATTGGCCACTATGCATGAACTTACTTAAAGAAATCATAATTAGGCTTTCATTAAACAAGAGTTCCTTAAATTATACTAAAATCTAAACATGGGTTTTGATATCATTTGAGTTCAAAACACTTTGGAATACACGGAGGAGCAAAGATCACAATCTAAGGTTAAAGTGTTGATCTCACCATCAACACTTGACACTTAGAGAGTTCAAGGAAACATACAACTACATTAGGTCATTCCTTTGAACTACCTAGGATGGGTTGCATACATAATCGATCAAGGAATCATGAACAATCAAGAACTAGTAATGGGCCAAGGTTAATCAAATAAGATTAACCTAAGCCCATCATGTTTAATCATACTTTTCTTAAAGTAATTATGTTTTTAATAAAAGAAATTAAATTGTAAGCTTTGTTAAATTAAAATAAATGATTTTTTTTACTTAATATGTTACTTAAAGTAAATTAATTTAAAAACGTTCTAATTAAAGACTTATAATGATTATTGGTGGGATAAGGGTTATTATTTGGGTAATGAGTTTAGACTAGTTAGATGAAATTCTAGAAACACATTAGTAACGTAGGACTCTTAGTTGCACACCGAGACCAAAACCCTAGATATGACTGTTATAAATACTTATCTTTTACGAGTCTTCTCAAAATAACTCAGGTGCTAAAGATACTTAGGAAACAATCAAAGAGCGCGCATATCTTTTGTGGTTCATTTGCACTGCAACACAAATGAGTTCATTGCCCCTTTTTCTAAACCTTTTTGTTTTCAAACGCGGGGCTGAGAAGCATACGTAAACCTTCTTCTTTTAAATATGTTTTACGTAAATGCTTTTAATTATTGTATGTGATATATATACATTTTTATACCCTAGAATCCTGTCTAGGTATATGTTATGCAGAATTAACTGAATGATAAATTAATTACTCTCATGAGTAATACTTTAATTCTAAAACTCTAAAACAACACTTACTCCATCAAGTTTGAATTCATAGAATCTAAACTCAATGTGTAACTAAGATAACTAAAGCTAAGAATCAAATTCAAGAAAATCTAATTCAGTGTATGATCAGTAAAGCTAAGTATCCTATTTAAAGATCTATAATCATTGTGGAAATCATAGAATGTTAAACATCAGATCAGGAGACTCAAGGGAATCACAACCTTGTATGAATCAGCGAAATAATGAAATCATTAATATCTAATGAAATCATTAATGTGTATGTTAAGGTGGGTGTCAGTTGTACATAAATCAAGACCACGTGTTAATACACGGAAAGTCCCGTCACAAATAGTAGACTCTCGTAGTCAAGCTATATGGGCATAACTTAAACTATCAAACGAAATCAAGAGAATCAGAGCAGATCTAGAATCAAAGGATATCCTTAAAGTCCCGACGCATACAGTAGGCCAAAGGGTCAAGCTGATATGGGAAAATCATTAAAGTCTCGACGCATACAGTAGGCCAAAGGGTCAAGCTGATATGGGCAAATCATGAAAGTCCCGACGCATACAGGTAGACTCCTTGTGGGTCATGCCTGATATGGGCCACGTGTGAGAGGGTACAACTTGGACAACCACCAACAACTAAGTCTAATTGATTGAGTCAAACAAGGCCCAATCATCATGTCTTAGGTGTATTTAAATGATTAGTTATTAGTTTAATTAACCGTTTAATATTATATTTCTACAAGCATTTTGGGAAATCATGAGGACATGGTGAACCCAGGAAATCAGAGGCATTTCAATTTGTGGAAATCAAATTTTAACATGGAAGTGGATGGTAGGTAAGACGCTTAATTATCATTAACAGAAATGTCCTATGTGGCTTAGTATGTGGTGGGATGGCGTCTGGGCGGGTTGTAGGCTCGACTCAGGGGTATGCCCTAGCATACCGAGCTGGATGATACAGGTGATGTTAATGAGATTAAGCTTGTTACCGAAGGGATTTGGAAATGCTATTGGGTAGATAACTTAAACTTCTAAGCAATATGCTTGAAACTATGATGAAATTGAATGGTAGGTAAGACGCTTAATTATCATTAACAACAATGTCCTATGTGGCTTAGTATGTGGTGGGATGGCATCTGGGCGGGTTGTAGGCTCGACTCAGGGGTATGCCCTATATATAAGCATACCGAGCTGGATGATACAGGTGATATTAATGAGGTTATGGTTTTACCGAAGAGATTGCAAAACTAATTTTCAAATACTAAACTATATGAACTAACCAACCATTGTGTTGACTTTGTTTTCTTCCATGCTTTCTCAGGTGATGTACATGATTAAGCTAAGGTTGCAGGAATGCATGCTAGGATGCCAGTTAGAGGACCTAGTAGTTTTTGGGAAGCACATATGTTGTTGACTACTGTGAATCACTTTTGATATCTTGTACGATTACAAGATAGTGAACTCATGATTCATTTGTTAGATTTACTTAGTTAAATTGTCATACCTTGACAATGGTAATTTAACTCTGTAAATTTTAGTTGAATATCATTTTGCTTTAGTTGTTCTTAACATTGATGATATGTAAACAATCTGATCATCACGATTATCACTTTCGATATTGCGCCCCGGGAACCTTCCGCCCGACGGGGAAGTCGATCCAACCCGCCGGCTCGGGGTGTGACACATTCCTTTACTTCATTCGTACGAATGGGTTCTCATTCACACGATCCCTCATGCAAATGTACCCCTTCTCATTCACCCGTCATTTCTTTCGTGTGGGATTCATTCGTGCGAGTGTCTGCAACATATGTCACCATTTATTCCTGCGAATGACTTCTTCATTCGCACGAATAGGTCTATCCAATGTCTCATTCACTTGAAACTCATTTGAAAATGGGTTTTGTTGATTTTTGGTACATTGGTGTTGTTCACAACTCCCGAAGCTTCTAAAGATGGCAGGGGACCTGTTGGTTTGGTTATTTTGTCGAAATACTTACCGAAGGTCTCGAATTCGACGTGTGAGTGGGTGTTTATGGTGGAAAAGTGAGGATGATGATGCAGATGATGGTAATGATGTTTCCGGTATGGTTTGCAAGTGTGAACGAACGGTTTTGAGCTTCAGTCGATCGGAGAAGTAGGGTTTCGCCGAAAAGGGTGTGGGTGATAGTATTTTTGAGAAAATGGTAAAAATTTGTTTAAGTGTAGTTTATATATCAGCTCTGTCGTACGAATGTGTCATTCGCACGAATAGCTTTCTGTCGCACGAATGGCTGAACCGGCTAATGAATTCGAATTCTTTGTCTCATTCGTACGAATGAAATGGGTCTATTCGTACGAATGGCTCTCCATCTTATAGAATTCTTAGTTTTCTTGATTTGCTAAACCTTTAAGTTATGATTTACACCTGATGAGATGTAGTTTGTTTTACACTTACTTAATCAGTTCTTTTACATTAGGCCAGACGACTTAACTCGCGTATGTAGTTGCATAAATCGTGACCCAAGCAATTACCTTAGCCGTTATGTCTCCTGGTTGTTTAATGTAGTTCTTAAGTCAGTAAGGGCTTCATTTCAGGTTTTATATCTCCATGGATCATCTCCAATTAAGATATACTCCTAATCCGATGGTCCGTTACATGATTGTTTTGGATGTCGTGGTTCATTATTAGTTAGTATAACTTGTTATAGTTTTGTTTCTAGTTGTGCAAAGGTTCTGTTAAGGAGTTTAAATATGTTCTCAAATTACCTAACGGTACCAATTGTTACAACGGGCGTAATATTGACCTATGCCATAGTTTAATGATAGAGTTGTTTAATGATATAGTTGGCGGAGGCATCTAACAGTCTAGTTTCGGCAGAGGTCAACACATACACTCAGGACCTATGGTCTAGAACTTAACAAACATGTGAACTCACCAACTTTATGTTGACTCGTTTTAGCATGTATTCTCAGGTAATTGAATGCACTAGCTAGGACGCACATTGAGTCTAAGGAAGAGAGTCCTGCATATTACGGATCTCTTGATCCATGGTAGCTACATGTGCCGTGAGGGCCTGCCTAGAGACATAGGTGGAGGTACCCGCTCCTCACATACCCACCTATGGATCAGATAAGGATACCACTCCCAATCGTGCGTATTGCTCCGTGAGCGTATACGCATAATCTCTCCGGGAAATATATCCGGCAGTGGCACCATCCTGCTCATCTTGCGTTCTTCCTCTTCAGTAGTTTCCTTGCTAGGCGGTTGCCCAAATTGAACTTTTGGTTGTTATCCATTCCTGTTAAGTTCGTTTATTAAGTACAAGCATATCATAATGTTAGTGTGAAATGTCTAAGTGTAGTGTCTAATGTAGAGAAATGGCTATAGTCTAAGTTTACTATATGCAAACCTAGTTCTCTATAACCAAGTCTCTGATATCAGTTTGTTACACACCCAAATTACCATCTGAAGGCGTGAAGCCGTAGGGTATGACGTGGTAGGATCAAGCTCTTGTTCATATAGAACAACTCTATATGCTTTTGTAAAAGACACAGTTTTAATAATAACAATCATAGTTGTTTAAAAGTATTTGCAGTGGAAAATGTAATGGTTTAAGCAGCGGAATGTAAATTGTCAAGACACTACATTATTAAGTAATACAAAGTCATAAATGTTTTCAATATGATTAATATGCATACAGGACCATCTTCCTTAGACTCAATGTGCGTCCTAGTTAGTGCATTCAATTACCCGAGAATACATGCTAAAACGTGTCAACATAAAGTTGGTGAGTTCACAGGTTTAAGTATCTTATAAAGAATTCAGTACCTTATAAATTTTATAAAATTTTAATATAATTTCTTATTTATTTTTATCGTTAAAGGGTCTGGGTAAATTATTATTTATCCTTCTCCTATAATTTTTGGTATTATATGCTAATAATCTTCAAATATTCATTTTTATTTATTCCCAACTCTAAAAATTCCAGAAAGTTTTGTATAATTATTTTTACATATTTTAGGCTTTTTGTAAAACTTTTAGAAGTTTTAGAGTTAGTTTACTATTTTTAATAGTTTTTCAATTGTTTAAGGGATTAAATGTTATAATAAATATTTAATGGTCTCTAAAAATTACTAAATTTTTACTGGACATTTTCTAACATGTTACTATTCTGAGAAAAATATTTTTTCGCTATTTTGATCTGTTTTTGACTTATTTTATATTTTTAGCTTGTTTTACCTTATTAAATGGAAAATAAATATATAAGCCTTTACTTTTAAGTTTCACTATTTTTCTCAGTTAATATATAATATTTACTGTTGAGTAAAATTATATTTCGGATTTCTATCATTCTAATTCTATTTTTTTCCAAACTTATTCATTATTTTATAGATTTTGTAAAATCTATATCTTATTTTGGGTGTATCAAGAAATACCCCAAATTTTTGTGTGATGTTTTTATATTATTATTGTCCTGTTTTGGTCATTTATCTGTCTAGAATAGTTCTTTTCATAATACTTTCCATTTTATGCCTACTAATTAAGGTTTTTAGTTGATAATCAATTATACAACATTTCTTTAATCAATACCACTAAAGTTTCACATAATTTCCATTTTAACCCTGTGACGCCCAACGGCTTGACCCCGTTAGTTGATCCTGCCACGTCACACCCGACGACTTGACACCGTTAGTTGATAAATTGGGGGTGTGACATTACGACTGTGAGATTTGCTATCATCCAGGCAATGCCAATGTAGTGACGGATGCTCTTAGTCGCAAAGAACCAATCAAACCAGTGCGTGTTAGAGCCATGGAGATCAACACACAATCGAACATGAAGGATTTGATTCGTATTTCACAACAACAGGTGGTGATCAACTACCAGCTGAAAACAGAGTTAGATTGTGGGGTTGAAGGTAAACTAGAACCTCGGTCAGATGGAGTTCTATACTTCAACGGACGCATGTGGATTCCAAAATCAGAAGAATTGCGCACTCTCATCTGCGATGAGGCACATAAGTTGCGATATTCAGTTCATCTGGGAGCCAATAAGATGTTTCAGGATTTGAGAACGTCCTACTAGTGGCTCGGGATGAAGAAAGACATAGCCCTATATGTAGGGAAATGTCTAACATGCTCAAAGGTCAAAACAGAACATCAGAAACCATCCGGACTTCTACAGAAACCTGAAATTCCTCAATGGAAATGGGAACAAATTTCCATGGATTTCATAACCATGTTGCCGAGAACTCCGAGGGTTATGATTCGATTTGAGCGATACTCGATAGACATATCAAATCTGCTCATTTTCTTCCTATCCGAGAAGATTACAAGATGGAGAAGTTATCCACGTTTTACATAAATGAGATCATTGTGCATCATGGTGCACCAATGTCAATCATATCCGATCATGATAGTCGTTTCACTTCTCGTTTTTGGCAATCATTAAAAAAGGCTTTGGGAACTCGTGTTAATCTTAGAACAGCTTATCATCCCCAAACCGATGGCCAAAGCGAGCGGACTATCCAAACCTTGGATGTGACAACTAGTACCTGACCGGCCGGCCAGTCCGTACGGTATGTGTACTTTCAATAGTTACTATGTGTATATACATGTTTGTGAACAGTACTTGTATTAACAAAATTCAAAATACAAGAAACATTTGTACGTATTTATGTGTAAACTTAAATTCCATAAGTACAACACTCATTTGAAACAATAGTTGTTAGTATTTAGGTGAAAACCTAAGTACGGTTAACACAACTAATCAAGAGAAACAACAGTGTTCAAACAAATAACAAGAACAAGTCGGTTGCGATATGATATCCATAGATGACAGGAATCAGATGGCCGACAAATCAGAGTGAAAACAATGTGAAAACAGGATGTTTAGTTGAGTTCGTTAGTGAGGAAACACAATTTAAAACAATATTTCAGTGTCGTTTCAGAATAACGAACTGATAGTGTGTTTGCGTGAGTGACGATTCACACAAACATATCTGTGAGTTTAACATTCTGAAATAATGACTGAAAAGTAGAAAACAAAAGTTAGAAAGCAAAACCATCGTCGTATCCGTCTGGGTAACGATTCGAACGAATACGCGCGAAGGCGACGCGATCTGACGAAACGAAAATGAAATACGACATTAAATTAATATAATAAAATAAATAATGTTTTATAATTTTGAAACTCATCAAAATAATTAAAATAACTTCTTTTATTTTAAAACACGTAAATTAAGCGTTACGTTCCGGAAACGCAACAAAAACGCGAACCGAACAACCGAAACGAAAACGAACACTCCGGGGTATAAAAAGATGAAATGAGAAGTGTTTTTCTCATTTTCTTAATTTCTCTCTCTCTCTCTAAAACACTACACCCGTTTCTCTCTCTCTCTAGAAGAAAACCACCACATTCAAGCTTCAAATCCACATATCTTGCTCGTTTCTTGGCCAAATATTGCGTTCTTGGTGTCCAAACGTAGCTCTCACCTCCTCTACAAGGAAGTACAAGCGATCTGAAGTTTTATCTACTGAAATCCGAGGTATGGACCATGAAAAATCGCGAAATTTAGGGTTTTATGTGTGTTGTTCGACCATAACTGTTAGCCAGTTCCAAACCTTCTCTGTTGAACCCAACACTCATGAGGACTCATCTTTGTTGCCACCACCATAGAAGAAACTCAGCAACAACTCGAAGGTGGATGAGGAGGATGAACAGGGTTCGGGAAGGGTAGGGTTTGCCGAACCTTCGGTAGGCTGAAATGATGCATGGGCCTCGAACCTTTCACCCTCATCAACCTAGAGATGTTGCCGAACCATTGTGGCTTCCACGAACCTAGGAGGGACCAGCTATACTCAGCCGAACCATTCAATCAGCGAACCTCCCCTCATCAGCCGACTATAGTCACCGAACCTTCAGGTTAACCCTAGCCGAACCCTCATTGGTTAGCCGAACCTTTCTAGTTGCAGCGAACCATCCAGACGAGCGAACCTGTGAGCTGCATGTTTGCGAACCCTCATGGCTAGATCACCAAGCCGACGAACCATCAGTAGACGAACCCACGAACCTAATCTCCATGCAAGCGAACATTCCTCTGCCGAACCCTTAGTAATTGCCGAACCCTACTCGAATGAACCATGAGGTTCGCCAACCACCTAACACTGCCAAACCTACTTGGAAGAGCCCTGGACCACGAACCTACACACAAGCTCTACGACCATCACTAATGTCGAACCTAGGGCTGCTTGATGATAGGTTCGCAGGTGGGAAGCTATCCTTCATCGAGTAGGTCAACATCAGTAGTTAGCCGAAATACCATCTCCGGCCCACACTTGGTCCAAATCACCTGTTATTCAGCCCAAAGATAAACCATCGGCCCATGCCAACCAATTCAGCCAACCACCTCATTTAATCTAAGAAATGTCAACCAGCACATGTGAAATACCATTGGGCCACTATAATTGTTTTAGCCCACATCATTCGGCCCACTTTCATTACCTTGGCTCATCATGGTTCAAATGGCTCAAGGAGTTATTGGCTCGGCCCCATAGCATCATATGACCCATTATGATTAATTAGGCCTACTTTGATTTATTTGGCCATGGTCCAATAATTCGGCCCGTATGGGTGATGGTGTAGCCTAACACATAAACAAATAGGTAACCATGTAATAGCATGAAATTAAATCATATACTAAGTATATTTACTACAAAGGTGGTAAGTTGGAGGTGTTGATACAATTTGGGGAAATGATAACACATTGTTCAATTCAAGACATTAAAGATTGAGAACCTTTTCTGTAAAACCTAAGTTTTATACTTAGAATTTTTAATAATGATACCTTGAGTCAAGATGAGCAGAAAATCAATAACAAAGTACACTAACATAAACTTAATTGGGTTAAGTAGGCTGAAAATCTATAACAAGTACACGGGGCCGAATGATGACCAGGACCAAGAGGTGAAATCAATTTAGGACTAACACATACACGCGCACAAATCCATACGACTTATACTTATAAGTTACCACAACATGAAATTAATACAGGATCGTGAAAACAAACTCAAGTCCAATCAAGAGCACGTGCATTCTCGTTTAAGCTAAGTCAACCCCCGACAACAACAAGGTGAGTTCATATGCCCCTTTTCTCTAATCTTAACTGATTTTAAACTCTCGGGGCTGAGAAACATTCTTTACTTTTATTTATTTAAAAGTTTTAATGTTTCACATATTGATTATATTATGATTTAGATAACATTGTTTAACTTATTATCATTTATCATTGTATGCATGCTTGTATGGTCATGTTATGACAGGGATTCTAAGATGAATATGATAATATAATTTCATAACTCATCAACACAATAGAATAACATAGTTGCAAGAGTAGATCTTTCAACACCTAGATATTCTTACAAGAACAAACATTGGGATAATCACAGAGAAACATGATGACAACAACAAAACACATGAATGATTTGAAGATAATACATCTTCTTAATACCATTCAATACTAGAGTTAACTAAGTGTAATAAGACAAGTACTTATAGCACTTAGTTTACAACTCAATACCTATTACCAGATAACATGGAACAACTCTCATCCACCACCTGAGCAGATTAAGGGTGGTAAGACTAGTTCTTACCACGACTTAATGGCAACATGGTGACTATATGGAACAATTCTCATCCACCACCTGAGCGGATTAAGGGTGGTAAGACTAGTTCTTACCCCGGCTTAATGGCAACATGGTGACTACATGGACAACTATCATCCACCACCTGAGCGGATTAAGGGTGGTAAGACTAGTTCTTACCACGGCTTAATGGCAACATGGTGATCATATGGAACAATTGGAATGATAATCATGATAAAGTACCTTCATGATAACAACATCATTCACACATCAGTTAACATAAAGTAATAAGATAAGTTCTTATTTAACGTTGTTAACAACAATGAGAACACACGACGGGATAGAGGTAAATCGGATGCATTGTAATCTGATTACGTGAGGATCACAATGGATTCCTTTTAGGCTCTATGCATTGCAATGAGAGAACATATCACAAGTGGTTAATTAACACTTTTAATATTTAAAAGTGATCAACAGTTAACCCCACAAGCAATAGAATAATACAAGGAGCAGATTAAGTAAATCTAATATCCTTAATACACAGAAGTGTTATCAATACTTCGGTTTGATAACTGCAAATCTATTATTATATTATTCTATACATGATATAACAGGTAATCAACAAATGAGATGAACAAGTGGAATGGAGATGGATATCAATAGTTGTATTACAAATAGTGTGGAGTTCTAGTAGTTATGTAATAGGATGTTGGCTAGGGCTTGGTTCCCTTACATATGCCCTATATATAAGCATGACTACTAGGATGATATATTACTTGTGAATATAACTATTGAGAAGCCATTGGGTGAACGAGTGAAACAAACAACATACAAGTAACATAAATTACATTGTGATTGCGCATGTGAACACATCAATGTTTTCAATTACTATATTTATGAACTCACCAACCTAGTGTTGACTTTGTTTAAATGCATGTTTTCTCAGGTGATGAACAGGTGTAGTCACTCATATGCAAAGACTAAGCTAGTGGACTTTTAGAAGACCTAGCTTCATTTTGTGTTGCATGCTTTTGATATGACAAAACATTGAATCATATTTTGTATATCTTGTACAGTTACAAGATAGAAGTCACGGTGATTCTTTTGCGAATTACTTAGTTAAATCATGAACATTGTGATGTAATTTAACTTTGTAATTTTGTATTGATGTCATTTTAGCATTTCTCATTTTATATCTCGTGTGCTATGTAAACAATATGGTCACTTCGATTATCACAACGATATCGCGCCCCGGGAACCTTCTGCCCGACGGGAAAGTCGATCCGTTCCCGCCGGCTCGGGGTGTGACATTGGAGGATATGCTTCGTTCGTGCGTAATTGACTTTGGAGGAAGTTGGGACACTCATCTTCCACACATTGAGTTTTCGTATAATAACAACTATCATACAAGCATTCAATGTGCGCCATTCGAAGCTCTTTATGGTAAAAACTATCAATCGTCAGTCTGTTAGACCAAGGTTGGTGACTCACAGGTCGTAAGACATGAACTCATTCAAGAAACAACCAATAATATTTCAATCACTCAATCAAAGCTTTAGGCTGCGAGAGATCGGCAAAAGAGTGTTGGATATGTGATGTCCGATCATCCATAATATCAACGCTGCTATCGAGGTATGATCCAAAGAGTTACACTTTGGAAGATAGTAATGTGATTATATCTAAAATTTGTTCTAGACATATTCAATTTCACGAATAATATAAAGTGGTGTTACTATTATTATTTATGAAATAATGATAATATTGAAGGAGTTAATTATTGTGATAATTAATTATAATTAAATTGATAAAGTTTAATTGGTCTAACTTTAGACATTTGATTAAATGTAACTAACTAATTGTTAGTTAGGAATATTTAGAGTAGTAATTTAATTGTTTAATTACTAAAAGAGTTTAATTAAATTAAAAGAGTTTAATTTAAATAATATATGAAATAAAAAGGGTGGGAAACCAATTTTGAATTGGTAATCCAAGATCCTATTTTTGTGGATCTACTTTGACTTTAAAAGGTAGATCAAACAACACATTTCATGAATTTTTTCATCCACTCTCCCTCTCCTCTTTCTATTTCGGCCGACACCCTCTCTCCCCTCTCCTCTTGGTTTGGGCAACACACCACCAAGCACCACCACACCATAGTTGAACAACTAAGGGTGGTTCGTGTTTCAATTCATCTAGCGAGACTACTATCGAATCCAAGGTGTGTTTTTGGAGGTTCTTCATTGACGTAAATTCTAAGCACCCTTTGATTGTTTTTTGTTTATTTGTATGTAACTGGATTCCTGGTATTGGGAATTTTGTGTATGAAACAAATGTGTAACCTAAACACTTCCGCTATCGAAAATCTGATTTTAATAATTAATATGATTTATTAAAACTTTAAAATGGTTACTACAATTCCCAAAAGTGGCATCAGAGCCACTTTTACACGTGAATAAACGTTTTGTTATTCGATCTTATGTTTTATTTGTCAAAAACGTTTTGTTTGACAAAAGATCGAACCTTTGATTGTTTGATTGTGACTATTATGATTTGAGCCCTAGGTTTTTGACCCATTTGAATGCTTGTAATGTTTGGTTTTTCAATTTTGATTGGATGTATTTTTTGACGGGTATTTGGACCCGATGTAATAGATTAGATTTCTATTTTTTGTAAATAGATACAATTTATTTATGTAACCAATCAAATGGATTTGAAGGTCAAAATGAATACATTCAAGAAGCATGAAGATAGAGATCATGGATAAAGTGGGAGATTATAATCAAGGCGTTGATTTGTAAACCCTAGACCTAATTCGATTTACGTTTGATGGCTAAAACGAAACTGAATAAATTAGATTATGGCTCAATAATAGTTATATATTTTGTTGTTTGTGGTTGTGAATTTTTAGGAAATATGAAACTAACAAACACAAAATATTTGTCACAATTTTAAAAACAATAATAAATATAAAAGGAGTTTTATAATTACTATAAAGGCATTTAAATAAAAAGTTGTTTTATTTAAATGATAAAACATAATTATAAAATAAAAGTGTTTATTTTATAATAATATCTTAAACTTGTTTGCTTAAAATTGGTTCGCGTAAACTACCGACTTCGATTAAAATAGGGTATATAAAATTAATCGAGTCGAGTGTTTGAAAGGAGTTTCAAGCGAATGCAAACCACGTGTAAAATTGGATTTTACTAAAAGAAATTGCACAACTTGTTTCATGCTACATGTCATCCAATTGGTTTTTGAACCGAATGGTAAATAAACATAAAAGAAATCCCAATTATTAAAATGGATATTCTGCACCATCCTTAATTATTAGCACTTTAACCAATTTATCCGAACCCTCGATGTTAGAGATTTACCCTGCATCCGGGCCTACGCTTTTCGTAAAAGGAAAAATCGTGATTCCTAAGTTACTTAGGCCGGTTTTCAGTTACAAATTGAGGAGGAGTATCACTTAAAGAGTTAAGTAGGTGCAGTTGGGGTTAAACGTACAAATGGTCAACTATACCCGTCAACCAGCCTCAAAACCGAGAGTTGTGTGGAGACACAATTGGTAATCATTACCTATCTGCCTAGTCATAACAATGGAGAGTGCTAAAGCCATTCATTGATTATAACGAAGCAGGATCTCATTCCTAATAAAATATTTTGTGTATGGGTCATAATATAATTTGGACAAGCATGAAAATACTAAATTTGATAATGTTGAAATTTGTAGATGTCTACTGACGCAAACTCCACTAATTCCTCATTTACTCTTAAGTATATCCTTGAGAAGGTTAAGCTCAACAACTCCAACTTCATGGATTCGTATCGTAACCTGAGAATTGTTCTCAGGGCTGACAACAAGTTGTATGTCCTTGAGACACCAATCCCAGAAGAACCTGTGAATGCTACGGGTGCAGCCCATAAATCTTATGACAAACATGTAGATGATTCTATCAAGGTTTCTTGCTTGATGCTTGCTTCCATGATTCTAGAACTCCAAAAGAGTCTGGAACACATGAAGGCATATGAAATGATTCAGCATCTATTGTAAATGTTTCAACAACAAAGTCGACATGAACGCTTTGAAGTGATAAGATCACTCTTAGGTTGTCATGTGCAAGAAGGTTCTTTGGTTAGTACTCATGTACTAAAGATGAAGGGTTTCATTGATCATCTAGCACGTCTTCAGTGTCCACTGAAAAATGAATTAGCTGGGGATATAATCGTCAATTCATTGCCAATATCATATGACCAGTTCACTTTGGACTATTATATGAATGCTTGGAACAAGACCATCCCAGAGTTGCATATGATGCTTAAAACTGCTGAGATGAACATACCAGGCTCTAATAAAGTCGGTTCAGTGCTGATGATCAAAGAGGGACGAGTTGAGAACTCAAAAGGTAAGGGTAAGAAGAACATGAAAGGTAAGGGCAAGGGCAAAGGCAAGGCTTTTGCCAAGACCACACCTCTAAAGGATGCTAAAGGTTGTTGATGCATGAAATGTCCCTAGTACTATGTAATAGCTGATTTGACTTTACAAAGTTTGTATTAGTAATGAAATCAAGTGTTATGTATTGTTAGTTTGTGTTTATTCAAGTTTAATATGTTTGACTTTGACTTTATTTATCAAACAGACCCATTCGTACGACTAAGACCTACGAATGAGTCCATTCGAACATAATGAACGCTAGTGAATGACTGGGACGAACGAATGAGTCACTCGCATGACTCATTCGGCTATCTGGCTCATTCATCTGAATCATTCGCCCGTATGAGTGTTTCGCACAACTCATTCGGCTGAATGAGTACAGACTATAAATACCCCTACAACCAGAATAGTTAATAACTTTTTCATACCTGAGCTCATTCCCTGTCACATCTCCTAGGTTTCAGTGCGCCTCCCTGCATCCAACTTCGATTCTCGACCCGTGGGGATCGATTTCGCACTAAACGTTCATTCCTTATCATCGATTGATCATGTGGGCTTGGTATTTTCGATTGGAAAACCCTCAAATAGGATTCCGCACTATTTGAAGGGCTGTCGAGCAGAATCTGCACGGAATCGTTGTGTTTCTGGGTCCTACAAAGTGGTATCAGAGCCTTGGCTTTTGATTCTGCTCGTTTTTCCATCCAGATTACTATATTATCGATTGTTCTGCATTATTTTCTGAAAACCCTATTTTTCTTGTACTTAAAGTTACTGTCTCATTGCTGAAAAGTGAGTTTTTTGGGTTGTTTTGTAAAAACGTTCATTCCTAAAGCTTAGAAATGTTGTTCTGAGTGTGTGTACCAAATTTGGTGGCCAAAATCGATCTAGATCCAAAGTTAGAAGGATTTTTCTTACTGTCAAAACCCAGATCGGGTGAATGGAAATTTCAGGCGAATAAGGCCTCATTCACACCGTGTGAAAAGCTTCATTCGGGAGACTAACTCACTTATTCGTTCAAAGTTTGATCCGAATAGCTTCTCATTCGGTTGTTTAATTATTCATTTGCATCAGGCAGCTCATTCGGTCGTTTGGTCATTCGCTTGCATTGTCATTCTTCCTAGCATCTCATTCGTGTCTATTCATTCATTCGGTTGCAGTATTGAAAATTTGCCTAAGTGTTGGGTCAGCTTATTCTTGCAAAGATGGAAGAACTTGCATTGATGGCAAATCAGAATCACAGAATTCAGAACTTATTGCTTACAGAGACAGAGACAGGAAACTCTAACAAAGCTCCAAAGTTACTTTCATTGGATGATTATCCACATTGGAAGTACTGATTCGAGATTCACATTAATGGAGTGGATACCAATCTTTGGATGATGATTGAAAGTGGATACTTGAGACCAATAAATGAGGATGGAACACCTATGTTGGTTACTCGGATGACTGAACCTCAAATAAAGCTATATGATTTTGAGAAGAAGGCCTATGCTATACTGTATCAGTTAATTGCCACTGATATATTTCATCAGTTTACACAGTTTACTTCTTCTAAATCACTATGGGATGCCTTGGAACAGAGATATGAAGGAAATGATGCACTCAAGAGCATTAAGACTAAAGCTTCAAGGAAATAGTTCAACAGCTTTATGTATGTGGGGAACGAGTCTTTGGATGAACTGATTGCCAGATTCTATCATCTTCTCAGTGAGCTCTTCAATCATCAAGTCAAGACAACTACTCAAGAGAAGATTCGATGTCTGGTTGACACATTACCTCCTAAGTGGGAATTTTTCCTTATGGTACTGAAACAAAGTGAGATGATTGCTACCATGGATATTTACGATTTTATTCAAAACCTGAAGGAACAGGAGATAGAGAACAAGTGGAAAGCTAAACGAGTAGCTCAAGTTCAAGATCCATCAATCTATTACTCTACTCATATTGTAGAAAGAACTCCTTCACATGCTCTTCTGAAAACAGCCTTTGTTTAACAAACTAAAGAGGCTCCAGTTTCAAATCAGACACATTTCAATCAGTCTGCTGCAACTTCTACCTCTCATTCACAGGATAGCCATTCTGTCATCAATTTGAAGACAAAGAATTTTGATAAAGTGACAATGGAAGTTGCTAAAGAGCATATGGGCCTCCTATCAACGCTTGTGAGTTCTTATGATGGATTGTTAGCTGGACATATTGGAAATCCACACTTAACCAATGAAGATTACTCACTGATTGATCCATATGACATGGAAAGGATTGATATCATGTGGGCTCTGGCGAGTCCTGTCAGAAGGGCAAAGGATTTTGTCAAAAGAACTGGAAAGGAAATCAATTTGAATAAGGATTCAAAGTTTGGTTTTGACATGTCCTCCGTTACCTGCTACAACTATGGTGATAAAGGACATTTTTCAAGGCACTGCAACAAGCCAAAGAAGATGGGAAACCAAAATCCATTTCAGAATCAAAGATCATCTGCTTCTAACCCAGAAAGAAGATTAGCACCAATTGAGACTCTCTCTCATGCTACTTCTTCAAATGCAAACAAGGGTTTAATGGTTCAGAATGATGAAGGGGAGAACTGGGATTTCAGATTCAATTATGATAATGGAGCAGATGAGAAAGCTTGTGTCGCAGAAATCAAGAAAGTTGCTAATCCCAATGTTGAATGTGATTCAAAGGAAATGAAGACTAGGGTGGATGAATCATTAGGATCAGAGTATGCAAGCACCTCAGATTCATAAACTCAAGGAGATACTGATGATGATTCTGAAGATCAACATGCTACACAATTTGCTTTGATGGTGGATACTTCTGCTTTATCTCAGGCTGGTCAAGTGTATGATGAATGTTCATCACCTAACTCTAGATGTTTTCATTGTGTTTACCTTACAAGTAAGGTCTTGGCTTATCAGGAGCATAACGCAGACCTGATCAGTGATCTCAACCAATGTATTAAGGCAAATCGTGTTTTAAAATCAAACGAAAAAGACTTTCAAGATAAAATTGATTTGTTAAGCATGCAATTACATGAGGCTGAGATCGCCGTGCTTAAGAAGCAAGATGCTATCACTTCCTATCTCAACACCATTAATGAGACAAAGAAGAAGCTAGCCATAGTCGAATGTGACTATGAGACTTTGAGTCAAAAGCTCAAGAGCTATCAAAGTGCTTCATATATCATTGAGTACATGATCAATGATGGGACTGATCTGAAGGAAAAGGGTAAAGAAACAAAGCATACCCATTGTCCTCCACCGGTTCTAAATTGTTTTGTAAATTCACCAAATGATAAATATATTAAAGATTTTCAAGTTAAAACTCCATTAGTAATTGATCCTATTGGAGTCATTTCAGATGAGGGTTCTTCATTGTCTGAAGAATCATTTGTGGAGGGAGTGGTTGAGGATTGGATCTCTGATTCTGAGGATGATTCTGATTCTTCACTTCATGTGTCTATTATTAAGAATCAGACATCTTGTGTCAAAAAAGGCTGACAAAATCTCACTTAAGACAAATTTGTCTTCAAAATTCTCCAAAGCTATAGGCTTTGTGAAAGCCTCACAAGTAAGTGAAGCAAGTGAGTCCAGCAAGACTGACAATCTTGTTTTAATGGGACTAAGGGTTTGGGTTTTAAACATGAAAAGACAAAATCAACTGATTTTCATAGAAACCATGTTTCTAAAGTTTCAAGCAAACAGTTTCAGGATAAAACCAAACAGTTCATTTCTAAAGATAAACGAGCTTGTTTTGAATGTGGTGCACCAGGACACTTTGCTAGATTTTGTCCTCATCTGATTAAACCACATGCTGCACCACATAGAAAAACAAATCAATGTTTTGTTATGCTCTGTTCCTGAGTTTATTTATGGAGAGAAATGAAGAGAATTGGAAGGAAAGGAGATTGTGTTCCCGAGTTTCATATAACAAAAGAAGGGAAAGGAAAATAACCAATGTTGTGTTCCCGAGTTTCATTTAAGGAGGAAAAGGGAAGGAAATTGAAGGAAAACTAGGCTAAATTGTTTAGTTTTTCTTTCCTTCCGATTTGGATGGAAATGAAAGGAAAGAATTCCATTCTTTTCTTTTCATTTCCTCTCATCTCTTTTCCTTTCTTTTCTCTCCTATAATAAACTCAGGAACTGAACATTAATGAGGTCAAATCAGTACATCATTCACCTTAAGACAAACCGAAACACCAACCTCCCATCAAGTCTCAGGATAAGGGTAAAAGGGTATTGATTGATAAAGATACACCCAAAATTGTTTTTGACAAACAATCCAAACCATCTTCCGTATATTTCAAAAGATCTTTTAACAAAAACTTTATCTGGAAGGCTAAGTCCTCTGAGACTTTCGATTCAAACTCTCCAGATAAACTGCCTTCAGATGGACAATGGATTGAAACGAAAATCCTAGACTCATTGGGTAAACCCAAGGCTATAAAGGCTTGGGTTTCCAATTTCAACTAAAGATTTGTGTATGTGCAGATTGCTCCAAATGTTGCTTTTAAAAGCACTTGGATAGTTGATAGTGGGGCATGAAGGCACATGACTGGAGACATATCTCTTATAACTGATGTCAATTCAATCAGAGGAGGACATGTAGCATTCGCTGGTGACAAAGGCTGTTTTATTACTAGGGAATGGACTCTTACAAATGGTCAAATTTCGTTTGACAAAGTAAGGTATGTGAAGCAGCTGGAAAACAATCTTCTCTCCGTGTCACAGATCTATGACAAGAAGTACAAAGTTCTCTTTGATGATTCGAGCTGCAACATTCTCAAGCAAGGTATTACCATTCCTGAAGACTGGATTTTCATGTTAGCTCCTAGAAAGCAAGATTTGTATGTTCTCAACATGGCCACAGCTTCAACTACATCTTCTTCAGCTTCATATTTTATGTCCAAAGCAACAGAAAAAGATTCAATCCTTTGGCATAAGAAGACGGGTCATTTGAGTCTGTGCAAGATGAATCACTTGGTTCACAACAATATGGTTGAAGGAGTGACTTTAAAGAACTTCAAACTATCTGATGTCTATGTATCATGCAAGAAAGGAAAGCAAGTTAAGCAGTCTCATAAGCTCAAAAAGTATCATTCAATTATAGTTCCACTTGAGCTTCTTCATATGGATCTGTTCGGTATTGTCAACCGAAAGAGCATTGCTGGAGATCAATATTGTTTAGTCATCACTGATGAGTACTCCAGATACTCTTGGGTATTTTTTATGAAGGAAAAGTCAGAAACGTTCGAGTGTATTCAGGTTCTGGTTACCAAGCTTGAATCACTTTACAAGCTCAAAGTTAGGATGCTCAGAACAGATAATGGGACGAAATTCAAGAATCAAAACAAGGAGAGTTTTTGCAATGAATGTGGTATTGTCCAACAATTTAGTGCTCCATATGTCCCACAGATGAATGGTGTTGCTGAGTGAAAGAACAGAACATTGATTAGGGCTGCTCGGACTATGCTTGCTGATTCCTCCCTACCTGTTCAATTATTGAATGTAGCAGTAGCAAATGCTTGCTACACTTTGAACCGTGTATTGATTGTGAAAAGACATGAGAAGACTTGCTTTGAATTGCTCCATAACCGAAAGCCAAATCTTAAGTATCTTGAACCGTTTGGTGCTCCATGCACATGCTTAAGAAACATGAGCAAGGAAAGTTCAATGAGAAGGAGGAAGAAGGTTATTTTCTTGGGTATAGAAATCCTAACAAAAGAGTATACAAAAGGTCAACTCGCAATGTGGAGGAGTGGTACCATTTGGATGTTCAGAGATACACTATGCCACCACCTGGAAAGTGTCCAGACTGGATGTTCGATTATTCGGACCTCTTTGACTCATTCAATATGCCTCCCATGTACTCCGATGAAGATGTTGTTCAAATGATGTACGATGCACAAAATGCACCCGATGAACCGGTGCAACCTTCATCAGTTCCAGCTCCAATGCAGACCCATGATGATAGTTCAGACTCAGATGATCTTCACTCTCATCTAGATGTTCCAGAACCAGATGTTGAAAATATTGTACCTGCTCTTGTGGATCTCAATATTAATAATCTTGATCCAGAAGTTGTTCCAGCTCATCCAGTGGGAAGAATTAACAACATGCATCCTCAAATGAATATTATTGGAAATCTGAATGATGGATTGAAGGATAGAAACCAGTTATCTTCAGGTGGTCATGCAGACATACTCGACTTTGCAAATGGAAACTTTTGTGCCCATTCTTGTTTTATCTCCCAAGTTGTACCCAGAACCATTACTGAAGCCTTTAAAGAAGAATCATGGGTAGATGCTATGCAGGAAGAGTTGATGCAGTTTAAAAAACTTGGAGTTTGGCAGCTTGTTGATAGACCTAAGGGTGCTAAAATCATTGGCACCAGATGGGTTCTACGCTGCAAACATGATGATCAAGGCATTGTGGTCAGAAAAAGCACGTCTGGTGGTGCAAGGTTTTAGAAAAATGAAGGGATTGACTACAATGAAGTATTTGCACCGGTTGCTCATCTTGTAGAAATATGAATTTTCCTGGCTTATGCATCCAACAAGAAGTTCAAAGTTTATCAGATGGATGTTAAGAGTGCATTTCTTCATGGTGTGATAAATGAAGTTGTGTATGTCAATCAACCTCCCAGGTTTGAAGATCCATTACATCGTGACCAAGTCTATAAAAGTTAGACAAAGCCTATATGGATTGCACCAAGCTCCGAGAGCGTGGTATGAGACACTTTCTACTCACCTTCTGAACAACGGGTTCAGAAGAGGTGTCATTGACTGCACTTTGTTCATTAGAGAAGGATGGAGAATTACTTTTGGTGCAAGTATATGTAGATGATATCATTTTTGGGTCCACAAATGATGTTTTGTTCAAAGACTTTGAGAAGGTTATGAAAGATAAGTTTGAGATGAGTTCCATAGGAGAGATGTAATTTTTTGTTGTATTGCAGGTGGATCAGTCTGAGGCAGGGGTCTTTATTCATCAGACCAAATATGGTGGTGATATTCTGAGCCGATTCAATATGTTAGTTGCAAAACCTGCTGGTACCCCACTGGTTGTTAATCACATGATTACTCCAGATGAACATGGGGAGTTAATCGATGCCACTATGTATAGCGAAATGTTCGGATTTCTTATGTATCTCACTGTCTCTTTTCCAGACATCATGTTTGCTACTTGTTTGTGTGCACGCTATCAAACAAAGCCAAGAGTCTCTTATCTCATTGCTGTGAAAAGGATTTTGTGTTATCAGAATGGTACCCCGGATCTAGGCTTATGGTATCCTAATGATGATAATTTTGACCTGACTGCTTACAGCGACTCAGACTATGGTGGATGCAAGCGAGATTTCAAGTCAACATCTAGAAGGTGTCAATTCTTTGGGAAACGCCTGGTTACCTGGCAGTGTAAGAAGCAGTCGTCGGTGTCTACTTCCGCGTGTGAAGCCAAATACATTGCAGCTGAAAGCTGTTGCTTTCAAATCATCTAGATTCAGCAACAACTCAGGGACTATGGGTTAATTTTCTCTAACACTCCTATATTTGTTGATAGTACTACTGGCATTGTTGTCACTAAAAATCATGTCCAGCACTCAAAAACAGTCAACATTAAATATCACTTCATACGTGATTGTTTTAAAAAGAAATTAATCGATGTTGTTAAAATTCACAGCGATCACCAGAAAGCCGATCTTTACACAAAAGCTTTTGATAAACCCATATTTCTATATCTGTTATCGGCTAATGGTGTCTTTCAGAAAGATGAAGTCATTCCTTCATCTGAGTCAAACAAATGATCATGTCCTTGTAGTTTATTTTTATTTTTATGTCTTTTGCTTATATAAAAACCCAAAAAGATTTTCAGTTTTAGGTTTTTAGGGGGAGAAAAAGTACAACAGTGAAAAACCAATAACATTAAAAAAAATTGTAAAAATGAGAAAGTCTTGTTTGGGAAAGTGATGTGTTAACCGGTCATTTTTTAAAAAGCAAAATGGAATGCATAAACTGAAAGCAATGTCATTTTTTAAAAAGCAAAATGGAATGCATAAACTGAAAGCACAGTCATTTTTTAAAAAGCAAAATGGAATGCATAAACTTAAAGCACATGGGTTTTATGGTTTGATGTACTGATAGGCCAACTTTACAAGTTTATAGACTATTGGTGATTGCCTAGAATGTCTGAATTGTGGGATCCAGTTTAGGAAACTTATTTAAGGAATAAACATGTTATAATTCAAATCAGGCATACACCTGGTATCATAGGATCTTATGAGGTTTTCAATGATTAATGAGTTCAAGTCTGTACACGTGCCACATTGTTGGGTCACAATCTAGCTGAAGCTGTCCATTCAGATAAGAATGAATGAATCACATGAAAATAAAAGCGACTCTGACTCTGTACACTTGCCACATTATTGGGTCGCAGCCTAGCTGAAGCCGTCCATTCGGATAGGATAAGCTAGAAAAATACATAAATAAAATAAGTTCAATTCCATACATGTCTCATTCATTGGGTTGCAGCCTAGTTGAAGCCATCCATTTGGATAGAACCAAGCTCTTGATCAACACAGTTCTGACACTTGCCATATTGCTTTGTAAAGACCTAGCTGAAGCCGTCCATAAGAATGTGTTGAACTTGAGAAACTGATTATGAGAAAAATGCAAAAATATAATAAATTGGAACCTCATAGAACTTTTGATATCAGGTATTAAGATATGCAGAGATGAGTTATAAATTAGTTTTGACCTTTATTGGTTGACTAAAATGGGTCACTTAGTCAGAATATATGGGTGATCACTGATTTGTTTAGAAATAAAGTATGGTCAGGTTTAAAATGGACAAGTATATCAGTAGTTGCATCATAAACCATGTGTGTCATAAGTATAACATTCAAGGATGCTGATTTGATGTGTTCTGGTATATATGTTACTTTCCTGAAAGACTAATCACAAAAATATGTGTTTTGCTTGTCATAGTTTAGTTGTACAGTTATCTTCTAATCAGAAAAATAAAAAAAAAAAGATTTTATTTTTCATTTTAAATGATCATTTGTTTGTTAAGGTATTCAATCTTGTCTTAACTTATCACCAACCCAGACAAAACTTCATAATGGTATTCACTAAATGTTCAAAATGTCAAGTATAAAAGTGTGTTGTATCCTGGGTGCTATTCAAACCAAGTTCTTTGAAAGTCATCAAAGGCTGAATCTCATTCGCCCGAATGAGTCATTTGTGAGACTCAGCCGAGCGAATGGAAACACACTTGCGAATAGGTCCTTCCGGTGAACATTCATACGAACAGGCCATTCGGGTGACTACTCTTCCGAATGAGTCCTAGCATTTAATGCTGATCATTCGGCCGTTCGACTCATTAACCTCATTTTCTCTTTCGAACCTACTATGTGAAACCTCAGTCGCCCGAAACACCTTCTCGATCTTCTTCTTCATTTTTCACCGATTATTTGATCCATTCTGATCATATACCGTTGCTTGTTTGTTACAGGTACATGTAGAATCAATCTTCCTCGATTTTGATTTGATTATGTTTCATAACAGATCAAATTTCTAGGGTTTTTGAACTTACACCTGTTTCGAACAAATCACCAGTCAAAATGAACTGTAATATACTTGAAACATGTTCTAAAACATTGATCGGACCTTTCTGGGCACAATGTTATCATTTTCAGGTCAAATTTTTGATTTTGGAAGAAAAGGGTTTAAGGATTTTTCGGTCGACCGAATGAAAGTCATTCGCTCTACACTTCGACCGAATGAGGGTCTTTCGGATGAGAGGTCAACCGAATGATGTCATTCGGGTCTTTGTACCTCCGAATGAATTCAATCAACCGAATGATTTCATTTGTGAGTCATTCGGATGACAGGTTCATTCGACACACTAGCTCATTCGCTTGAAGACCCATTCGGAAGAATTAGGTCATTCGCACAAGTTGAACACTTGTGTTTAAATTTTTAATTTGTCTCATTTCATACTGATATTATCTAACATCTTGTTTTTTCTTGTGATTTCAGAATGGCAAATCTCAAAGGATTTCCCAAGAACAACATATGCGCTCACCTGGATGCCACCACAAGGAATGCTGCACAGTTTACAGTGATTATAGCATTTCTTAGACGCTCTAGGATATTCACACCCATATCTACAGTTCATGTTCCGTATTTGTCTCATCAGATAGATTTCTGGAATTCTGCTGATATTGACTGTGAGGTCAAACCTCCAGTTATTCGTGGGAATATCAGAAGGCAAGATGTTGTTGTCTCTGCTGAACACATCAGGCGTGTGTGCGGATTCCAGGACTTAACAGATCACCCAGTCACATTGGACAGATACCTTGTTCATGGATGCTTTATGAGGTGTAACTATGATGGATATCTGGAGGTCGGAGTGCTGAACAAAGCTTATATATGCCCACAATTCAAGTATCTTAGTCATGTCCTTATTCACTGCTTAGGATCAAGGCGTGGAGGATTTGATGATTTAAGAGAGACACTTCAGTGTACCTTCGTTGCTCTTGTGTTGAACATTCCCTTCAACTTCTCTGAGATGGTGTTTACTCATATGAAGGAGAATGTCTATCTGAAGGGTGACAAGAAGTTTCTGATGTATCCGATGTTCTTGCAGATGATTTTTGATGCTCAAGTGCCAAATCTTCCCAAATTCAACTCGGATATTATCCGGTTAAAGCACATGTCATACGTTACGCTCAACCGAGTTCTTTCATACCAGGGAAAGGAAAATAAGCCTCCAACTCGTCGTCTCTTTGGACACCTCCTCAATCCTGACTATGGTGCACCTATAGGGAGGAGGTGGAGACACGAGGACTCAGATTCAGATCTTGAAGGCATTATTGTCCCAGGAGAAGATGAAGATGATGGAAATGATAATGACGCTGATGATGGTGATGCTGGTGATGGTGGTGCTGGTGATGGTGGAGTAGGTGGTGAGGATGTTGGTGGACATGTTGATGAGGCAGGTGTTGCTCATCATGACTTAGATGTTACTATTGCTTCTATGGCCGCCGTTTCTACTTCTTTGGAGATCAGTGCTACCACATCTCCAGATGAGGGGGAGGATGCTCAAGAATCGGATATGGAAAATGCTGAGGGTGAAGTTGATGAAGATTCTGATGATATTGACACAGAAGAGACTGAATCTGAACCTGTAAAGGTTTCTAGCACATACGGATCTAGTTGATTTATATTGAAAGGATGGCCGAGGGATCAAGCCTTAAGGAGGGAGGAGATTGATGATCCTCCATTCGTTCCTGAGTTTGACATCGATCCTATTCCTCGTACTTCTTCTGCCACTGCTTCACAGACTACCTCCCCTCCATCTAAGAAGAGAAGGACTAGATTTGTCCTGTAGAGACGGACATAGTTAGTTTCTGCTGCAGCCTCCACTACTGCACCTACTGCAACAGTTATGACTTCTTCACTCTCTAGGTCTAGGGCTATTCCTGCACGTCATACTACTTTACCTCAAACTTCATCTGCTGCTACTACAGCTGGTCCCTCCACTACACGTTCAGATCCTTATACACTGACTGTCTTAGTTGCTGAATAGCTTAGCACACTGAACAGTCTGGTTCTATGATTGATGGAGAGGAACCATGTGCAAGATCAAGCCATTTCTCAGCTGAAAAAACGAGTTAATGAGCGGGATACTCTACTACTGCAGTCTGTTAATCAAAGGGCAGATTTGAGAGCCTGAAATGCTGATCTTGAAGATCGTTTGCTCAAGTCAGTGGCCGAGCATAATTAGCTTGCCTTGACGGCATATGGATTCAATGAGAGGATCCTTGCCCTGGAGGCTGACAACATGCGTCTCACTGAGCAGGTTGAAAGCTTAAAGGAGCCCACTCCCAGGATTGAGGCATCCAAGCCTGATTCCGATGATTCAGACAAAGAAGAGGAAGAAGATGATGAAGAATATGATGAGGAGAAGGTTGATTATGACAGTACTGATAGTGATGATTCAGATGACAATGACAGAGCGGGGAGTGCCTCTACCAGTTCCTCTAGTACGCCTGGGCAGTCTCCTCCTGAGGAAGTCAGAACCAAGAAGAAACACAACAAAGCTCCCAAGTCATCTCAAGAGCAAACTGAAGAAGCTAAAGCCACTAAAGAAGTAGACAATGTGCCTCTGAGACATCTTCTTGATGACAAGTTGACCATGATCCTTGACGCTCTAGGTATCTTACAGTATTCAGTGAGCTATGACAAAGAAGAAGGTGAGATCATTCATTGCCTCACCAAGGAACAAATAGCGGAGCTGTTCAGGTTAAATCCTAATGATGTTGTCTTGGATGGCCCTACTGTTCCTGCTTCCAACTTTCCCACCCCAGAAGCCTTTGATGAAATTGATGAGGTTATTTTGGAGGATCTTGATGAAGAATAAAAAGACAAGTATACTTCTGCTGAAGAGGAACGATCAACTTTTGCTGATCTTTTCGGTTTACATTCTGAGGAGGAACTGAACAAGAAAATAGACGAGAAGGTCAGTGGAAGTGAATCCTCTACAGAATACATTCATAAGAGAAAAGAAGAATGGGCTGCTTATTGTGAAGTTTTGAAGAAAAGCAGTGTTCCTCCTATGCCAACTCCGCACACCAAAGTTTACAGGACCAAAGGATACAAGTCTGGCGGTCAGATTTTGAGTTGGGCATATTTTGTGGACTTACACTGCTATGCAGTCAAAAGAGAAAGAGGAATCCATTATTTTCGGTTTCTATATAACTTCAAGATGTTGCCCAGGTTCGAGGTTAATCAGTTGGCTCGCCTGAAGAAGTTATACAGTGAAGAATAGGGGTTATCATCCTAGTTTGCTAGGAAAATTCAATTCGAGTATAGGAAGAGGTGGGTGAACTTCCAGCCACAGCGACCAGAACGTTACTATCTACCAGAAATTGATGCTCAATCAAGAAAACATAAAGTTATCCTGAAGTGGCTGCCTCCTAAAGTTATGAAGAAGATTCCATTAAGGAAGATGCCTCAAGACTTTTCAGAAAGCTTCAGATGGTGGTATTATGATGGTAGAACAGATGAGGCTGTGATAGCTCTTTCTAGAGAAGATAAATGGGATACTGTACGTATTTTTGATCCCTTGTGGCTGACCAATCTGTCAAGCGAAGATGTGAAGACCTTGTACAGATGTCAGATCTTCTTTGATATCAAAGATATGGAGCAGGCGCTACAGTTTATGAGAGTCATCCGGCTATGCTTTGCGTTCGATATTAATGCCGGCTCTGACTGGAAAGTTCTTTCAGAGAAATATTTTAAAGACCAACACCGATAAAGTAGAGAACTAGGTCCAAGGGAGAGTTTGTTGATGCATGAAATGTCCCTAGTTCTATGTAAGGGCTGATTTGACTTTACAAAGTTTATATTAGTAATGAAATCAAGTATTTTGTATTGTTCGTTTGTGTTTATTCAAGTTTAATATGTTTGAATTTGACTTTATTTATCAAACAGACCCATTCGTACGACTGAGACCAACGAATGAGTCCATTCGGACGTAATGAACGCTATCGAATGGCTGGGACGAACGAATGAGTCACTCGCATGACTCATTCGGCTATCTGGCTCATTCGTCTGAACCATTCGCCCATATGAGTGTTTCGCACAACTCATTCGTCCGAATGAGTACAGACTATAAATACCCCTGCAATCAGAATATTTCATAACTTTTTCAGACCTGGGCTCATTCCCTGTCACATCTCCTAGGTTTCAGTGCGCCTCCCTACATCCAACTTCGATTCTAAAGCCGTGGTGATCGATTTCGCACTAAACGTTGATTCCTTATCATCGATTCATCACGTGGGGTTGGTATTTTCGATTTGAAAACCCTCAAATAGGATTATGCACTATTTGAAGGGCTGTCGAGCAGAATCTGCACGGAATCGTTGTGTTTTCGGGGTCCTACAAATGCTTTCATTGTGACGAAACTAGGCACTGGAGGAGAAACTGCCCAAAATACCTAACTGAGATAAAGCGGAAGAAGGGTTCTACTGCGAGCACCTCAGGTATTTTCGTTATGGAAATCTTTTCTTTTTCTAGCCAATCTTGGGTGTTTGAAACTGGATGTGGTTCTCACATATGCAATGATTTGCAAGGACTAAGCAAGGTTAGGAAGCTGAAAACAGGTGACCTCAAACTTCATGTGGGAAACGGACAAAAGGTGCAGTTAAGACAGTAGGAGAGTATGTTATTTCACTACCTAATGGTTTAGAACTTGTTTTGAACAATGTTTTTTTATTCCTAGTTTGACTAGGAATATTGTTTCAGTTTCCGCTTTGTGAACATGGATTTAAGTATGCTTTTAATGACAATGGTTATTTTTCTGCATATTTGGATGGTGTGTTTTATTTTAATGCAAAGCCTCATAATGGAATATATGAGATAGATGTCCACACTAATAACAAAATATACAATATCTCCAATACACGTATGAAATTGGATTTCAATGATACGTCCTTATGGCATTGCCGGCTTGGACACATTAACAAGAATTGCATGAATAAACTCCAAACCTCAGGAATATGAGATTCAACTGGATCGGAATCTTTTGATGAATGCAAATAATGTTTAAGTGGAAATTTGACTAAACAACCCTTTAAAGGGAATAGTCAAAAAGCCAAGGATCTGCTTGAGATCATACATTCAGATGTATGTGGTCCATTCAGAACCACTGCCAGAAATGGAGAGAGATACTTTGTTACATTTACTGATGGTTTTATTAGATATGGTTATGTTTATCTTATGAAGCATAAACATGAAACGTTTGAAATGTTCAAGCGATACCAAAACGAAGTACAAAACCAGTTGGGTAGAACGATTAAGATACTTCGATCAGATCGAGGAGGTGAATATCTTAGTCAAGAATTTGATGAACATCTGACAAATTGTGTAATTGTTTCACAACTTACTCCCCCTGGAACACCACAATTAAACGGTGTATCTGAAAGGAGAAATCAAACTCTGTTAGACATGGTTCGATCAATGATGTGTCGTACAAACCTACCTCACTCCTTTTGGAGTTTTGCTCTTGAAACCGCCGCACAAATTGTTAACTTAGCTCCAACAAAGGAAGTTGAAAAGACACCATATGAGATATAGCATAGGATTAAACCCAATGTGTCTTATCTTAAGGTATGGGGATGTAACGCGTATGTTACAGGAGAGTCTCAATACAAACTAGATCCTCGAGGCGATAAAATTGTTTTCGTCGGATACCCTAAGAAAATCGGTTATTATTTCTACAATTGCAATGAAAATCGTGTTTTCATTAAATGGGGAGCTACCTTTTTGGAAAAGGAACTATTAGCTAGAGGGATTGGAGAAAATAATGTAGATTTAAATGAAATCCGTGAATCTCAAATAACCGATACGCTAGCTGGAACATCCAGACAACATAGTGATGTTGAACTTGAATCCGAAAGGACTCAAGAGATGAATATAACTCCAAGCATCGGTAGAAGCACTAGGGATCGACATGAGCCTGATAGATATATTGGACTTCATGAAAATGTTGACAGCTTGGTTGTTGATCAAGCTGAACCTATTTCTTATAAAGATGCCAGTATGGATTTGGAATCCACAAAATGGTAGGATGCTATGAATGCATAGATGCAATCAATGTATGAAAACCATGTATGGGACTTGGTTGAACTTTCTCCCGAGTTTCAGACTGTAGGATGTAAATGGATCTTCAAAAAGAAGACCACCATGGATGGAAATGTACAAACCTACAAAGCTAGGCAAGTAGCAAAAGGCTTCAGACAAACTCAAGGTGTTGATTTTGAAGAAACCTTTTCACCAGTAGCCATGCTTAAATCAATTAGAATCCTATTAGCCATAGCTGCATATTATGACTATGAAATATGGCAAATGGATGTCAAAACCGCATTTCTAAATGGACATCTAACTGAAGATATCTATATGGTGCAACCTGAAGGTTTTGTAGATCCAAAGAACCTTGTGTTAACAAGAAGGCTAGTGGGAGCTGTGTTACTTTTCTGACCCTGTATGTGGATGACATACTAATCATTGGAAACAACATACATATGCTAAAATATGTAAAATCTTGCTTAGGTAAATGTTTCACAATGAAAGATCTTGGCGATGCGGCTTATATTCTGGGAATAAAGAACTATAAAGATAGTTCTAGAAGACTCATTGGGTTAAGTCAAAGTACATACATTGATAGAGTTCTTAAATGTTTTTCAATGCAAGATTCTAAGAGAGGAACCTTACCCATGGCACATGGTACAATACTCAGTAGTAACCAATCTCCTAAATCATATGAGGAGAAAAAGAAAATGGAAAGAGTTCCATATGCTTCTGCAATTGGTTCAATTATGTATGCCATGTTATGTACTAGACCCGATGTATCATTTTCTTTGAGTATAACAAGTAGATACCAACAAAATCCTGGTGAAAGTCATTGGGCTGCTGTGAAGAACATATTAAAATACTTACGAAGAACTAAAGATATGTTCTTGATATATGGAGAAATGGAAGAAGAGGTGTCTGTAAGGTGTTACACAGACGCTAGCTTCCAAACATATCGAGATGATTCTCGATCACAATCGGGGTATGTGTTTACCCTCAATGGTGGAGCTATCACTTGGAGGAGCTCAAAACAAAGTGTTGTTGCTCAATACACGACAGAGTCTGAATACATTGCTACTTCGGAAGCTGCAAAAGAAGCTGCTAGGATGAAGAAATTCATGACTGATCTCGGTGTGGTTCCCAGTATTAGGAAACCAATAGAGATATTAGGTGACAACACTGGTGCCATAGCTCAGGCAAAGGAACCAAGGTCACATCATATGTCAAAGCACATACTTAGACAGTTTCACTACATTAGGGATGTAGTGGAAAGAGGAGACATCAAGATACACAAACTTCACACAGATCAAAATCTAGAGGATCCCTTTATTAAGCCTATGCCTCTGTCTAAACACGAGGAGCATGTTGAGAAGATAGGTCTTAGGTTTGCTAGTGGCTGTGTAGGTCTCAAACCGGATCAAGAACCAAACTTTATCTTCTGAATCATCATCAATAGACTCTAACAAGTGTGGAATCCAAGCTAGAATCAAGAAAGCAAGTAGGAAAAATATAATCTTTGTATTTATGCTGAAAATTCGATTACAAGTGCCTCAATACGTCTAGAGAGCAAATGCCTCGGGATTCCAACCTAAACCTGTACACAATACGTCTATATATACTAGATCTAGGTGTACTCGAAATCTAACACGAACTATTTCGAGTACACGAATACATTGTGTATTCGAAATGCACGTACTCGAACATAAACATGATTCTGAACTTTGACTCTTCCCAGGTTGACTTTGTCAGTCTTCAACGTGTACTGGGCTACACAAACAACCGGATCAAGAACCAAACTTTATCTTCTGAATCGTCATCAATAGACTCTAACAAGTGCGGAATCCAAGCTAGAATCAAGAAAGCAAGTAGAAAAATATAATCTTTGTATTTATGATGAAAATTCGAGTACAAGTGCCTCAATACGTCTAGAGAGCAAATGCCTCGGGATTCCAACCTAAACCTGTACAAAATACGTCTATATATACTAGGTCTAGGTGTACTCGAAATCTAACACGAACTATTTCGAGTACACGAATACATTGTGTATTCGAAATGCATGTACACGAACATAAACATGATTATGAACTTTGACTCTTCCCAGGTTGACTTTGTCAGTCTTCAACGTGTACTGGGCTCTACAAACTCCCCCTAGACTGGCGAAGTCATCCAATAGGAAGAGTGACATTGCATGGTCTAGCTCCTGCATAAAGTTTCAGCTCGATGGCATAAGCAACCGTGCGAGTGAATGGTTTAGCTTCCTCATCGGCACCAGAATAAACTCGTATTGGAGATTGGTGGATCTTCATCATGTCTTCTTTTCCATACTTCAATAGATCCATAGGGTCAAGAATTATATCGATATCAATAATGTCATCTTTGTTCTTGATGATGACTGCTGCAAGGTTGATATCATTATAGTACCAAGACAAGAAGTTAGCTAAGGAATTGTCTGGAACTCTAGGTGAAACTGGCACTGCTATCTCAACGTGAGGTGGAGGATACTTGTAGTATATCCACGGCTTTTTCGTCTTTGGATCGATAATACATGTCGAAGCAAAACGCCTTCCCTTGGCTGTGCGCATCATGGGAAAGTCCTTTTCACATTGGTCTTTGATGAATTTGTCGAACAAGTCAGCCTTTGAGTCTTTGGAAGGATTGAAGAACATAGCTTTGTTGATACTTCGGATATCAACCTTTGGCATAGTACAAAAATCTCTTGGTCTCTTATAGTATTCAACCTTTCCATTCATCCTTTTGGCCAGATAGATGTCCCTTTTGTTGTCACACATCCAGCAACACACGTTGGACATGTCATTTCGAACAGCGAACAGGTTTCTATCATCTGAGATAAATGTATGTTCTACAAGTCCTTCTGTCATCTGCTTGAACCATGTATCTTTAACCACCGGAGGGGAAGGTGTCCAATCCATTTTCTTGTCAAACCAACTGACAATCACTTCGTGAAGAGATGTGACATCATGTCCTAATGCATCAATGTATTTGTGGGCATGCAAATAATCGATATAAGGATCAGTAGAGACGTTGCCAAGTACAATATTTTCTGGTTCTTCTTCGACAGATGCCCCTGTGGAAGATTCAGCTTCTCCTTCGGTTTCTTTTCCGATTCCTTCGAAAAGATAATCATCGGGAAGATCCTTGAAGAAATCATCAAGCCTTGCATTCTCCATATCAGTTCCTGTAAGGCTATCACCGAATAGAATGTCATCGGGAATATCTCCAAATAGATCATCATAATCACTTGCAGGCTTGGTAGTGGAAGAAGAGGGATTTCCTGTATCACCTCCTTGATTGTCATCATCAGGAGGCCCTTGATCCTTTTTATCAGAGGAGTCCTTTTTCTGTTCATCACCACCATCATTATCAGCATTGTCATCATCATTAATATCATCACTGGCATCGTCTTCTTTGTCATTATCATCAGATTCTGGAATTTTTTCTCCCTTCAGTCTCTTGATTTCCTTGCTCATCTTGTAGTTCTCCATAGAAAGGAATCTGATGACCTTTCGGTGTGCGTTGATCTGTCCCTGAAACTTCTCCAGTTTGTTTGCTATCTTTAGCATTCCTTCTTGCATGATTCGGATATTGGCATCCTTTTCTTCGGCTTCTCTTTCAAGCATGAAGACTATGTCTTGCAAACCAACGAGATCGACAGGCACTTCTTTCGGCTCATAAAGTGATTCTGCGTGAAAGGGAGATTTACCCTTGTCACTTTGTGAAAGAGGTGGAGATGGTGGTGTCTCGGTGTGGGAAATAGGAGTTGTTGAAGATGGAAGCGGAGAACGAGCGGGAATTTTGATGACTAGGTTGGGTTTGATTGGTTGAGAAGGTGGCTTTGGTTTTGAAGTTGGTTTGGGTTGTGTGGGTGGTTTGGGTTGTGCAGGTGGCTTTGGTCGTGAGGGTGGCTTGGGTTTTGAAGGTGGAGGTGACTGTGAAAATGAAGGTGATTGTAAGGGTGGAGGTGGTTGTGTAGGTGGAGGTGACTGTGAAAATGAAGGTGGTTGTAAGGGTGGAGGTGGTTGTGTAGGTGGAGGTGGTTGTGTAAGTGGATGTGGTTTTGTAGGTGGAGGTGGTAGAATCGATGCAGCTGATGAGAAGGATAAACCGGAGAACATCTGCTGTAATCTGGGATTTCTGGTCCGCTTGGACATAGTCTTCAATCTCTTTCTCTTAGGTGTCGACTCAGGGGTAGGAGTATAATCCAAATCTTGTGCTTCCTCCCTTTCTTCCCTTGTCGGTAAAGGCTTCTCAGCAATGAAATCTTCACTAGAAGATGAGGAGGCCTCGGAAACATGTCTCTCGGCAGTCGTGTCTGTCTGTGTTCTCGTAGGAATGTCATGTTCATCAGCGACATAGGCAACAGGAGTGCCTTTATCCTCTATCACACCCACGTCTCCTACAAAATGTCCAAACTTTATCAGTGGTCTCTCACCAATGTATTGCTTTTTCCCACGCTTGTTCATCTTCATGTATCCAAAGATGTCTTCTCGCATTTTCTTGATCTCCAGAGAACCGAACGTATGAACCAAGCTTGGATATCTTTTGTCGATAACGATCTGCACAAAGCAAGGAAAGGCCATAAATCGTTCTTTCCTTTTTCCTTTGATATTGGCATGCATATCAAGGAATGTCATCCTGGAAAAGGTTGAAATCAACTCCTAAGGCCAGAGCTACAAGACACGAACTGAGAGTCTGATTAAGTACATCGTAACCACCTTTTCTTCCAGAGAGACATTGAGTGACGACGTGAGCCAAATATCTCCAATATGGGTGCAGTAATTTCTTCTCAGTGGGTGGATAGGCACCTTCATGTCCAATCTGATAAACGGTCCTGTTAACCAGATCTATATCAAGCTCAACGGGATCAGTTTCCTTGTCTCCAAATTCCAAACACTCTCTAAGAATTTTCTCAGTGATAACAATGGGTTCGCCCTGAATCTCTCCAACAATGTTGACCGTCCCCTTGTCATCAGTATGCTCTTCTACAGTGCTCCAGAAATCTCGAATAAAATCAGTCACAATCAACGAATGTTCCATGATCACGTAGTTGACTAGTGACAGGATCAATCCTTCAACCAGACTCTTGAATTTGGAATGCTTCTCGGGTGGATTTCCAAGATATGTTGTCATGTTGTGATCCAGCACAAACCTTAAGTCAGCCATCTGAGAAACAAAACAGATTAAGTTAGTTCAAGAATTGAGAAACAAGAAAAGATGAAAATTTTTCTAAGTGCGAATAGATTTGTTCTCGAACCAACAGTTGTACTCGAAATGACATTGCTTATTTGAAATTACAGGTGTACACGAAGTACATGCTGTACACGAAGTTCGTTGTACTCAAAAATCAGTCTGTACACGAAATACATGCTGTACTCGAAATGTGCCTGTATTCGAAATTTTAGATTTCGAGAACACAAGAAAGCCTTTAAAAGTTTATCATTTTGGCTCCTTAGAACTTCTAATTTCATTTGACATGCTCGGAATCATGAGGCGACCATCATATCCTGTATTCGCCTTTCAATTCGAAGCACATCGATGTCAATTTACCCAAAATCCTTCTGTACACGAAAGTTGCGTACTCGAAAACTTATTTTGTCCATAACTTTCGAATTTACGGTCGAAATTTTATAAAATCTTATACCTGAGGTCGCCTATAGATGATCTAAAAGATGGCCGGAGTCGAATTCTGAAAACGCGTCTAGAAAGTTAGATCGCCTCGTGGAGAGAAATCTGTACTCGAAATGAAGAAAACCGTACACGAAGTGAATGGTATTCGAAATTAAACAAAGTTGGACTATTTATAGGGACATTTCGAATACACAATTTTCATGCACTCCATTTCGAGTACACACACACTAATTTTATTTCGATTAAAATTCTAACTTTTATAAGATAAAATAAAATAAAATAAAATAAAATAAAATAAAATAAAATAAAATAAAATAAATAAAATAAAATAAAATAAAATAAAAAAAAAAATAAAATAAAATAAAATAAAACAAAATAAAATAAAACTCAGAAACTTTGGACAAGTTTGTTTAGTCGGGTCAAATTTGTAACATCACTGTACTTCCGGTCGTCCGTACATCCGTATGATTGTACTGTTACGACCTGAGATTTTGTAATTATTAATATTGACACATTATTTGATGATTATCACTGTTACTGGTATACATGTTTAGAACATATTATGCGCGTAAACCATGGGAAGTTTAGTTGTAACTCAACTAAACAGAACCAGAGAGTTTATCGCAGTTATATTGTTGATGATTATGGATTTGGTTTGGAAATGGAAAGGGGATTTTAGTTGGTTGTTGTTTGCTTACTAAACATAGTCAAGGACATATGGTCATGGTTTATCGAAATAGCGGTGGGACGGTGGCTAGGGCAGTTGCGACTGACCCTTACATATGCCCTATACATATGCATATTTCGGTCTATCATGGATGTGTCAGTGACTAGGATTAGTGGGTTTTGGATTGGGAATTTATAATATTAAAGTTAATAAATAATGGGGGTATAATTGGAATTAATTACGCGATGGTGAGGTTACGAATACAATTTAAACGCGAATATAAAATCAGAAATATTAACTTAATAATGTATTCGCGTGAGTGACGATTCACACGAATATAATTATTAGGAATAATATTCTGAAACGATATTCCATAAATTGTAAATTAAATCGAAATGTGATACGAGCGTTGGATTCGGAAAGGTGACGATCTTTACGAATACGTACGTAAGTAACGTGTTTCGATGAGATAACTAAATAATATCAAACGATATTAAATTAATAAATGAAAAGTTAAAACGTTTATTAGAAATCACAACCTTAAACGAATTAATTTATTTAAATAATTGATTTAACAAAAACAAATGAAGACATTTTATTTAAACGATTTTCTTTAAAATCCTTCTATTACAACAAAACATAATTATTTAAAAGACTTGTGTTTTATGCAAATTTACGAGCAAAACCGAGTATTTTATTGTATTTTACGCGATAAAAACGTGACCGAACACGCGGTGACTACACTTGATAAAAGAAGGAAACCTTCTTCTTCTTCTTTCATTTTCTCTACACCCACTCTCTCTCTAGACACAAGAATCTGTCACTTTCTCTCTCTAGACCTTCTCTCTACCATAACTTCTTCGTTTCTCAACGAAATCGCGAGATCTTGGCGGCCACGCGTTCGTGTGATCAAGGGGAACAAGCAGATACTAAGAAAGCAAGTTTTTAACAGCAGATTTGAGGTAAATCTTGCATCTTACATTCGGTTTCTGACTTTAAAAGGGTCGTTGCTTGATTGTTGTTTGAGAGTTGATGTTACTAAGTTTTAAACACTCAAACGAAATCGTATAATCTAGAAACAAGTGTGCGTAGGGTCTGTAACGAGTGCAGGTCGAAGAAGATGATGATGCAATCAGGTTCGTGACAGCAAAGAGGCGGCCGAACCTTCTTGTTCAGCTGTTTGGTCTCAGCCGAACCTTTGTACTCGCCGAACCTTTCTTCTCAGGTGGGCCGAACCTTCGGACATTAAGGAGCCCACGAACCTTGTTGCCCGAAGCTTTCTCAGCCAACCTGGACGAACCTTATCTGCATGGCGAACGAACCAGGCTCCTGCTAGGTGAACCCTTGTACTAGGGACGAACCTAGGTACACATAGGGCGGAACCTTAGCTAGATAACCGCAAACCCTAGGAGTTTCTGGCCGAACCCTTCATGTGTTGGCCGAACCATCCAGCCGCCACTACCGAACCCTTGCTTTTGCATGGGTCACAAACCCACAACCCTAGTGGCCGAACCTTCTTAAGTCTTCGAACCTTAGCATCACATGTGAACCGAACCTTTTCACCTTTTAGCTATGAATCTACTGCCCATCGGTATAAGTTGGCCGAACCTTTATGTGGCCTAACCAACGAACAATGTGTAGCCAAACCCCTATAGGGGCGAACCTTGGGCAAGAGGGCAGCGAACCTATAGGTTATAGGGTTGGGTCCAGGGCTGTTATGGCTTAATCGCATTAACCGAACGTTGGGGATGAACAAAGGATTATGGGGATGGAATAAACAATGCATGCATGAGAAAAATAAGTGTTGCCACCTTTTATTAATGACATAAACATTACACAATGAAGTTTTATATATAATGTGAAATTTTTAGAATAACCTAAATTAGATTTCCTTAAACTAAAAGTGAATTTGATAATTTAGGTAATGATGGGGAAATTAGACCATCATGCATGTATGATATATATATATATATATATATATATATATATATATATATATATATATATATATATATATATATATATATATATATATATAAATGTATATGACTAAGACTACCATCTTAGATCATATATACACATATGGGGATTTTACAGTTAAGGTCTCATAAGTTGATACTCCTAATAGATAATTGAATTAACAAGTGAAAGGCCATCTTTACGATAATTATTGATGAAATTATTAGTTAGCCTAGACAAAATAAACTAAGAAGTAATGTATGTAGGTAATTAAAGTAAGCACATATGAATTCGAAATCGACAAGAAATGCTTATATATATGAAAAAGAATATCTATTAAATTCAGGTTGTTGAGTTGTTCTGATTTTCTCTCGTGAGCGCGCATAATACGAAAACATCAAATCTAAGGACTCAGGTGAGTTTTCATAACCTCTCTTTCTCTTAAATTGTTTTGTTTTAAAACTCGGAGGTGAAACATGTATACCAATTTACATATTGACTTGATAACATAGGGATGATACTTATTTGCTTGTATGAGATCCATAGTTATGGATCGTCATATTCCATGAGTTGTTACTAATGATTTTGGTCATCCGTAACGGCTGCATGTATTGTCACTATTCCATGAGTTGAAGCTCATGACTTTGTGTCATCTGCAACGACTGCATGTATTGTCACGTGGATGTTTCCACAACTCCGTGTATTCGTTGTGGTTGACTTCGGTCTTCCTCAATGTTTGCATGTATTTTCACATGGATGTTTCCACCACTCCGTGTGTCGTTGTCATAGACCTCGGTCATATACAATGATACATGTATGGTCACTTACATAATTGAGAATATTGATGGATTATTATTGGATGATTGAACATATGATTGACTATTTATGATTTATGAATACATGTGGTTATGTGTTCGGATTGTGTGTTTTGATTGTGTATTTGGATATTGTGTTGGATTATCTCACAGGTGTCATGCGGATGTTATCAAGAAAATATAGACTCTTGAAACCCTTTTGTAAAACATTTGATTTAAATATAAAACTTATGATTACTCAGCAACTACTTTGTAGTTGACACTTGATTTTTACGTGTTTCAGGTAATGAGGCTAAGTAGGTTGATGAAGAGGAACTTAGACTTTTGGACATCATCATATAGGATCTTGGACTTAGCTAAATAACTGAAATTCTGGCGTTTAGAATTTAGTTAGATAGCTAATTCTCTTTTGTAATTGTTGTAACTATTTCATGAAGAACATGATTTTTGTGTAATTATTTTGGTTGATTGAATGATATATGATGATTTGATTTGGATGACCACGAGCTTTTGAACAATCTACACATCCCTCGTGGCATCCCGACGTTTCCGCCATCGGTCGCGGTGTTACAGATTGGTATCAGAGCCTGGGTTATAGGGAATTAGGTTACTAGAAATGGTTGACCTAGTCTATAACCATAGGATACCCTAGTATGAAGTAATTTCATACACTAGTTAGTATATTCAGGATTTCATGCTTTTGTGTTTATTACATGTTAACTGAATTCCTGTTATACATCTGAATTATACATATTGCTTTACTTGTTTACTTGTGCCCTAATGATTCGATAAGGACACGCACGTGGTGTATCGTAAAGGTGGTGGGACGTTGGCTAGGGCAGTTGCGACTGACCCTCACATATGCCCTATATATATACCATTTACGGTACATTAGGTGGATGTCAGTATTGAAGAATGATGGAACTACCCGTTTGGGAAATTATCTGCTTAGGAAATTAACTGCTTAGGAATTTTCTGCTTTAGGGAAACTATTTGTCTGATATATAAACTCCAGGCAAGGACACACTCGTGGTATACTACAAAGGTGGTGGGACGGTGGCTAGGGCAGTTGCGACTGACCCTTACATATGCCCTATACATATACCATTTGTAGTATATTGGGGGTCTGTTAGTGTCAGGAACTTAGGATATTACTAGGAATTGTTGTAAAGTCTGATTGATGGAATATGGATGTTGATGGTGTGTTTGTTGGAATGGTTTGGGATTGACTCATGAATGACCATACTTGATAAACACTTATAAATTCACTTATGAAACACACGGACTGGACACGTAGGGTGCATAGGATCAACGAACGATATGAACGATTAGTGATGGAATATGGACTTGGGTGATGATATGGACACTTGGTGATAATATAAATGCATAGTGATGATACTAACACTTAGTGATGGTATGGACACTTGATGAGAATAAACTATAGGGAGGGTATGAACACTTAGTGACAATAAGAGCACTCAGTGATGATATGGACCCTTATTGATGATTATGGACATTGAGATTTGGTATGGAAATTAGTGAACTTAGACATTAGGGGAACTTTAATGTCAGGTGAACTTAGACATTAGGTGAACTTAGAAATAGGCAAACCTACATGTCAGGTGAACTTAGACATTATGCGAACCTAGTTGTCCAAGGGAACTAGAGACCACTTCACTCAAAATTATCCTACCTAGGATAAGGTTTGTGAAGTGAGACTATGGTAAGATACATGATACACCCTAAATGCTAACAAGGGCAAATCTTGGTGCAATGGAACGGTGGTGGGACGGTGTAGGGGAGATTGCAATCTATCTCTGCATATGCCCTATATATAAGCTTGTTGCATTGCATTGGGAGGTTGTCAGTGTTGGTATAGGGTGGGGAATGTATAGCACTTAGGAATAGTTAGCTAATATTAGTTATGACCAACTAGGACACTAGTATAATATTAGGAAATTGATAAATGTTATGAGTTTAATGACATATAGGAGAGAAATATAGTTCCTATATGTAATCCTAACCGTTTAAATGAACTCATTTGACCATTGTTGGTATGAATTACATTGTAAACGGTAGTGAGATGTTTCTAATTTATCAGAAACATGCCGCCGCGCCGTCACAACGAAGATGATTCGAACAATGGGGATGCTAACAACAGTAATGCCAACTCCGGCATACAAGAGTTAGCAACACTTATCTCTGGATTGGAGAACCAATTGACTCAGGCCAATCAGAACATCAATCAAAACAGAGGAGGTGAAAACCCGCCAACTTGCACATTCAAGCATTTCAACTCCTGTAATCCTCTGAAGTTCACGGGTGCTGAATCAGCCACTGGTCTGCTGCAGTGGTTTGAGAGCATGGAGAATACCTTCATCAACAGTGATTGTCCTGAGAACTTGAAGGTGCGCTATGCCACCAGTGTTTTCCAAAAGAGGGCACTGACTTGGTGGAATGGCGAAAAGCGAACTAGGGGAGTTGATGCCGCCCTAACGCTAACATGGAAAGAGGTTAAGGACCTGATGACCACTGAATTTTGTCCTCGCGGTGAGATGAGGAAGCTTGAGACTGAGTTCTGGGAACTCAAGCAGGACAGCGGGGAGAATGTAATCTACAATACTCAGTTCCATGAGTATAGCCTGCTGGTGCCTCATCTTGTGACACCCTTGGAGAGAGCGATCGAGAAATATATCGGCGGGCTGCCGATGCAGATTCAGGATACTGTCTATGGGAGCAATCCCAAAACACTGGAAGATGCTATCCGTTTATCTGCTACACTCACCGACAACCATGTGAAAGCTGGAACACTCACCAGGAAGGGGACAAAGAAAACTGATGTGAAGACTGCTACAAAAGAAACCAAGACTGAAGTTAAGTCAGAAGCTGCTAGTACTTCTAAGAGCAGCAACAAAAAGAGAAAGACCAGGAACTTTGTGGTCACTACTCCTGCTGCTAAGTCTGGGCAGCAATCAACCAACAACACCACTGCAAGGAATTACATTGGGAATACTCCTCAGTGTAACACTTGTAGATATCATCACTTGCCAAACGTGCCGTGTCGCATCTGCAACAACTGTGGCAAGTTTGGCCATTTTGCTAATGTTTGCCGGAGTGCACCGCAAGCACAAAGGATGCAACATGCACCACTTGCACTGCTAGCTCCACAAGCTCAACCTATTCCAGTTGTACCCGTTCGCCAGGTACCTCAAGCGCAGGAAAGAGCCTGTTATGAGTGTGGTGAAGTGGGTCATTTCAGGAATCAATGCCCAAAGTTGACCGGGAACAATCAGAGGGTGGCAAGAGGCCTGGCGTTCCAACTGAATGCTCCAGCTGCTCAAGCCAACCAGGACGTGGTCAACGGTACATTTCTGATCAACAACTCTTATGCATCTGTCTTATTTGATTCTGGTGCCGATAGGAGTTTCGTTTCATTTGATTTTGAATGCTTGCTTGGTAAGACACGTACATATTTAGATAAACCGTTTAACGTGGAGGTGGCTGACGGAAACACTGTCGATATTGACACTGTTATTATCGGATGTACCGTGAACTTAAATGATCACGTTTTCCCGATTGATCTTATACCTATGCATCTTGGTAGCTTTGATGTTATCATAGGCATGGATTGGTTCGCCACCCACAGAGCGGAGATAGTTTGCCATGAAAAATATATTCGTAGTCCATTACCTTCGGGTGAAACTTTAAGAGTTTTTGGAGAAACTTCTAGTAAAGGTCTTAAGCTGATGTCATGCACTAAAGCACACAAGTATCTTAGGAAGAAATGTATAGCATTTTTAGCTCATATTGTGGAGAAAAAGGATAAAGGAAAGAGAGTTGAAGATGTTCCTGTGATCAGAGATTTTCCAGAAGTGTTTCCAGATGATTTGCTGGGTCTTCCACCAGAACGTCAAGTAGAGTTTCGAATTGACTTAGTACCTGGTGCGAACCCAGTTGCTAAAGCTCCCTACAGACTTGCACCATCTGAGTTGCAAGAATTGGCGAGCCAGCTGCAAGAGCTTACTGATAAAGGATTCATTCGCCCGAGCCATTCGCCATGGGGTGCACCGGTCCTGTTTGTTAAGAAGAAGGACGAGTCATTCCGAATGTGCATCGACTACCGCGAATTGAATAAGCTTACAATCAAGAACCGATATCCACTGCCACGTATCGATGATCTCTTCGATCAGCTTCAGGGCTCGGCATGGTTTTCAAAGATCGATCTTAGGTCTGGGTATCATCAGCTTCGCGTACATAAAGATGATATTCCCAAGACAGCTTTCAGGACGAGATATGATCATTATGAATTTTTGGTAATGCCTTTCGGCCTTACCAATGCACCTGCGGTTTTCATGGACCTCATGAACCGTGTTTGCAGGCCATACTTGGATAAATTTGTGATTGTATTCATTGATGATATTTTGATCTACTCAAAGACCAAGGAAGAACACGAGAAGCACCTTAAATTGATTTTGGAGGTCTTGAGAAAAGAACAATTGCATGCCAAATTCTCTAAATGTGAATTTTGGCTCAAGGAAGTGCAATTCTTGGGACACATAGTCAATGAAAATGGTGTTCACGTGGATCCTGCGAAGATTGATGCGGTAAAGAATTGAAGTACACCGAAGACAGACACCGACGGAGATTCGATCGTTTCTTGGACTTGCCGGGTACTATCGGCGGTTTATTTCGAATTTCTCCAGAATTGCTGTCCCTCTCACTTCTTTGACTCAAAAGAATAAACTGTATGAGTGGGGACCAAAGCAGGAAGAGGCATTCCAGACTTTGAAGCAGAAACACTGTGATGCTCCTGTCTTGACACTGCCTGATGGAAATGATGATTTTGTAGTCTATTGTGATGCATCCAACCTAGGTCTCGGTTGTGTTCTCATGCAACGGGGAAAGGTTGTGGCTTATGCATCAAGGCAATTAAAGATTCACGAGAAGAACTACACCACACACGACTTGGAACTTGGTGCAGTCGTGTTTGCTTTGAAGATATGGAGACACTATCTTTATGGCACTAAGTGTGTAGTGTTCACTGACCATAAGAGTTTGCAACATATTCTTAATCAGAAAGAACTTAACATGAGACAACGGAGATGGGTTGAACTGTTGAATGATTATGACTGTGAAATTCGCTACCATCCTGGTAAAGCGAATGTAGTAGCAGATGCGCTTAGTCGCAAAAGTCAAATTCATATCCATAGTGTCCGAGTGCACTCTAGTCTCCGAAATGATGTTCTCACATCCCAACAACACTCATTAGCTCAAGATAACTTGAAAAATGAGATGTCTTGCGGGGCTGAGATTTTATTGTAAACCAAGGATGATGGTTTGATGTATTATTTGAATCGGTTGTGGATACCGAACAGGGGTGATCTTAGGATGGTGATTATGGATGAAGCTCATAAGTCTCGTTACTCAATCCATCCGAGTTCTGACAAGATGTATCAAGACCTTAGGGGCTTGTACTGCTGGCCAGGAATGAAGAAGGATATTGCTGAGTATGTGTCTAAGTGCCTTAACTGTGCCAAAGTCAAGGCAGAACACCAGCGACCTTCAGGATTGTTATTACAACCAGAAATACCCATGTGGAAGTGGGAGAATATATCCATGGATTTTATTACCAAACTTCCACGAACCGCAAACGGTAAAGATAGTATTTGGGTGATAGTTGATAGATTGACCAAGTCGGCTCATTTCTTACCGATACGTGAGACGTACCCTGTGCGGAAGTTAGCTCGTATCTACATTGATGAGATCATTAGCCGACATGGTATTCCCTTAAGCATAATATCGGATCGTGATGCTCGTTTCACGCCACGATTTTGGGAATCACTTCATGAAGCCTTTGGAACAAGATTGGATCTTAGCACCGCTTATCATCCTCAAACGGATGGACAGACGGAGCGAAAGATTCAGACATTGGAAGATATGCTGAGAGCTTGTGTCATCGATTTCGGTGGCAATTGGGATAGCCATTTACCACTGGTTGAGTTCTCGTATAACAACAGTTATCACGCGAGCATTGGTATGGCACCGTTTGAAGCTCTTTATGGAAGGAAATGTCGGTCGCCTATTTGTTGGACTGAGGTCAGCGAAGCGCAGATCACTGGTCCCGAGATTATTCAGGAGACGACTGACAAGATCCGCCAGATCCGCGTGAATCTGTTAGTTGCACGCAGTCGACAGAAGAGTTATGCGGATAAACGGCGAAAACCTTTAGAGTTTGAAGTGGGAGATATGGTATTGCTTAAAGTGTCGCCTTGGAAGGGCGTTGTCTGATTCGGGAAGAAAGGGAAGCTTGCTCCACGTTATGTTGGCCCTTTTAAGATCCTTAAATGGATCGGGAAGGTTGCCTATGAGTTGGAACTCCCTCCTGAACTTAGTAATGTGCACTCGACGTTTCATGTGTCCAATCTAAGAAAGTGCTTAGCTGATCAGGATCTTCAGGTACCACTCGATGACATTCGCGTCGATGATACAATGCACTTTATTGAAAGACCAGTGGAGATAATGGATCGTGAGGTCAAAAAGCTCAAACGTAGTAGAATTTCAATTGTCAAAGTACGTTGGGAATCGAAGCGGGGTCCAGAATTCACCTGGGAGCGGGAAGATTAGATGAAACTTAAGTACCCACATTTATTTACTACAGTCACTCCAAGTTGAATTTCGAGACGAAATTCCTTTAACTAGGGGAGACTGTAACATCACTATACTTCCGGTCGTCCGTACATCCGTACGATTGTACTGTTACGACCTGAGATTTTGTAATTATTAATATTGACACATTATTTGATGATTATCACTTTTACTGGTATACATGTTTAGAACATATTATGCGCGTAAACCATGGGAAGTTTAGTTGTAACTCAACTAAACAGAACCAGAGAGTTTATCTCAGTTATATTGTTGATGATTATGGATTTGGTTTGGAAATGGAAAGGGGATTTAAGTTGGTTGTTGTTTGGTTACTAAACATAGTCAAGGACACATGGTCATGGTTTATCTAAATAGCGGTGGGACGGTGGCTAGGGCAGTTGCGACTAACCCTTACATATGCCCTATACATATGCATATTTCGGTCTATCATGGATGTGTCAGTGACTAGGATTAGTGGGTTTTGGATTGGGAATTTATAATATTAAAGTTCAAAAACAATGGGGGTATAATTTGAATTAATTACGCGATGGTGAGGTTACGAACACAATTTAAATGCGAATATAAACGCAGAAATATTAACTTAATAATGTATTCGAGTGAGTGACGATTCACACAAATATAATTATTAGGAATAATATTCTGAAACGATATTCCATAAATTGTAAATTAAATCGAAATATGATACGAGCGTTGGATTCGGAAAGGTGACGATCTTTACGAATACGTACGTAAGTAACGTGTTTCGACGAGATAACTAAATAATATCAAATGATATTAAATTAATAAATGAAAACTTAAAAACGTTTATTAGAAATCACAACCTTAAACGAATTAATTTATTTAAATAATTGATTTAACAAAAACAAATGAAGATATTTTATTTAAACGATTTTCTTTAAAATCCTTCTATTACAACAAAACATAATTATTTAAAAGACTTGTGTTTTATGCAAATTTACGAGCAAAACCGAGAATTTTATTGTATTTTACGCGATAAAAACGTGACCGAACACGCGGTGACTACACGCGATAAAAGAAGGAAACCTTCTTCTTCTTCTTTCATTTTCTCTACACCCACTCTCTCTCTACACACAAGAATCCGTCACTTTCTCTCTCTAGACCTTCTCTCTACCATAACTTCTTCGTTTCTCAACAAAATCGCGAGATCTTGGCGGCCACTTGTTCGTGTGATCAAGGGGAACAAGTAGATACGAAGAAAGCAAGTTTTTAACCGCAGATTTGAGGTAAATCATGCATCTTACTTTCGGTTTCTCACTCTAAAAGGGTCGTTGCTCGATTGTTGTTTGAGAGTTGATGTTACTAAGTTTTAAACACTCAAACCAAATCGTATAAGCTAGAAACAAGTGTGCGTAGGGTCTGTAACGAGTGCAGGTCGAAGAAGAAGATGATGCAATCAGGTTCGTGACAGCAAAGAGGCGGCCGAACCTTCTTGTTCAGCTGTTTGGTCTCAGCCGAACCTTTGTACTCGCCGAACCTTTCTTGTCAGGTGGGCCGAACCTTCGGACATTAAGGAGCCCACGAACCTTGTTGCCCGAAGCTTTCTCAGCCAACCTGGACGAACCTTATCTACATGTCGAACGAACCATGCTCCTGATAGGCGAACCCTTGTACTAGGGACGAACCTAGGTACACATAGGGCCGAACCTTAGCTAGATAACCGCGAATCCTAGCAGTTTCTGGCGGAACCCTTCATGTGTTGGCCGAACCATCCAGCCGCCACTACCGAACCCTTGCTTTTGCATGGGTCACGAACCCACGACCCTAGTGGCCGAACCTTCTTAAGTCCACGAACCTTAGCATCACATGTGAACAAAACCTTTTCACCTTTTACCTACGAATCTACCGCCCATCGGTATAAGTTGGCCGAACCTTTATGTGGCCTAACCAACGAACCATGTGTAGCCGAACCCCTATAGGGGCGAACCTTGGGCAAGAGGGCAGCGAACCTATAGGTTCGCTGGTTATAGGGTTGGGTCAAGGGTTGTTAAGGCTTAATCGTATTAACCGAACGTTGGGGACGAACAAAGGATTATGGGGATGGAATAAACAATGCATGCATGAGAAAAATAAGTGTTGCCACCGTTTATTAATGACATAAACATTACACAATGAAGTTTTTTATATAATGTGAAATTTTTAGAATAACCTAAATTAGATTTACTTAAACTAAAAGTGAATTTGATAATTTAGGTAATGATGGGGAAATTAGACCATCATGCATGTATGATATATATATATATATATATATATATACATAAATGTATATGACTAAGACTACCATCTTAGATCATATATACACATATTGGGATTTTACAGTTAATGTCTCATGAGTTGATACTCCTAATAGATAATTGAATTAACAAGTGAAAGTCCATCTTTACGATAATTATTGATGAAATTATTAGTTAGCCTAGACAAAAAAAACTAAGAAGTAATGTATGTAGGTAATTAAAGTAAGCACATATGAACTCGAAATCGACAAGAAATGCTTATATTTATGAAAACGAATATCTATCAAAATTCAGGTTGTTGAGTTGTTCTGATTTTCTCTCGTGAGCGCTCATAATACGAAAACATCAAATCTAAGGACTCAGGTGAGTTTTCATAACCTCCCTTTCTCTTAAATTGTTTTGTTTTAAACCTTGGAGGTGAAACATGTATACCAATTTACATATTGACTTGATAACACAGGGATGATACTTATTTGCTTGTATGAGATCCATAGTTATGGATCGTCGTATTCCTTGAGTTGTTACTAATGATTTTGGTCATCCGTAACGGCTGCATGTATTGTCACTATTCCATGAGTTGAAGCTAATGACTTTGTGTCATCTGCAACGACTGCATGTATTGTCACGTGGATGTTTCCACAACTCCGTGTATTCGTTGTGGTTGACTTCGGTCTTCCTCAATGTTTGCATGTATTGTCACGTGGATGTTTCCACAACTCCGTGTGTCATTGTCATAGACTTCGGTCATATACAATGATACATGTATGGTCACTTACATAATTGAGAATATTGATGGATTATTATTGGATGATTGAACATATGATTGATTATTTATGATTTATGAATATATGTGGTTATGTGTTCGGATTGTGTGTTTTGATTGTGTATTTGGATATTGTGTTGGATTATCTCACAGGTGTCATGCGGATGTTATCAAGAAAATATAGACTCTTGAAACCCTTTTGTAAAACATTTGTTTTAAATATAAAACTTATGATTACTCACCAACTACTTTGTAGTTGACACTTGATTTTTACATGTTTCAGGTAATGAGGCTAAGTAGGTTGATGAAGAGGAACTTAGACTTTTGGACATCATCATATAGGATCTTGGACTTAGCTAAATAACTGAAATTCTGGCGTTTAGAATTTAGTTAGATAGCTAATTTTCTTTTGTAATTGTTGTAACTATTTCATGATGAACATGATTTTTGTGTAATTATTTTGGTTGATTGAATGATATATGATGATTTGATTTAGATGACCATGAGCTTTTGAACAATCTACACATCCCTCGTGGCATCCCGACGTTTCTGCCATCGGTCGGGGTGTTACAAAATTCGTGGGATCAAATCTGTTGTCAAAATTTTACTGGCTTAATTTATTTCTTAATGAAGCGCAACTTTTAAACAACTATACCCCACCAATGATTTCCACTCGTTAATCCATAACTTAGAAATAAGACATATGATCAAGGTTTTGAAAATATCTTATGGGAAATTTGTGAGCAGTCAGACTGTAAAACCAGATTAACATGCAACCTATCAATTTTGTAAAATCTTTTGTTTCAAACATTTATTGCGTTTCAATGAACTTAAAACGTTTTGACAGAATTTAGGTCAGAAAAGAAAAGAACATATCTATTAGTTTAGAATGAAGAACAAGGAGGGTATCTATCATCTTGTGCTCATTGGCATCTTTTATTTACTGATCTGCAGACACACTGGCCTTAACGTCACACATCCAGGTCTTTGCTTACGCAGAACAAAGGATGATTCAGTAGATGTTTCCCGCTCTTTGTTTGCACAAAACATAGGAAATACCCGAGTTTTTCAAAACGATTTCAAGTTTATTTAAACACTATCTTGTTTTGATTCAAAAACTTAAACAAAAAGTCAAATAGTTGTCAGACATTTCTAGTTATCTAATGATCACAGCTTCACACTTATTAATTTATAATTATATATTTTGATTGATCAAGTCTGATTCTTTCACTTGGAAAACTTGTTTTAACTTCTTAGTGTATAATAGATATTCAAAGTTGTTATTCTTTTAGAAATTTTATTAAGATAGTGAAATTTTGATCCTCAGAAATTATTTCACTTCCCAATTTGACCGATTTACTTTGCTTGTCCCAATAAACTCTTTTTGTATTTTCTTAATTTTTGAAAATGTAAGATATTTTTGGAATTTTCTTAAATAATAATAGGCAGGATCTCCTTTTCTAAGGTTTTTCAAAAAAAACTCAACAACTCCCCCTAAACTTGTAGATTATCTTAGACTGACTCAAAAACCTAAAATCTTTTTGATGTTTTGTAAATTTTCTCCTCCTAAATTTGTGATCTAAAAATTAAAATTAACACAAAACACAAATTTTAACGTATTTACAAAAATATTGTTTTATTCAAAACTTATTAGTTTAAGAGAGGCAAGTAAGTGGTGGAAGCGTGCTGTATCGAACGGTTTTGTGAAAAGGTCTGCCAGATTGTCATCTGTATGGACCTTTTCAAGATGAATTAGTTTCCGTTCAAAACAGTCACGAATGAAGTGAATCCGGATGTCAATATGTTTAGTTTTGGAGTGTTGTACCGGATTCTTGACAATCTGTAAGGCGGCTTCATTGTCACAATAAATAGGAGAGTCAAGAAAGTTCAAACCATAATCGAGAAGCTGTTGTTGCATCCATATAACCTGAGAGCAGCAACTAGAAGCAGCAACATATTCAGCTTCCGCGGTAGATGTGGATACAGTGGTTTGTTTCTTGCACTGCCATGAGACAAGGCAATCTCCTAAGTACTGGCATCCTCCCGTGGTGGCCTTCCTGTCTAAGTTACAACCTCCAAAATCACTGTCAGAATAAGCATGCAAACGAAATTCAGAGTTCTTAGGATACCATAAACCGAGACGAGGTTTCCCGACAAGGTACCGAAAGATCCTCTTGACAGCAATCAGGTGAGATGCCTTCGGATTTGCTTGATATCTGGCGCATTGACATACAGAGAACATGATGTCTGGTCGGCTAGCGGTCAAGTACATCAAGGAACCAATCATCGAGCGATATAGGTGTTGATCAACATCTTCACCATCAGAATCCGAAGTTAAGACCGGACGTGCAGCCATGGGGGTAGATGCAGGCTTTGATTCCATCATCTTGAATTTTGTCAGAATGTCAGTGACATACTTTCCTTGATGAATTAGCACGCCTTTTGGATCTTGCTTCACCTGAAGACCCAGAAGAAGGTCATTTCTCCCATTGCACTCATCTCAAACTTCTTCTTCATTACCCCTTCAAATTTCTTGCACAATGCTGAGCTTGTGGAGCCAAAAATAATGTCATCCACATAGATTTGGACGAGAATCAAATCATCCTTATCCTTGCGAACAAACAAAGTCTGATTGATGGCTCCACGAGTATGTCCATTTGCAAGCAAGTGATCAGTAAGCGTAGCATACCATGCTCGCGGTGCTTGATGAAGACCATAAAGTGCTTTGTCTAACTTGTAGACATGGTCTGGATACTGAGAATCTTCAAAGCCTGGGGGTTGGCACACATAGATATCTTCCTTTACCTTTCCATACAAGAAGGCGGTCTTCACATCCATCTGATACACTGTGAAGTTCATGTATGAGGCATAGGCCAAGAAAATCTGTATGGCTTCAAGTCTTGCAACTGGTGCAAAGACTTCCTCATAATCTATCCCCTCCTGTTGGTAGAAGCCCTGAACTACCAACCTTGCCTTGTTCCTGATAATTACTCCTGAGTCATCTCTTTTGTTCCTGAAAACCCATCTGGTTCCAATAGGCAGCTTTCCTTTTGGTAGGGGAACCAGATTCCACACCTTGAGTTTCTGAAACTGCATCAGCTCTTCCTACATTGCCTCAACCCAGCTGGACTCTTTGAGAGCCACTTTGACATTTTTGGGCTCAACCTGCGAAATAAAACAGGAATATAAACAAGAATTAATCGGACCTGATTGGCTTCTAGTGATTGCTTCTTCAGGCAAGAGGTTCTGAGCTGAAATAGATCGGCTCCCAGTGACAACGCCTTTCGAAAGAGGTCCAATAATATTTTCAACTGGATGATTCTTGTTTATGCTGAGTTTCGGCACTTCCTCCACAACTAGATTGTCTAGCAAATTGCTGATGTTATTCACTTGATCTTCATTGGAGGAAGAAATGTTGTTAACAGGAGCAGTTTCACTTACTTCAACTTCATGATCCACGCAATGTTCCTCAGGAATGTTGTCTGAGAATAGTGGATTATCAAAGGTGTGGTGGGAGTAAGATGAATTTTGATCAGTTTCTGGAAGTGGTTGAACAGACTGAGAAGTGTCTAAATCTGAGGAAAGAACTTCATGTATCGGGGTTGGCTGATTTGGAGGAGCATTATTGTACATGCCTGGAGGGTCGACTGATAAAAGTTTTGGGTCACAGGGAACATAATCAACTCTATAGTCGATATCATCATACTTGTAGAAATCATCGGTTTGCTCAGATGATCCTGTTGTCTCGGATACAGTGTTGAAGGGCCTAAAGGTAGAATCATACTCAAATAACCAGTTTGGACCGGAACCAGCATCTGTAGAATTCATCTCTTGCCAATCAATGTAATATGATTCCACGATCATCCGAGTCTTCTTGTTGTAAACTCTGTAGGCTGCTTTCTCGGATGAATAACCCACAAAGTAACACTCATCTGCCTTATCATCAAACTTGTGGTTAGGCTCTGTATGAAGAAGAGTGCAAGGACATCCAAATGACTTGAAGTGAGCAACTTTAGGCTTCTGATTGAAGAGAATCTCATAAGGAGTCTTCTGATGGCGCTTGTTCAGGAGTGCACGATTTTGAACATAGCAAGCGGTGTTGACGGCTTCGGCCCAGAAAAAAATTGGCAGCTTTGATTCTGATAGCATTGTTCGTGCAGCCTCTATAAGCGTTCTGTTTCGCCTTTTTGTAACTCCATTTTGCTGAGGTGTTCTGGCTGCACTGTATTGCCTAGCAATCCCTTTTTCATCACAGAAATCTATAAGAGTCTGATTTCTAAATTCAGTGCCATTATCAGTTCTGATCACCTTAACCTTTAGATTCTTCTGATTTTCGATCAAGGTAATAAACTTCTTCAGGATCTCTGGTGTTTCATCCTTCTTGGCCAGAAAGAACACCCAAGTAAATCTGGAATAATCATCTGTCACAACAAGACAGTATGATTTCTTCCGGATGCTCATTACGTTGACTGGTCCGAAGAGATCCATATGAAGAAGCTGGAGAACTGAAGAGATAGAAATGAATAGCTTAGGCTTATGGGGTCTCTTGTGTTGCTTCCCCTAGGCACAAGCTATGCACTTTTAAATGGTAGAGAAGTCTTTAGAAGTTAAGCCAATAACGTGATCTCCCTTGGCGAGTCTATTTAGATTCTTCAAATTTACGTGACCCAGTCGACGATGCCATAACAGATAATCATGCTCCGATGCCTTTGAGAACAAACAAGTATTCTCTGTGAATGACTCTGAGTTCATGTTGATAATGTAGGCATTGTTTATCCTTGGAGTTCTCATCAGAATCCACTTCTCAGGCACTACAAATCCAGGCTTTAGAATGAGACACTCCTTGTTTGTGAAGTGTGTGGAAAAACTCTTGTCACAAATCTGAGAAACACTAAATAGACTGTGATTGAGTTCTTCAACATAATAAACATCTTCAAAACTGAGAGTTCCATTTGTCACTGTGCCCTTCATGCTTATCTTTCCTCCCTTGTCTCCAGCAAATGAGACATATCCTCCATTAAAAGGTGTGACCTTGTGTAACTGAGAAAAATCCCCAGTCATGTGCTGGGAGCAACCACTATCAACATACCAAACATTTTTAAGCTTGCTTGGTCGTCCCTGCAGCACATACAATCAACTAATGAGAGACCGGTACCCAAATCATAACAGACTTAGGCACTTTGGGAATTGTATAGACTTTGTTTTTAGGTTTGGGTCTGTTTTTGGGTCTGTCTGATTTGTTTTTAACGAGTTTTGATTTGCTTCCACTGCCATGGTCAACTAGTTTTATTTTAGGTTTTTGAAGAGAGTTAGTTTTAGTTTTAAAAATCCTTGGATTTTGCTTATGAAAACCATATTGAGTTTGATTCGATTTCATGTCCCTTTTAGCAGTGGAAGGAGTCTGAGTCCCCTTTTGAGGGGTTACCTTAGGCTTGGAGGATGGAACAGTCCTCACATGTTTGCTAACCAGTTTAGCCTTTGGTGTGACCTTCTGATTCTTCCCATAGAAGAACTCAGTAGGTCGGTGCATACAGTGTCGAGCAATGTGGCCTGGTTTCCCACATGCATAGCAGCAAACTTTCTGATGAAATTCAATTGGGTCAAAGGGCTTTACATCATAGTTACTTTGACCAGAGGATAAGTTCAAAGAAACTTGTTCCAAGGATCTAGTTGGAACATAAGGTTCATAGTTAGGATTCAATTATGAACCCTCCTCCTTGGTAACTGTGGAATGAGCCGGTGCTGCCTTCTTTGTCAAAGGAGAGGAAGTTGATTTTGAGACATGATTTATAGCAAATGTCTTCTGAAAATTTTTTAACATATCATTAGGCTTAATTTTAATTTCATCAAACTTTCCAACAAAAACAGTTTTTGGAACAAAAGATAATTTGCTTGCAGATGTTGAATAATCTGTGCTCCTCCCAGCACTTCCTTCTACCCCCTTCTCCTCTGAACCTGTAACACTTAGTTGTTCTGCACAAACCTCATAATCATTAGTCATAACGAGGTGAACTGTGAGCATAACAGGTTTGGTGGGAAAATCACAACCACGATCAGAATCCAATTCCAAGTCATCAACAGATGTGTTGATTCTTGGCATGCTTGAGTAATTATGGTTAAAAGGTGGTTCACATTCCTTAAAACCAAGACCCTTACCCCTCCTTTCCCTGAATTGAATGCTTATCATGTTTTCCAAAACCTTACTTGACTAGTCAAACTTTTCACATTTTACAGATGTTTTGGAAAGTATATTTTTGACTTGGTCCAATTCTATCGTGAGTTCATCGATCTTGCGTCTTGCATCACGATAGTTGGAATCACTTAAAAGTTCCTTTAGCCTTGCCACATCCCGACCCTCGGCTTCAAGTTTTCTTTTAAAAATTCCTTCATTTTTGAGAAATTCTGAGTTAAAGTATTTAAGTTTAGTTACTTCTTTGATTAGTGATTCATTATGTGACCTATACTTAAACACTTTATCTATGCACGAGGTAGAGCAAAGATTTTCAGTTACCTCCTTTTGCTTGTCGTCCACCTCAGCCATGAAGGCGTGACTCAGAGTTAGCTCTGGTTCCTGCACCTGATCACTCCAATCATAGGAGTCATTTTCTTGAGTCACTAGTGCTTTGGACGTGCTAGCAGTTCCTCCTGTAGCAACAGTCACATTCTTTTCTTCAGACTTCTTCTCTCCTTCCTTTGCCACCTTTGGCTGCTTGCATTCTCTGGCAAAGTGACCCGGTTGATCACAGTTGTAGGATCGAAGCTTTGACTTGTAAAATCCAAGTTTCTTTCCCGTGTGGTTTCCAAAGCTATTTCTTCCATACCTTTTGATGAATTTCTTACCATGAAACACTGCCATAGCCATCTGCCATAAATATCCATTTCTTCAACATCTGCTGGATTTATCTGCTCCAGATTATCCTGAGTAAGGTTGGCAGGTGCTAACTCTCCAGCTATGGATGCATTGTAGCTGTTCATGAAACCTTTAAACAGTAGTAGATTTTCTTCACTTTCTGGATTGATCTTGGACACTGATCCAGCTTGTCCAGATGACAAAAATGCAGTCTCAAAAGGGATTGACTGCGATGAAGAAGGCTGATAATGTTGCATCCCTGAGGCTTGAAGATTGATTGCTGACAGAAGAGCAGAATTTTCAGACACTGGTGTAATGCCCATTGAGCTGGCATGATTCAGTGCTCTCTATTTATCATCCATGTCATAGGAGTTGATGATCGAGATCAGTTCACTTAGAGATGTCTTGTACATATCTTTTGTTCTTTTGATTGTTGTACAATTTGAGTTCCAGGTGTATGGCAGTGAGTTCAGAAGCTTCTTGTTCACTTCTCCTTTGGTCATATCAATTCCAGAACTTGTCATCTCAGTCATCAGATGTGTGAATCTATTAAGCTGTGCCTCAAGAGACTCTCCCTTGATGTGATTGAACATGTTGAACCTCTGTCTCAGCATATCCTTGCGACTCTCTCGCATGTCCTCATTTCCTTCAAACCGTTCAACTAAGGCATTCCAAAGTTCCTTTGCAGTTTTATGTTCCTTAAAGCCATGAGCTACATCAGTTGATAGAGCCATTGTGATTGAAGCATAGGCCTTTTCATCCTTTTCCATCATCAGGATGTCATTGTCAGTGTACAATTCCGGATCCTTAGGAACAAGATGACTGTTTATTTCACTTTGATATGATGGCACAAAAGGATCTTCTTCAATTGACATCCACAACTTAGGATCTGTATACTTGATAAATGACTGAAATCTAAACTTCCAATCTTGAAAGTTATCTCCTGACACAAGCCTAGGCGGCTTTGTTCCGGTGCCAATCTCATTATCCAAGTTAAGCAGGTTGGATAAGTTTGTCAGATTCTTTGAAGCCATGATGGATCAGAAAATTTTTTAAATGTTGTATACGAATTCCCTGTAGAGCAGATCAACAACACTACTCGAAGTAGAACATATTACTCTATACTCGAACCTTTTCTTGTACTCGAAGTCCCTGGTATTCGAAATCCCTTTGTATTCGAAATCCAATTGTATTCGAAAATTCTCCTGTACCCGAAAATGTATCTGTATTCGAACAGTTCTGTACTCCAAAATCCCTTGTAATCGAAACCAAACTGGTACTTTGAGAAATTGTTGTAGTCGAACTGTGGCAAACCTTCGAACACTCTATCTGTACTCGAAATAGCTGAACTCGAAAATTTTGAACTCGAAAATGCTTAAGAAATTTTTACAAAAAATTTCTTAAGATCTGGATTCCCAAATTTACACACTAGCTAGATAGAGTAAGGTAGAATGATAAATTACTGAACTTGCTTTAAAAAGTTGTTACCTTGATGATGAAAAGAGCACTCTAGCTCTGATACCACTTGTAGGTCTCAAACCGGATCAAGAACCAAACTTTATCTTCTGATTCATCATCAATAGACTCTCACAAGTGCGGAATCCAAGCTAGAATCAAGAAAGCAAGTAGAAAAATATAATCTTTGCATTTATGCTGAAAATTCGAGTACAAGTGCCTCAATACGTCTAGAGAGCAAATGCCTCGGGATTCCAACCTAAACCTGTACAAAATACGTCTATATATACTAGGTCTAGGTGTACTCGAAATCTAACATGAACTATTTCGAGTACACGAATACATTGTGTATTCGAAATGCATGTACACGAACATAAACATGATTCTGAACTTTGACTCTTCCCAGGTTGACTTTGTCAATCTTCAACATGTACTGGGCTCTACAGCCTGGATTTGATCTGTATTTAGTATTTGGGTACTTTTGATATAAAGTTACATTGGATATTTATTTTGATTTTATGGTTAAATTCATTATAAATATTGCTTCTTTATTCGATATTTAATACATTTTAATATCCTTGAATATGGTATTCTAAATGTCCGTAATCTATCAGATTCATGGGAATCAATCTGAATTAAGACTACTTGAATGCTTGGTTAGTTTATAAGATAAAAAAGCTCAAAAGATTGAGGACCAAAATTCATAGACATAATTTAGATAATGATGCCAGACGTAGCTCATTTCAAAACGTTCTTCATGGATCATTTTCATAAGAAGTTTTGAATATGGTATGATCTATATATATCCATAGACCTAAGGAGCATATTAGAACTGACATTAGTCTAAGGTCATTATTTGATCTTATCTAACGTTGTTCTGAAAATGGGCAGTATTAAGGATATTTGATTGGGAATGGTTCTGAAACTAAGTGGGAGTTGTATGCTGCCAAAGGGATTCTATACTCTTATATAATTAAGAGATGATATTCTTCCGCCCTCGTTAATTTAAACTGGTGTAAAGCATGGTCGTGCTCAAACTAAGAGGAGTTTGTTAGACCATTTTAAATCGAAGAGCGAGAATCAGAATGTTTGAACAATACATGAGATTGAAATTTGATCCATGTCTCATGTTCAAATAATATCATTTAGAAAGGATGAATAGATAAAGGTTACCATGGCTATAATTTTAGTTAAGAAAAGGGTTACTTAAACTAATAGTTTAGTTGACTTTAGAAGTCATACCCTGCTAGGGGCAGCGCGATGCAGCTAGGTGTCCAACACAGTCTACGTTGAAGAAATTATGCGATGAATCGTCCAAGTGGGAGTCTGTTGGATATGTAATGTCCGATCATCAATAATATCAACGTTGTTACCGGGGTACCATCCAAAGAGTTACACTTTGGAAGATAGTAATGTCATTATGTCTAAAATTCGTTCTAGACATATTCAATTTCACGAATTATATAAAGTGGTGTTACTATTATTATTTATGAAATAATTCTAATATTGGAGGAGTTAATTATTGTGATAATTAATTATAATTAAATTGATAAAGTTTAATTTGTTAAACTTAAGACATTTGATTAAATGTTACTAACTAATTGTTAGTTAGTAATATTAAGAGTAGTAATTAAATGGTTTAATTACTAAACGAGTTTAATTAAATTAAAAGAGTTTAATTTAAATAATATATGAAATAAAATGGTGGGAAACCAATTTTGAATTGGTAATCCAAGATCCTATTTCTGTGGATCTACTTTTACTTTAAAAGGTATATCAAATAACACATTTCATGAACTCTTTCACCCACTCTTCCTCTCCTCCATCTATTTCGGCCGACCCCCTCTCTCCCCTCTCCTCTTGGTTTCGGCCACACACCACCAAGCACAACCACACCATATTCGAACCACCAAGGGTGGTTTTGGAGCACGCGTTTGCTGCAGTGATATACGATACAGATCGTGGTTCGTGATTCAAGTCATCTAGCGAGACTACTATCGAATCCAAGGTGTGTTTTTGGAGGTTCTTCATTGAAGTAAATTCTAAACACCCTATGGATGTTTTTCGTTTATTCGTATGTAACTGGATTCCTGGTTTTGAGAATTTTGTTTATGAAACAAATGTGTAACCTAAGCACTTCCACTATCGAAAATTTGATTTTAATAATTAATATGATTAATTCGAACTTTAAAATCGTTACTACAATTTCCAACAAAGGGTTATGCTGATCGGCGTCGGAAACCACTTGAATTTCAAGTCGGTGACCGAGTCCTACAAAATGATTGTGAGGAGCAAATTACAAAACGATAAAGGATAGCATTCGTTAATATTAAACTAACAGTGTATCCGTGGGTGTTGGAAAAATAAGGACTGATGGGCCTCAACCATAATTCTCCTTCTGAGCAAAACCACTGAGAAGCCCAACAACGAAAGCACAACAGCGGATCCAACAATGAATCCAATAACCACTGATCCAACAACAGTGGATGGTTCGCAAAAGAACAACCGCGGATCTTTCTCACTTTGGAAGACAATAATTGATCCTTCTCTTATCGGAAGACAACCACTGCTCCGGAAGACAATCGATGATCAAACAATAACAACTGTTGATCAGCTTCCGAAGATCGACTTTCGAAGAACATCTTCCGAAGAATAACCACTGATCACTCAGCAACTACTTCAACCTCGGAAGAACTAAAGACTAAATAACTTCTGAAGACTTATGTTTTCGTGGTTGTTGACATTGTATTAGTTGTTGTACTTCTCTGTTGTATCAGTGTCTGTAACAGTGTCAGCTATTTGTCACATTGTTTTTGTCCTGTAACATTCAATATTGGGTATATATACCCCAACATTCCTTGAAATATTTAAATTGAATTCCCCGAACATTCCTTGTGCTATTATTCTATTTTCTAACATTTCGGGCCGGCGGGAACGGATCGGGTTTTCCCGTTAGGCGGAAGGTTCCCGGGGCGCCATATAATTGTGATAATCGAATGATCAGATTGTTTACATAGCACATGATAAATAAATGAGAAATACTAACACATCCATGATATAGAATTACAAGATTAAATTACAATGTATCATTCATAATTTAGTCAAGTATATCTACCAACAAGAATCAATGTAGCTATATCTTGTGACTGTACACGATATACAAAAAGATGATTCATTGTTTAGTCATCAAAAGTATGCAACATCAAAAGTAGCTAGGTCTTCTAAAAGTCCATTAGCTAATCCATGCATAATAGTAGCTACACGTGTTCATCACCTGAGAAAACATGTATTTAAACAAAGTCAACACTAGGTTGGTGAGTTCATAAGTATGTTAATTGAAAACCTTGATTCATTCACATGCACAATCACAATGTGTGTTATGTTACTTGTATGTTGTATGTTTACATGTTCACCCAATGGCTTCTCAATAGTTATATTTACAAGTCTTATATTATCCTAGTAGTGATCCTTATATATAGGGCATATGTAAGGGAACTAAGCCCTAGCCAACATCCCACCACATCACTACTAGAACTCCACACTACTTGCAATACAACTATTGATTTCCATTTTCATTCCTCATGTTCATCTCCTCTTTGATCACCTATGTTCTCATGTATAGAATAATATGATGATAGCGTTGTAGTTATCAAATCGAAGTATTGATAACCAATATATGTGTTAAGGATATTAGATTCTCAATCTGTTCCTTGTATTATTCTATAATTGTGGGGTTAACTGTTGTTTCACATTTAAATATTAAAACTGTTAGTTAACTGTTTGTAATGCATTCTCAAATGCAACGTATAGAGCCCAAAAGGAGTCCATTGTGATCCTCACGTAATCAGATTTCAATGCACCCGATTCACCTCTATTCCGCCGTGTGATCCCAAAGCCTTCATCGAAACTGTTACTAATAATATGACATGAGAGAAAGTAATTTCCTCAGTCTACTAGTCCACAGGTAACGATGGATGATGTACATCTATGTTGTTGTTGTTCTCAATGTGGGATGTTCCCATGTGATTAACAAAGTTGAATAAGAACTTGTCTTATTACGTTATGTTAATCATTGTGTGAATGATGTGGTTATCATGAAGTTACGTTATCATGAATATCATTCATGAATTCCATATGTTCACCATGTAATCCTTAAGCCGTAGTAACAACTAGTCTTAGTACCCTTAAGTGACGCAGGTGGTGGATGATCATTGCGTTCATACTGTCACATAGTATGTTTTTAAGTTATAACTAAGTGTTATAAGTACTTGACTTATCACACTTAGTTAATTATAATGTGGAATGATATTTAGAAGATATTTTATCTTCTAATCATTCATGTGTTGTGTAGTGTCATCATGTTTCACTGTAGTACTTCTCATTGTTTGTTTGTGTATGAATTGTCTCAATGTTTGCTCATGTAAGAATAACTAAGTGTTATAAGATAAAATCTTACAACTATGTTATTCAAATGTGTTGATGATTATGAAATTATATTATCATATTCATCTGAGTTTCCCTGTTATCTCATGATAATACAAGCATGCATACAATAATAAGCGATAATAAACAATTTAATATTATCTAAATCAAAGTATAAATAACATGTTAAGCAAAACTTTTAAACAAATAAAAGTAAACATGTTTCTCAGCCCCGAGAGTTTAAAATCAGTAACGATTAAAGAAAAGGGGCATATGAACTCACCTTGTTGTTGTGGGGTTGACTTAGCTTAAAAGAAAAATGCACGCGCTCCTTGGTTGTATTTGTTGGGTTTTCACGTTCCTGTATTGATTTCATGTGATTGTAACTTATAAGTGTTGATTGTCATTGATTTGTGTGCGTGCACGTGTTGATCCTAACTTGATTATCACTTTTTGGTCTCGATCCTCATTCGGCCCACTTCACTTTAAATGTACTTTATTGACACTTAGCTAGCTTACTTTACAAATAGTGTATGATGATAAGTTATGACCAAGGATTTGATCTACATCGTTTCTCTTTGTCTTTAACTCGATTCTTTTGAGAGAATTCAATAACTTACTATCATAAATTGTTTTCAACACAATTGATTATAAGTTTCTTTTGAAAAGAGATTACAAATCCCATTTCTTAATAGTAACTTATTGAAATTGCACATGAATGTTACCCATTAATACCCCTTTTAATTGCTTGTTCTCGACACTAAATATTAGGGGCCGAATGATATCCGTGTGGACCGTGTAGTGTTATTGGACCGATTTTTGGGCCGAGGATGGGAACCAATTTAGTGTTTTGTGGGCTAATTATAGTTGGCCCTTGAGCCAGTCGTATGGTGTGGGCTGTTAATGGTTTGGGCCTTGTACTTGGGCTGGTCGAATAGGGTTTGGGTCGAGAATACTACATGGCTCTATGTTGGGCCGAAGTACACCACCAATGGGCCGAGAGGTTGGGTTGGATTTGTTTTATAGGGCACACCAACCATACTGGCCTAATCAAATTTGGGTCTAGCATATACAGGTGGGTCGGCCGAAGGTTTACGTTCGGGGTGTTTGTTGGCCCACGATTTGAAGCTGTGACCGAACGAGTATAGTGAATCCCCCCCCATTTCCAGCAAACCCTTGAGGTTATACCCCAAGGTTCGGTCACCATGAGGTATCCAATAGGTTCGGTCCTGGTTCATCAGTAGAAGTGGGTTCGTTGTTGAAAGGTTCGCTCAAGATTCCAAAGGGTTCGGCAGACTTTGGTTCGCAGAAGGTTCGGTTATCTAGGGTGGGTTCGTGTGAGCATGGAGGTTTGTCACATAGTTCGGCTAATTATGAAATCAAAGATTCGTGGCTTGAGGATGGTTCGGCCAGGAAGTATAAAGGTTCGGCCCAAGTTAGGTGCTAGGTTCGTCCACATGCAGATGGTTCGTGAACTTAAAAGGGTTCGGCTGGACAGCCATGGTTCGCACAGGGTTCGGGAGATGTAGGTTCGAAGGTTCATGAGCAAGCAAGAGGGTTCGTGGAGGATTAGGGTTCGGCCAGCAGTGATGTGTCACGCACGCAGGGTTCGGCCATGGCTAGCCATCTCACGAACCTGCAACCTCTTCCCATCATCACCATTTGTGAGTTTACTGTTCCCATGGCTGCTGCTGTGTTGTCGATTGTGCCAAGAATAATATTCGACAATATAGATCGACTCACAACAATCCTAAACCGGTTGGGTGGCTGGGTCGATTATGGGGGTAGAAAACCCTAAATTTCGAGTTTTTCTCTTGATTATACCTTGATTTCTAGTGGCTAACTTTCCAGATCGGTTGTACTTTCTTGAAGAGGAGATCGAGAGCTTCGCGTAGCTTCAATAAACACTGAATTTCGTTGAGAATTGAAGGAGTTATGGAGCTTGGAAGCTTGTTAATGGAGGTTTTGTTTTTAGAGAGAGAAAGAGCCGGAAATGGGGTTTCTAGAGAGAGAGATCAAGATGAAAAATGAAATAATTTGCTTCATTTGATGTTTATATGCTCCGGGGTGTTCGGGTTTGTTTCGGTTGCTCGGTTTGCGTTTTTGTCGCGTTTCCAGAATTTAAACGCGTGATTTAATTGTAATAAATAAAAGAAAAGTTATTTTAATTATTTGATGAGTTTCAAAATTGTAAAACATTATTTATTTTATTTTATTAAATTACAGTCGTTCGTGTCGTATTTTCGTTTTCGTTTCGTCAGATCGCGTCACCATCGCGCGTATTCGTTCGAATCGTCATTCGAACGAACACGACGATGATTTTTCTTTCCGACTTTTGTTTTCTACTTTCCAGTCATTATTTCAGAACGTTAAACTCATAGATATGTTTGTGTGAATCGTCACCCATGCAAACACATTGTCAGTTCGTTATACTGAAACAACACTGTAAATTATGTTTGAACTGTGTTTCCTCACTGTCGGACTCAACTAAACATCTTCTTTTTTCACATTGTTTTCACATTGAATTGTCGGCCGTGTAAGTCCTGTCATCTATGGATATCAGATCGCAACCGATTTGTTATTGTTATTCGCTTGAACACTGTTGTTTCTCATGATCGGTTGTGTTAAATGTACTTAGCTTTTCACTTAAATACACACAACTAATGTTTCAAATGTATGTTGTACTTATAGTATTTAAGTTTACATGAAAATACATACAACTGTTTCTTGTATTTAGAATTCTATTAATACAAGTACTGTTTACACACATGTGTTTACACATAGTTACTGTAGATAGTACACATACCGTACGGACTTGCCGGCCGGTTAGGTACTGGTTGTCACAGTCTCCCCTTGTTAGAGAAATTTCGTCCCGAAATTTAAGCATAAAGGTCGGGCTTTACTTCTCGAACAGGTGGGGATACTTTGTTTTCATGTTGTCCTCGCGCTCCCAGGTAAATTCTGGTCCACGCTTGGAGTTCCATCGAACCTTTACAATAGGGATACGGCTTCGTTTCAGTTTCTTAACTTCACGTTCCATAATCTCTACAGGTTCTTCCATGAAATGTAATTGCTCATCAATTTGTATCTCCTCCAATGGTATGATCAATGATTCGTATGCTAAGCACCTCTTGAGATTTGATACATGAAACACATCGTGTACTCCACTGAGCTCATCAGGGAGTCTGAGTCTGTATGCCACAGGACCTACGTGTTGAGTAATCTCAAACGGTCCAACATACGTAGGTGCTAGCTTCCCCTTAGCCCCAAAACGAACTACGCCTTTCCATGGGGACACTTTCAACATGACTCGGTCACCCACATCGAATTCCAAAGGCTTGCGCCGTTTGTCTGTGTAACTCTTTTGGCGGCTATGTGTTGCTTGTAATCTCCGTTGTATCTGGGCAATCTTATCAGTAGTTTCCTGAATTAGTTCAGGCCCAGTTATTCTCTTGTCTCCCACTTCGGTCCAACAAATTGGAGACCAACATTTTCTACCATAGAGTGCTTCAAACGGAGCACATCCAATGCTGTTGCGGTAGCTATTGTTGTAGGAGAACTCAATGAGTGGTAAGTGTGCGTCCCAACTTCCACCGAAGTCAAGGATGCATGTTCTTAACATATCCTATAGGGTTTGAATGGTGCGCTCGCTTTGTCCATCCGTTTGTGGATGACAAGCGGTGCTCAAGTTAACACTTGTCCCTAAGGATTGTTGCAATGTTTGCCAGAACCGCGAAGTAAATAGACTGTCCCAGTCTGAAATAATAGACAATGGCACACCGTGCCTCACTACTATTTCATCAATGTATAATCTCGCGCTAGTTTCTCCATCTTGTATGTCTCTCTGATCGGCAAGAAGTGTGCGGACTTGGTCAATCTATCAATGATGACCAAAATCGAATCATGTCCGCTGGAAGTGCTGGGTAATTTGGTAATGAAATCCATAGCTATTTGTTCCCACTTCCATTGTGGAATCTCTGGTTGTTCCAACAAACTCGAAGGTTTCTGATGTTCAACTTTGACCTTGGCACATATGATGCATTTGCCAACATAAGTGGCAACACCTTTCTTCATACCCAGCCACCAATAAAACGACCTAAGATCTTGGTACATCTTATCGACACCAGGATGAACTGAGTAACGTGACTTGTGTGCCTCGTCAAGTATGAGTGTTCGAAGTTCATCTACTGCTGGAATCCAAACACGATCCAGATTATAGATAACTCCATCCTGTTTTGTCTTGAAGTGTTTCTCGGCTCCACAATCGAGCTCGCGTTTTAGATTGTCTCTTGCCACTGCTTCTTTTTGTGCTCGAATGATTTGATCTTTCAGACTTGTTTGTACCGTCATTTCCATTGCGTGAACGCGTAAGGGTTTGACTCTTTCCTTACGGCTCAAAGCATCTGCAACTACATTTGCATTGCCCGGATGGTATTTGATCACACAATCGTAATCGTTCAGGAGCTCAACCTAACGTCTCTGTCTCATGTTAAGCTCCTTCTGATCAAATATGTGCTGTAAACTCTTGTGGTCTGTGAAGATAGTGCATTTGGTACCATAGAGATAGTGTCTCCAAATCTTTAGGGCAAATACAACAGCTCCCAGTTCTAAATCATGTGTCATGTAATTTTTCTCATGTATCTTTAGCTGTCGTGAGGCATACGCAATGACTTTGTCTCGTTGCATCAAAACACATCCGAGTCCCTGATGGGAAGCATCACAATAAACTACAAAGTCATCATTGCCTTCTGGGAGTGTTAAGATTGGAGCATTGCACAGTCTTTGTTTCAGTGTCTGGAATGCCTCATCTTGTTTCTGAGTCCACACAAAAGGTTCATACTTCTATGTGAGTTTGGTGAGAGGCAAGGCTATCTTAGAGAAATTCGAGATGAATCTCCTGTAATAATCTGCCAATCCCAAAAATGATCGGATCTCTGTCGGTGTTGTAGGCACATCCCAGTTCTTGATCGTTTTAATCTTGGCAGGATCGACGTGAATCCCATTACTGTTAATCACGTGACCCAAGAACTGAACTTCTCTTAACCAGAATTCACACTTGGAGAATTTGGCATAGAGTCGTTCTTCTTTCATAAGTTCCAAGACTGTCTTGAGGTGTTGCCCATGTTCCTTCTCGTTCTTTGAATAAATCAGTATATCATCAATGAAGACGATAACAAACTGATCTAAGTGCGGCTTGTACACCCTGTTCATCAAATCCATGAACACTCTGGTGCGTTCGTCAGTCCGAATGGCGTCACCATGAACTCATAGTGACCATATCGGGTCAGAAAGGCCGTCTTTGGTATGTCTTTCTCTTGAATCCGGAGCTGATGATAGCCTGATCTCAGGTCTATCTTTGAAAAGTACTGTGCTCCCTGTAACTGATCAAACAAATCATCAATCCTCGGTAACGGGTACCGATTATTGATGGTGAGTTTGTTGAGTTCTCTGTAATCGATACACATCCTGAAAGTTCCATCCTTCTTTTTCACAAAAAGAACCGGAGCTCCCCACGGGGAAAAGCTCGGTCGGATGAACCCTTTGTCAAGTAGCTCTTGTAATTGATTGGACAACTCCTGCATCTCAGGTGGTGCAAGTCTATAAGGAGACTTAGCTACAGGAGTCGCTCCCGGAATCAAATCGATTCGGAACTGCACTGATCTCTCCGGTGGCATTCCGGTAAGTCATCCGGAAACGCGTCCGCATAGTCTTTCACAATTGGCACGTCTTGAATCTTGGTTGCATTCGTGCACCATATCATTCTGAAACGACGTTTCACTTGATCTCCATGAATCTCTGGAATTTGATCGTTCTCCATTCAAGCGTAGATATTAATTATACTAAATCCTATTATCTAATTGGCACCTAATTAATCTATAATTATCCTTAGTCATGTTACTAATTACTTATAATATATATAATCTTAATATCCTACATAGTTTAACCACACATGGTAAAAAGGACATACCCTCGAAGTCATCTGACTCCGCGTGTACATCTGGTGCTGGTAAAGCGAGTAGTTCCTCGGGGGTGGTTGATGTGGTTGGAACCGTTGAAGTTGTTGGGAACTTCCTCATCGGGCAGTCTCTTGCAAAATGTCCAAGTATTCCGCAGGTGTAGCAGTGGTGTTTGTGTTGAGAGGAAGTAGGAGTACTTGCTCTCTGCTTCTGATTTTGTGTTGGAAGGTTTCGGCATTCCTGATCAGATGTCCCTTCTTTCCACAGTTCAGACAATGATTACATGGTTTGTTTCGATCATGATACAACCCACATTCGTGACACTGAAAATACACCCCGGCGCGAGGCGATTCCACTGCATATCTGTAATGGCTAACCCAGTGTCCCATCTTCCCACAAAAGACACACTGGCGACACTGGACATTGGCATGGTGATGATATTGGCAGAGTTGACAAAGAGCAGCCTTTCCTTTGTAAATCTTGCCACTCGTTACAGTCGGGTCTAGCATGACCTGACTAATAGGTGTGGCCTCAGTGTAACTCGCAGATCTCTTCTGCTTTTTAGCAGAATGATGTTTGTGTTTCTTTCTGGTGTCACCTTTCGCAGATTCTTTTCCTTTGGTGGTGACCGGTGGAAAACCCCTAGCATACTCTTCGCTGCTCCTGATCCTATTGATGATCTCAGGAATGATTGCAACCAACTACTCAGTGATCAAGGTTGCCAGTGCAGCAGTCGCTGGTTCCACCTCAGGTGGAGGAGGATGAGGCGGTGATGGTGGTTGTCCCTGTGACATATCAATCCTAACCGAAAAATCATCGATTAGTATTTATTCACAAATGATGTAACGTATGCAAGTAATCATGTGTCCTGTGTTTTCTACATGAGGGTCCCTACGTTATAGTCTAGGCCAAACCATTTGAAACAAGCTGACCTATATTTCTCTATAACAATGGCTCTGATACCAATCTGTCACACCCTAGGCCGGCGGGAACGGATCGGGTTTTCCCGTCAGGCGGAAGGTTCCCCGGGCGCGATATCGTTGTGATAATTGAATGATCAGATTGTTTACATAGCACATGATAAATAAATGAGAAATACTAACACATCCATGATATAGAATTACAAGATTAAATTACAATGTATCATTCATAATTTAGTCAAGTATATCTACCAACAAGAATCAATGTAGCTATATCCTGTGACTGTACACGATATACAAAAGATGATTCATTGTTTAGTCATCAAAAGTATGCAACATCAAAAGTAGCTAGGTCTTCTAAAAGTCCATTAGCTAATCCGTGCATAATAGTAGCTACACCTGTTCATCACCTCAGAAAACATGTATTTAAACAAAGTCAACACTAGGTTGGTGAGTTCATAAGTATGTTAATTGAAAACCTTGATTCATTCACATGCACAATCACAATGTGTGTTATGTTACTTGTATGTTGTATGTTTACCTGTTCACCCAATGGTTTCTCAATAGTTATATTTACAAGTCTTATATTATCCTAGTAGTGATCCTTATATATAGGGCATATGTAAGGGAAGTAAGCCCTAGACAACATCCCACCATATCACTACTAGTACTCTACACTACTTGCAATATAACTATTGATTTCCATTCTCATTCCTCATGTTCATCTCCACTTTGATCACCTGTGTTCTCATGTATAGAATAATATGATGATAGCGTTGTAGTTATCAAACCGAAGTATTGATAACCAATATATGTGTTAAGGATATTAGATTCTCAATCTGTTCCATGTATTATTCTATAATTGTGGGGTTAACTGTTGTTTCACGTTTAAATATTAAAAGTGTTAGTTAACTGTTTGTAATGTATTCTCAAATGCAACGTATAGAGCCCAAAAGGAGTCCATTGTGATCCTCACGTAATCAGATTTCAATGCACCCGATTCACCTCTATTACGCCGTGTGATCCCAAAGCCTTCATCGAAACTGTTACTAATAATATGACATGAGAGAAAGTAATTTCCTCATTCTACTAGTCCACAGGTAACGATGGATGATGTACATCTATGTTGTTGTTGTTCTCAATGTGGGATGTTCCCATGTGATTAAGAAAGTTGAATAAGAACTTGTCTTATTACGTTACGTTAATCATTGTGTGAATGATGTGGTTATCATGAAGTTACGTTATCATGAATATCATTCATGAATTCCATATGTTCACCATGTAATCCTTAAGCCGTAGTAACAACTAGTCTTAGTACCCTTAAGTGACGCAGGTGGTGGATGATCATTGCGTTCATACTATCACATAGTATGTTTTTAAGTTATAACTAAGTGTTATAAGTACTTGACTTATCACACTTAGTTAATTATAATGTGGAATGATATTTAGAAGATATTTTATCTTCTAATCATTCATGTGTTGTGTAGTGTCATCATGTTTCACTGTAGTAGTTCTCATTGTTTGTTTGTGTATGAATTGTCTCAATGTTTGCTCATGTAAGAATAACTAAGTGTTATAAGATAAAATCTTACAACTATGTTATTCAAATGTGTTGATGATTATGAAATTATATTATCATATTCATCTGAGTTTCCCTGTTATCTCATGATAATACAAGCATGCATACAATAATAAGCGATAATAAACAATTTAATATTATCTAAATCAAAGTATAAATAACATGTTAAGCAAAACTTTTAAACAAATAAAAGTAAACATGTTTCTCAGCCCCGAGAGTTTAAAATCAGTAACGATAAAAGAAAAGGGGCATATGAACTCACCTTGTTGTTGTGGGGTTGACTTAGCTTAAAAGAAAAATGCACGCGCTCCTTGGTTGTATTTGTTGGGTTTTCACGTTCCTGTATTGATTTCATGTGATTGTAACTTGTAAGTGTTGATTGTAATTGATTTGTGTGCGTGCACGTGTTGATCCTAACTTGATTATCACTTTTTGGTCTCGATCCTCATTCGGCCCACTTCACTTTAAATGTACTTTATTGACACTTAGCTAGCTTACTTTACAAATAGTGTATGTTGATAAGTTATGACCAAGGATTTGATATACATCGTTTCTCTTTGTCTTTAACTCGATTCTTTTGAGAGAATTCAATGACTTACTATCATAAATTGTTTTCAACACAATTGATTATAAGTTTCTTTTGAAAAGAGATTACAAATCCCATTTCTTTATAGTAACTTATTGAAATTGCACACGAATGTTACCCATTAATAACCCTTTTAATTGCTTGTTCTCAACACTAAATATTAGGGGCCGAATGATATCTGTGTGGACCGTGTAGTGTTATTGGACCGATTGTTGGGCCGAGGATGGGAACCAATTTAGTGTTTTGTGGGCTAAGTATAGTTGGCCCTTGAGCCAGTCGTATGGTGTGGGCTGTTAATGGTTTGGGCCTTGTACTTGGGCTGGTCGAATAGGGTTTGGGTCGAGAATACTACATGGCTCTATGTTGGGCCAAAGTACACCACCAATGGGCCGAGAGGTTGGGTTGGATTCGTTTTATAGGGCACACCAACCATATTGGCCTAATCAAATTTGGGTCTAGCATATACAGGTGGGTCGGCCGAAGGTTTATGTTCAGGGTGTTTGTTGGCCCACGATTTGAAGCTGTGACCGAAGTAGTATAGTGAATCCCCCCCATTTCCAGCGAACCCTTGAGGTTATACCCCCAAGGTTCGGTCACCATGAGGTATCCAATAGGTTCGGTCCTGGTTCATCAGTAGAAGTGGGTTCGTTGTTGAAAGGTTCGCTCAAGATTCCAAAGGGTTCGGCAGACTTTGGTTCGCAGAAGGTTCGGTTATCTAGGGTGGGTTCGTGTGAGCATGGAGGTTTGTCACATAGTTTGGCTGATTATGAAATCAAAGATTCGTGGCTTGAGGATGGTTCGGCCAGGAAGTATAAAGGTTCGGCCAAAGTTAGGTGCTAGGTTCGTCCACATGCAAATGGTTCGTGAACTTAAAAGGGTTCGGCTGGACAGCCATGGTTCGCACATGGTTCGGGAGATATAGGTTCGAAGGTTCGTGAGCAAGCAAGAGGGTTCGTGGAGGATTAGGGTTCGGCCAGCAGTGATGTGTCACGCACGCAGGGTTCGGCCATGGCTAGCCATCTCACGAACCTGCAACCTCTTCCCATCATAACCATCTGCGAGTTTACTGTTCCCATGGCTGCTGTTGTGTTGTCGATTGTGCCAGGAATAATATTCGACAATATAGATCGACTCACAACAATCCTAAGCCGGTTGGGTGGCTGGGTCGATTATGGGGGTAGAAAACCCTAAATTTCGAGTTTTTCTCTTGATTTTGCCTTGATTTCCAGTGGCTAACTTTCCAGATGGGTTGTACTTTCTTGAAGAGGAGATTGAGAGCTTCGCGTAGGTTCAAGAATCACTGAATTTCGTTGAGAATTGAAGGAGTTATGGAGCTTGGAAGCTTGTTAATGGAGGTTTTGTTTTTAGAGAGAGAAAGAGCCGGAAATGGGGTTTCTAGGGAGAGATCAAGATGAAAAATGAAGTAATTTGCTTCATTTGATGTTTATATACTCCGGGGTGTTCGGGTTTGTTTCGGTTGCTCGGTTTGCGTTTTTGTCGCGTTTCCAGAATTTAAACGCGTGATTTAATTGTAATAAATAAAAGAAAAGTTATTTTAATTATTTGATGAGTTTCAAAATTGTAAAACATTATTTATTTTATTTTATTAAATTACAGTCGTTCGTGTCGTGTTTTCGTTTTCGGTTCGTCAGATCGCGTCACCATCGCGCGTATTCGTTCGAATCGTCTTTCGAACGAACACGACGATGATTTTTCTTTCCGACTTTTATTTTCTACTTTCCAGTCATTATTTCAGAACGTTAAACTCACAGATATGTTTGTGTGAATCGTCACCCACGCAAACACATTGTCAGTTCGTTATTCTGAAACAACACCGTAAATTATGTTTGAACTGTGTTTCCTCACTGTCGGACTCAACTAAACATCCTGTTTTTTCACATTGTTTTCACATTGAATTGTCGGCCATCTAATTCCTGTCATCTATGGATATCAGATCGCAACCGATTTGTTATTGTTATTCGCTTGAACATTGTTGTTTCTTATGATCGATTGTGTTAACTGTACTTAGGTTTTCACTTAAATACACACAACTAATGTTTCAAATGTATGTTGTACTTACCGTATTTAAGTTTACACGAAAATACGTACAACTGTTTCTTGTATTTAGAATTCTGTTAATACAAGTATTGTTTACACACAAGTGTTTACACATAGTTACTGTAGATAGTACACATACCGTACGGACTTGCCGGCCAGTCAGGTACTGGTTGTCACAAGTGGGAATGACTATTCGCACGAATATATCTGTGGGTTTAACATGTTAAATGATATCTTATAACTTGAAAACCAAAATAGAAGGTAAAACAATCGTCATATTCATATGAGTGACGATTCGTATGCATACGCGAGAAAGTATACGTTCTGACAAAATAATTAAAATAAACGTTTTTGAAAATAAAATAATAATAGTATTTCATGTAAAAATATTTATTAGGAATTACCACCTAAAATGGTAAAATAAAACTATTTTAATAAATACGTAATGTTTACATAAAGTTCATAAAATAATGCGTTAACGCGAAACCGAACGAACCCGAAACACGCGTATTACTACCCTGACTATGAAAGGCATAAAAATCTCTCATTTAATCTCTCTCTAACATCTCTCTAAAATCCCTCATCTCAACTTGCTCGTTTCTTAACCAATTTTCGAGATTTTGATGTCTAAAGAATGCTCTCATTGTCTACATTAAGGAAGTACAAAGGATCCGTGATCAAAATATCTCAAACGAAGTAGGTTTGAGCTCAAACTTTCGGAATTTAGGGTTTTATGCAACCTGAAGATCTTCAAGACTTATAACCGATTTTAGCTCATCTAGACTAAAGAACAAACACCCAACCAACCTTAGAAACCTTTGGAAAAGCTTGGTTTAAGCATAGGAACATTGGGTGAGGCTGGAAAGATCGAAGAACTTAGTATCGACATATGAATGTCCTGGGCAAGTAGTATCGATGTAAGAAGGTGGCAGTAAACACTTCCATCGATACTACTAAGCTCGACGACCTCAAATTCAACAAGCCCTCATCGAGACTAATAAGTTTGATATCTTCCAAGTAAAATTGGGTAAGTCCCCATCGATATTAACAATTCCGAAGCCCCAGGCCATCGAAACTAAACCCATCGATACTAATAGTATTAACAATGTCTCGAAGCCCCATGACTAAACCCATCGATACTAATAGTATTGATGGCACCATTTCCAGCCAACCTGAGTTTCAGCTGATCAAATCAATCTCGATAGCTCAGATATCATTCTCGAACCATCGACATTACTTAGATTAAGGTCATCCAAGGAGAATGAACTATAAAACAATCGAGACAAAGAAAATCCGATGATCGAAGGGTTGGTTGCAAGATACCATCGATACTATAGTATCGATGGTTCACCTTGAGCCGATACCTGTTGCCATCGATATTATAGTAGTAATGCTATGCTCCTATGATTAAAACCATCAATACTAGTAAACTCACTTGTCACAAGTGTTTTAAACCTTAAATGAGCGAAAGCCAATCATGAGTCAAGTGTTAATCGATCGTGTATACATATAGGGTCGGTAGGAATGGGTCAAGCCCTCACCCAACTCTAGGTGATTATTACTTGACCAATTTCCAACTTGATCTTAACATTACCTAACCATAACTCAATTAAATTATAACAATGGTTTAGCACATAGGAGGTTGATAAGGTTATCATGATAAATCAAGATGAACACATACTTGTGATTCATGAATCGCACTAAATTCAACACAAGAACTTGAATACAATAAAATCACAAACCACTATGTGAGATCATAGCCCCTATTTTCACATTTGAAATCTTTTGGGGTGATTCATGTGATTAACTACTTTTGGGAAGTAAAACCCTAAATAGTTTCATCCTTTTGTACACTAAACCTATGTTGCCAACTTAAATACTTTATAGGTATCAAAAGAAAATCTTTGAAACAAAGGCAAATTAGTCATGACTTGTCATGGCACACGACCTTATCAAAGACATTTTTTAGTACTTGTTGGTTTTCAAAACAATAACATAACCAGTAACATGGAAACATTATTTTAAACAAACTTATTCACATTTGGTATATATATATCCTTAGGACTTTAAGGGCTGAAATCTGTATTCTTAGTATTTCAGACTTGAAGTTCACACATTGTTATCATTAGGACTCAAGGGTTGGAGACTGTATTCTTAGTACTCCAAACTTGAGTTCACACAATCGTTTTACGTTAGTACTGGGTGATCACAACAAGGGAAAGCAGGTACACAGTGACAAGGTAGGAGTTAGCTTTAAATTTGTTTTATACCTAATTGCGGATTGGGTACTATAACGACAATATGGAGTTGTTGATTAATTTTAACAGCTTAGGGCATATTGGATGCATTCTTATGAATACTGAGTTGGTAATACTTAAATTTATCACCATGGGATGTATTGGTTTCATTGGTTAGTCTTAGACCTAACTCCAAACGTAGTTTGGGACTTGGATCTAAGTTGACTTGTTCATACATATACTTGACGATAGTTTGGGTTACAACCAGCATGTTACTACTTTTAAGTTATATACCTTTCAATTGTACACTGTTCAATTATTTTATTGTATTTATCATAAAGATTCTTATTCATGAATTTGTATTATTTAAACTTTAAACCTATATATCTCACCAACTACTTGTAGTTGACAGATATTTTTCACATGTTTCAGGTAATCAGAGATGGGTACATTCCAGGGTCAACTAAGGTGACCTATTTAAGATAGAACAAGATCAAGAAACAAGCTAGGATGGATTAGAAACTCACTTAAACCTTTTTGTTTAATCATTTTGTCTGTGTTCTTATTTTGTAAACATTATTTTTGAGGTCGGTTAGCTGTTTATTCTTTTGGTAGTTAGATATGATCTGTAATCAAACTACATTTAATCTTATGGAATCTGGTAAACGTTGTGGTTGTTTTTCATTAATCATGGTCACGATTCAATAGATCAGTTGTCACCGCGCTGTGGATTCTGCACGCGACGCAGGGTGTGACAGATGAATACATTGATATTTCCACTAGCATTTTTGCCTTAATGTCCATTGGTGATGATCCTTCTGATTATTAAGTTTGTATTTCTCTATGCTTGTACAAAGTTCATTCCAAATATTCATACAAGAGATTGAAGTTTAATTATGACTTTGTTCTATTTATACTCGTTTCGATCATTGCTCAAACATTGTTGTATGAATTCACACACACACAATTGTGATACCAGATCATTCAGATCCTAGACATGGACCTATAAGTGATATCAGAGAATAATGCTCGGTTACGATCTTGATTGAGCAAAGTTTTTGTGATTTTACCAATTTTTGAAGCCAAATTAATGACAATTTGACATCTTCGGGTGATTAAATGAAGATTATTATTTGAAATTCATAGAAATCAGTAGCTGCATTTGAAAACTTGTCGAAATATTGAAAATTTCATTTCGAGATTAACAATCTTGACAAAAGTGGTTATCAGCTTGTTGCTTATCGATATTGATAGTTTCGATAGTCTTTCCATCGATATTAACAGTATCGACAACCTCAATATCGACAACATCTCATCGATACTAACAGCATCGACGGTTTAGTATCGTCAATATTATAATATCGACAGTCAAGCTCTGAAAATTTCTAACTGTGAAATTTTGTGATCAAAGATTCAAAATGGCCAACTTATCATCCTTGTCTGCATTATTAGGGGTGTTCATCGGATCGGATAACAGTTTATTCAGGTTATTCGGATCAGGTTGTTCGGATTTGAAAATTTCAAGACATTATCCGAGACCTGACCCGATCAGAATTCGAAAATTTTCTATCCGATTCGAATCCATCCACATAACCCGAAAAACCCGAATAAACCTATTTTTTCATCCGAATAATCCGAACAACCCGAATAAATAAGGTTTATTCGGGTTATTCAAATTGAAGTCGTGTCACAACCCGAGCCGGCGGTCTGGATCGACTTTCCCGTCGGGCAGAAAGGTCCCGGGCGCAATATCGGGTAATAATCGAAATGATCAGATTGTTTATATTGCACATGATATAAATTGAGAACTCACTAAATGAAATAGAATTACAAAGTTAAATTATATTAGTATCGTTCATAATTTAACAATGTAAATCTACCATCAACATCATAAATTTTCTATCTTGTATCTGCACAAGATATACAAAATAATATGTATAATGATGTTCAAAATATGCACGTCCCAAAATACTAAGTCCTCTATCTGGGCATCCTAGTCAAAGCACGAACTTCTTACTTAAACATGTTTGTCACCTGAGAAGTCATGCGAGAAAACAAAAGTCAACACATGGTTGGTGAGTTCATATAGTTTTGTTATTGAAAATGAATTTGAACCAACCTGACCGGATGACAACCTTAACCTCACCGGATGACAACCTTAACCTCACCAACAACCACATATGCTATCCAGTCAAGTATGCTTATATATAGGGCATATGTAGGGTCAAGCTTACCTCCAGCCCAGCCGCTAGCCCACCACATACCGAACCACATAACATATTGTTGTCAGTGATAATTAGGCATTTCAACCTCGACCATCAACACACTTGTTTCATAAGTTTCGTCACAATTGTTCCGTTAGTTCCGTCACCAAAGGTTCCATTAGTTCCGTAAGTTCCGTCACACATACACCAAACCATGGCAAGTGTTTTAAATGAATAATTAAAATGATTAAATAAATAGATAAACATTTAATATAAAACATCAGTTATTTCTTAATGAAAATTATTTGCTAAATTGTAGGACTTAGGTTAACCTTATTAGATTAACCCCTAAGTCCATCAAGAATTCTTTGCTACCTCGTGTTCTTGTTCATTCTTGTGCATACACCACTTTAGATTATTCATTTCGAACAATCTAAGTTGACTACATAATGCACGTATTCACTAAGTGTTGGAAGTTGACACATAGGATCGACACATCCATACTTAGTTAATTTCTTTGAACTCCCATAGTTCTCAACTTGTTACTTTAGTTCTTTGAAATCCATAGTCACTTTATAAGTAAACCTTGTGTTCTCTTGACCAAACACGAATTTGTTATAATCCTTTGACATATAATATGTCTTATGATTAAACATTTGTTTTAAAGGTTACCTAAATGTTTACTGATAATGTTTAAGTAATATGGATTAAAGTATCACACCCAATTGCACCCAACTCCAACTAAGTTCAAACAATTTGAATCAACCTACTTAATAGAACCTGGTACAACCCATCTACTTAGTCAGCTAGTCCAACATCAGTCATTCTAATGGAATATCTGGAATATCGAACTAGGAATTGAAAGATTTTCAAGAGATCGAGGAACACCTATACTGATCATGGTAGGCGTACAGTCAGTAACAGAAGCTTTACTTACGAAATATTCTTAGCCGAATTTTATGGGATTTTACTTGGCTGAAATACATGTGTTTTCGGTGGTATATGGCCCATTATATGGGTTCTCGTCCAATAACATTTAGAGGGGAGGAGTTCTCGGCCAACTCTCCCAAGTGGATGGAGTTCTCTGTTAAATATGCACAACATTAAGGTGTTCTCGGTCAAGGACATCAAACAAGAAGGGTTCCCGGTCAACATTCAAGATAAAAAGATGTTCCCGGTCAAAACAAAGGGTTTTCGGCCCTTCATCTTCAACCTTCGTTCCCATAACTTCACCACTTGCAGGTTTCATAAAATGCCTCATTTTAAGTCATCCAAAGCTCAATCCAACAGAACCCAAGAGTTCCTAAATCGTTTTTGTGCATACCCTAACTGATTTGAAGGTATAAAATCAAGTAAAAAGATCAACTTACCGGAATAGTAGGAAACCCTCAAAAACAGAATCTTCTCTCTAAACCTGCCACTGATCCAGCTCGTTCCACAGCAGATCGTTTGTACTTCTATGTTCCTCTCGTTCCACGATCGTTTTGACTACTAGAACGTCGAATTTGTTGAAGAAATGAAGGAGTTATGAAGGTTTGAAGGTAGTGAAAGAGTAGAGAGAGATGGATGGGATTTTTAGGGAGAGAGTGAGTGAGCAGGTGGGTGTATTGAATAGGCGGGATTGTTCCTTTGGCTCCTCGCGGTCTCGCGTAAACACGTCGGTTTTCGGATTTCTCGTAACGAATCGATACGATTTTAAAAATAGAATTTTCTAATTTAAATTTGGTTGTAATTCCTAATAAATTAATCAAATACCCTTTTATTTATTATTTAAAATTTCGATAATCGTTTATTTTAAATGTTTAATCGAATCGTTCAGCTTTCGCGCGTATTCGTTCGGATCGTCACCCGTTCGAACACGACGACAACTGTACTTTCCGATTTGATTTTCTAATTATTGGACATCATTCAGAACATTAAACTTACAGATATATTCGTACGAATCTTCACCCACACGAATACTTTGTCAGTTTAATATTCACGTAACGACGTCCATTATTATTTTGTTCTATACAATCTCACATACGTTTATACTTAATAAAATCCTAACTAACATTCACATAACAAACTTGTATTGTCAGACATAATTCTAACTGTTAAACCATGGATTTGCAATTTGTTTCTGAAATAGATGCGTAATAGATTCGTATTGAGCATCAAATGATAATAGTACACATGTAATATACATAGTTCGTACCTGATCTACTGTACACGTTACCATTCCGACTACGGTTCGGATACTGATGTTACAATTCGGATATCCGATCCGTATAAAGAGGATTTTGGAGATCCGATATCCGATATCCGATCCGAACATGGAAAACGGATATCCGATCCGAAACTATCCGAATATCCGAATCTTTAATTCGAATCGTTTTTTCGGGTTTCGGATTTTTTGAACACTCCTATGCATTATTAAGTGACAATGAGGCCATTACCATGACTAAGCCTCCAAAACTAGTGTCACTAAGTGAGTATTCTTCATAGAGCACGAGATTCGAATCCTTCCTAACCATGGCACTGCCTAAAGAAAAAAGAAAAAGAAAACATTGTAGAGGAACATGTTTACTTGCATGTATGTATCTATGTATAATGGTAAGTACTCACGACATAATTTAATTAATGTAGATTTTATTTACAAACAATGATGTCACACTAATACAATAGTCTGAATGCTTCAAGGTTTCAATTGTTTACAGGTCTAAATGATTTTCATTGTATCTTTCCGGCTTGTTGCCTTTTTATGTAAGATAATCCACACATGCTATTTAAAATTTCGTAATGTGTAGATATTTTCGTATTTATTTCTGTTGTTTACAACTTCACAATGCACAGCAACCACAACATGCTAGGTCCAACGTACAACAATGCATGTACGTTTACTTTGTCATAGATACAACACTTGTAACAAAGTTCGTATATGCTTCACATCCAATGGCTTAATTTTTTCCAAAAAGTTTCCTGGTCCATTCCACTAGAGGTCAAATTATCATTTAATCTCCAAAATGTTAAAACCACAGTACTTGAAAAAAGGGGACGTTTGGATACACGTTTGCAAAGTACTTGGTTTAATTTCCAGGCACTTGTGTCAGCCTTAGTTGCAATATATTATTGTAATTGATACACATGTACTCTAAAAAGTGGGTCTGGCTTCAACAACTCTGGTTTTTAGAATTTGATTATATTGTGCTTTTGTCAAAGATTAAAATCAAAAGAATGTACGTATGTTTGTTCATCTAATGTACGTATCTATGTACATATATGCATAAACTAAACTAAAGTAGATAACCGGTCCTTGGTTTGTCCCAGCAAAATAACCATTGGCTAGACATAAGCAATTTTTGATCAAAAAAATTACCTTGGTCTTACCACGGGTTAATCAAACAGTCAAAAACCCAAAACCAGTGTGGCATCAACCCTACGCTAAACTGCTATCTGTCCACTTTTAAGAACATTGTTGTGTATGTACACACTAAAAAAAAATAAAAATAAAAACAAAAAAAAAACAAAAAAAAAAACTTTATAAGAAAAGGATTGGTTTCATTGTATATTTTCCAACAGTAAAATATCCATAAAAATACATCTTTACGCCACAAAAAAGAGAAAAATCATGAGGAAGAAGATCAATACGAAGAATATTTTGATCATCAACCATCGATTAGATGATATGCTGTTGAGGTACCTCATTAGGTGTCCTTGTGCACCGTCTACATTTGCTAGAGTATCTTCCATGTTTTCATCAATCCTGTTGAAAAAATTAACATTAGTGCGCGTTTGGGATCACTAATTAGAACTGTCAATCTGTTTGACTGTTGATGTAGTAATTACATGTTTTGAGGGCGTTTGGGACTTGTAATACAAATTTCTTTTCTGTTAGTTTGTGTCTGAAGTTGCCTATTTCAAAAAACAATACATGAACAAACAGTTTTAAATAGAGCTGGCAATTTCATAAACGAACCTGTTAACACGACACGACACGAAATTAACAGGTTTCGTGTTTAGCCTTAACAGGTTTCGTGTCTTTAACACTTCGACACGTTTGGACACGATATAAATCGTGTCTTAATAGGTTAAAACACCTGTTAACCTGTTAGGATCTGTTTAGATACCTGTTAATATTTTTTAATTATTTAATATATTATTTAGTTTGATAAAGTATTAAAAACACACTGGACGCCTAGACCCGCCACCCACAGCCCCCATTTCATTTGGGAACCCTAAAGCCATCCAACAACATTCCAGAAGCCACAGCCCTCACATCCTCCGATCGAACTTCTCCGCCGTCTCCTCCGCGGCTCCGACGATCGAAGCCTTCTCCCGCGTCTCCTCTGCTGTCATTTTCCAACATTCCAGAATACGTCATCTCCTCCGCTGCCGATCGAATCCTTCTCCCCCATCGCCGCAGATCTAGAATACACCTTCCCCTTCACTGTAAGTTCGATTAATCCACCGCCACCCCTGTCCCTACCCCTCTAATCATCTGTTTCAGTGTGTGAATTGTCTTGAGGTTCTCAAATTGAATGTATATTAGTGTTAAACAAATATGGCATTTGCGAATATATTGAACGGCCAAACTCAGGGAATGATTGATTCCTCGTTTGTCTTTACCATAAACAAATCCAATATAGAATCCATAAAACATATATCATTGTCTTTACTATCCAACAAAATTCAAAAATATGTGTTTCATGTCGTGTTCCTAAACAGGTCTTATCGTGTAACCTGTTTTCAAACAGGTTCGTGTTCATGTTTGAAAAAAATGACACGATAACTTATCGTGTCGTGTTCGTGTCAACCTTGTTCGTGTTCGTGTCAACCTTGTTCGTGTCTTATCGTGTCACAGGTGACCTGTTATGCCAGCTCTAGTAGACGCTTTCTCACATTCATAAACATAATCCAAAGAAACCAAGAACCATACATGGTATATACATAATTCAACATGCATCCAACCTGCTCCAGCATTCAATTAAATGTTTGTCACATCATTTGAAACCATTCCATCAACCAAAAGGACACTCATGCTTGAACACACTCCCCTATATATATATTTATATTAAATGCTTCATTGGGGTTGGTTAGTTGAAAAAATCAAATGAGAAGAGAGAGCTTCCGGCTTCACATATGGGTTCATGAAGCAAATGTTCAGCCTTGAAATTGAACCCACACCACTTTGGTTCCCCTGCATGCCTATATTGGAGGTGCCTTGTCCCCCTAACTTCAAATCATTTACTTCTAAAATGTCAATTTGGGGTAATCCATCAGGTCAAATGGTTGAAGAACGTCTTAAGTGTATTCAAATGCTTACAACCATGTAAATTACTTATTTTCGAGAAAAACAAAAAGAATTGTTTTTTAACCCTGACTTTTTTTGGGATAAAACATGTGATGGGTATCCAACTATTCATTTAATACCAATTCGGCCAAAATATGCCTAACAGTGAGAACGTTGTGACAAAAATACCTTTGTAGTCATATATGACAAAATACTGACTTGACATAGAAAACCTAGGGTATTTTTGTCATTTTATAATATACTCTAACATGTTTTGGCAAGATTTGGTATATTATGATATGGGATACACGGATAGTTTGTATAAAGTGGTTATAATATACGAGTGGCCTTGATAAGAAACATGTGAACATAGCCTCTAAATACATTATCCTTTTCTTTTACTACATTCAACCAACCTCTCAAACCCTCATGAAAACCAAAAGGCAACAACTCACCTTTAAGCAATCTTGGCATTCTCTGTTATCATCTTTGTATTTCCAATAGAAAATTCGCGATATGTTCTTTAATATACCAATAAGGGCAATTTGAACTTTTTCTTATGTGTATGTGCAGGGAAACAGTGACTTTATTTCTTGTTTTTTTGTCATAGCATGTTTTTACCAAAAAAAGGGCATACCCATAGTATTTTTTTACAACGTGCAAATAAAAAGTTTCAAATTGTGAGATTCAAGTCATGGTTAATTAAAATGAGTTAAGTGTAAATATAGGGAACCAACATGTACCCAAAATCTTACAAGGTAACCAAAGTAAAAAAATCACCATATATAAGTTCGGACATTAAATAGGCTAACAATAGCATTTCCTATGGATGTAAGCATTCAACAAGGATATGTGTTGTATTTTTTTCTCTTTTTAATGTCTAGAATGAGTTGCAAAAGTTGATCCATGAGGCATTCTCAAGGTGATGTTAATCGCAAATGGCATTGTGTTGATGGCGAAGAATAAGCCGGGCCAAAACAGGCTTGAAGCTTGGATGGCATCCTTAAAGAGCAAAGGTTTACAGTTAAGGTGTTTCTGAACAATGTACCTATATTGTAACTTCAGTGTAGACAAGGACAAGTTGTTATGCAGATGATCTGGTTTAAGTATTTAGGGTTGTTCATAGGGACAACTTTAGTGATGTAGCACATCACATTCAAGTAGGCTGACACGTGTAGAGTAGCCAATGAGTTCGTATGATAAGATGTTCCTAACAAAATAAGTAAACTTCTACAGGATTGTAATTAGGCCAGCTATGTTATCCGATTGTTAGACCATCAAAAATACTCAAGTGCAAAAGTTGAAGGTAACACGATGTTGAGGCGTGTGTGTATGCATGGGCCCATGAGGTTGAACCATATAAGAAATGAAAACTTCTGACAAAAATGAGAGGTAACAAGCATTTTGAACAAGGTGAGGAAAGGGCAATTGAGATAGTAAAGACGTGCGTAGGAAGCATGCAATGACATCAGCTAGAATCGTGGAAACGGGAAACCGTCATAGTGGATTGAAGAATGAACAAATGTAGACTAAAACCAACATAGGATGGGCAGACTAGGCATGACTTGCTACATTTGCACCTTTCAGAAGGCACAAACTATGATAAGACTCTTGGAGACAAAATTTTGGTTTTGGATTTTTGGAGAGTTTACGTGGTCAATTTAGCTTTTTGATTAGCTAACATCTTGGCTCATGCTTCATTTAAGTTTGCCTTTAGTCATACAAGTTGATAAAAATATTCTAAGTTTCCCTTTCGTTTTAGCCACTTCACAATTCACATCACTTGTACTTAGGCTTGTCTTTAGTCTTAGTAGCTTTATGCTTGCTTATTCTTTCATCTTTCATTCTCCGCTATTAATATTATTATTATTAAAAAACGAACCTTCTTTTGCCCTTTAGATTCAACGAACTACTCTTTGTCTTCCATAACCGAGAGAGTCATTCCCTCAGCAGTCAACACATACCTCAACCAAGTATAAAAATACTCAGTCTCATTTCTCGAGAATAACAAAATCCCTTGATCACCTTCCATTTGCATCCACCAATATTAATATCTAGTCTATGTTCATCCAGCTGATTGACAGAAATAAAAGGTTCATCTTCAAACCTCGAATCACGTGACATTCTATAATTTATATGTAGTTCATAATGGAATCTTTAGATAAGCATCTCCAATGCCCATAACATTAAGAAATTCAGCGTTACCTAGTCGCACACTCAAACCTTCCCAAGGTCACCAATTTTTATATTCTTCAACAAATCATTGATATGTGTGGCATGAATAAAAGATCAAGAATCCATGACCCAATTAAGTATCAATACATCATCCTCAGACACATCTTTAATAGCATAATCCAATTGTTTCATTAGACATTGACTACTAACATGTCCCACCTCGTTGCAGTTCCATAACTTAACACTTTTCCAAAATTTAGGCAAACCCATCTCCCGACTCCCACTGTCCTTGTCATTTCTTCAACCCCTTCCAATATGAAAAATCTCAAAAAGATGATCTACTTTGATTCTTGTGTCTGATGACCTTGCCAATAACCAAGTCTCCAACTTGGTTTTAAATTGCGAGATGCGATCCGATGCGAATGTTTCGAAAATACGTTGCGTGATGCGCGTTACGCAATGCGAGCGCATCACGTAAGAAATGCGCTAGTTATCAAAAAAATACTAAATTTTCTACAACTTTTTAAAAAACTAAAAATTTGAACATTCTAAAGTAACAATAAGTTTAAATTTAAGCAAAAAATCAAATACTTTGTTAATATCACTCAGATTTTTTAAACAACTATCAAACTTGCATCAAACATCAGATTGATTACATCAGAATCTGGTTTACCAGGGGAGATTAACTTAACTATCAGATTCCCAATGAAATTACATCAGAATCTTATGTGTAGCGAAATTACTTCAGCGAAATTCACAGGGAAATTAAATCAGGAACATTTAACTATCAGATTGAAATCAGATTGAAATTATTTTTGATGCGATTGAAATTAAAATCATACCTGGGTCTAGAAAGAAGAAATCGGAAAATAGTACATTGATTGAAGAAATTAGTAACTTGATTGAAGAAATTAGTAGATGGATTGAAGAAATCAGAAGAGAAATTAGAGATTTAAGAAGAAGAAAATTGTCGATTTCACGTTTACGAGTCTGCATGTGAACAGCCGACCCCGTAGATCCTCATTTGCCGCTCAATTTCCTAAATCGGCGCAATAGGCCGCAATCCCCAGTTGGCGCTACCTGCGTATTTACGCCGCATCACCTCCGCATCACGAGTCGCATCCGCATCAGGGTTGCGTTGCGCCATACCTACCGCATCATCGCATCTTCACAATTTGCGCCCAAATTGCGCGCAATTTTAAACCAAGGTCTCCAATCCCTTCAAATGCCATACCATTGACAAATGTCATACCACTGGCCCCCACAGAACTAGTAACAATAGTAATTGTTCAAGACCTATTAGGAAACAAAGATGGTAACAGTATAACCAAAACCTCATCATCAAACTTTATCCCTTCTAAAAGTAGTTTTGGCATAATCTAATTAAGGTTGTTTGTGTGAGATGTCACTAAGGCATCTTCCATCATCTGTGTTTACAAGCTCCCGAATTAAGAACACTTTATTAGCTGCCTAAAGCCTTTTATACATATTTGACAAAGCCTTCATCATAACACTAGTCGTGGTTCTCTTTTATGATGTTAAACACAAGAGTCTTCGTCAAAAGCCAATGTAATAATTGTCCTAGCTTTCTTCTTTTCAAATTCCCAATCATCTTGTTCCATTTCTATAATTTAATGCCCCCTCCCCTGGCACCATAATCAAGTCATTTTGACAACAATGTTTCTACTTGCATTTTCCATCAACCGATATCAGAACTGTTGAACTTCTCAATCACAAAACTTCCGTCTTCACCTATAACAATTAACAAATAGGCAAACCTCAAAGACAAACAACAATTTTAAGGAAAAACTTCCAGAACTTTTATTAATCGGGAAGAAAAATATGATTACAAAAGAGAAATTAAACCCTATTGATAAGAAAAAACACAAACTAACTTTCCTAAAAATATTGAACCGACTCAAGTACTTTAAATCATCTAAAAGTACCATTTTACCCTTTATTTTATTTCCTATTCAAGTTTAGTCTATCAATCACCCCCCTTAACTTGTTATAGTTTTCACTCCCAACAAGTCTCTCATTTTAACAAATCTCAACCTTGGAAGTGCTTTTGTAAGTATGTCGGCTCTTTGTAGATTTCCACTTACATGGTCTACTTCAATTTGTTCTTTTTCTACACACTCTCTTATAAAGCGTGTCTATGTGCTTGCTTCTTCCATGAAGCACTGGGTTTCTCATCAAAGCTATTGCAGACTTGTTATCCACTTTGATCAACACTTTTCTTTCCTTTGTTCCTATCAATTCAGCCAGCAGTCTTCTTAGCCACAGTGCTTGGCAGGCTGTAGTAGCTGCCATTAATTCTGCTTCACAGGATGATAAAGCAACTGCCCCTTTCTTATGAGAATTCCACGCTACAAGTCCATTATTATAGAAAAACCCAAACCTGTTGTACTTTTCCCATCATCTTTGTCAGTCATGTGGCTGCTGTCACTGTATCCATACAGCACATCATCTCCTTCTCTTGGATAAGCAATTCCCAAATCAGTTGTGCCTTTTACATAGCGTAGTATTTGTTTTACAGCTTGCATATGGCTTTCCTTTGGGGACTGCATGCATCGTCTAACATACCCAATGGAATAATTCAAGTCAGGTCTAGTGTGTGTCACATACCTTAGACATCCAACCAATTTTCTGTAATGAGTTGCATCCACTGTGGTGCCTTCATCTGTTTTTGTTAATCTTAAACCTAGATCCATAGGAAACTTTGTAGGAGTGTAGTCTTTGTAGGATTGCTTTTATCTTCATCCATGTTTCTAGTTCAATGGTAGCTTTGAATGCCTTGAAGCAGTCAAAGACTTCACCCTTTGTTTTTATCAGAAACTCCCACATGAACCTGCTGTAATCATCCAACAAAAGTTCCCCTCCTCATGCTCAAACAGTGCAGGAATACATGAGCAAGCAGCTTGTACTGTAGAGGAAGCTTTCCCTTCTTGATAGAACTCTCAGTATATACTCCAAAATACCGAATCCTTAAGAAACCGTCCTTGATACATCTTTCTGGAATAAGTGTCATCCCAGCAGGTTCTCCACCGAACTGTAATACTCTCCTAATGTCTGCTTCTGTAATCTGAATGGCTTGACCAACCACATTCGCCTCAATCACATAATCTTCATCTACAGTAATTAGCCTTGCTGATTCCCAGAAGCTTTGTAATGTGTAACACACGGAAAGTCCCTTCACAGTAGTAGACTCTCGTAGTCAAGCTACATGGGCATAACTTAAACTATTGGATGAAATCAAGGAAATCAAGAAGATCAAAAAGCAACGGATATCCTAAAGTCCCAACGCATACAGTAGACCAGTAGGTCAAGCTGATATGGGTAAATCATGAAAGTCCCGACGCATACATGTAGATTCCATGTGGGTCATGCCTGATATGGGCCACGTGTGAGTGGGTACAACTTGGACAACCACCAACAACTAAGTCTAATTGATTGAGTCAAATAAGACCCAATCATCATGTCTTAGTTGTAATTAAATGATTAATTATTAATTTATTTAACCATTTAATGTTATGTTTCTACAACCATTTTTGGGAAATCATGAAGACATGGTGAACCCAGGAAATCAGAGTGTTTCAAATTGTGGAAATCAAGTCTTTTACATAGAAGTGAGTGTAGGTAAGAATGCTTAATTATCATTAATATCAATGTCCTATGCGGCTTAGTATGTGGTGGGATGGCGTCTGGGCGAGTCGTTGGCTCGACTCAGGGGTATGCCCTATACATAAGCATACCGAGCTGGATGATACAGGTGATGTTGATGAGGTTAAGGTTGTTACCGAAGAGGTTATCAATGTTACCATGTGTTTCAAACTGTTATACATAGTGCTTTCAATCTCAGATGATCATAGAAGAGAATGGTAGGTAAAACGCTTAATTATCATTAACACCAATGTCCTATGTGGCTTAGTATGTGGTGGGATGGCGTCTGGGCGGGTCGTAGGCTCGACTCAGGGGTATGCCCTATATATAAGCATACCGAGCTGGATGATACATGTGATGTTAATGAGGTTAAGGTTTTACCTAAAAGGTCCACAAATCTATTTTTCAATTACTAAACTACATGAACTCACCAACCATGTGTTGACTTGATCTTTTTGCATGACTTCTCAGGTGACGAACAGGTCAATTAAGAAGCTTATGCTTTCGGACTAGGACTTAAGATAGAGACTTAGCATTTTTGGATCTGCATACTTTTGGAACTTCATTATACAATTATTTTGTATATCTTGTATAGTTACAAGATAGAAACTTTATGATGTTTATGGTAGATTTATGTTGTTAAATTATAAACGATACTGATGTAATTTAACTTTGTAATTCTATTTTATTTAGCATTTTCTCATTTATATCATGTGCAATGTAAACAATCTGATCATCACGATTATCACTCACGATTTCGCGCCTCGGGAACCTTCCGCCCGACGGGGAATCCGATCCAACCCCGCCGGCTCAGGGTGTGACAGATTGGTATCATAGCCATGGTTATAGAGAAATATAGGTCACTAAATTAGACGGTTTGGCCTAGACTATAACCTAGGGACCCTGCATGTAGAGAACACATGACTCCCTCGTTACTTGGTTATGTAGAGAACACATGACTCACGATTGCATAATGTCTTATGTATTCGATCATTGTACTAACCAATAACTTTATTGGTTATGATCAGAATGCCGCCGAGAAGACAGACTCCCTCGTTACTTGCACCACCACAAGATTTGGCTCCACATTCGTCTACACCATCACCGTCTGACTCACCTCCTGCAATGCCGCCATTGCCTCCACCTCCTCCTCCATTTATTCCTCCTCCACTCAACCTACCAGCAGGCCCGAGCACAACGCCGATTCTGGATCCTAATACTATCGCTTTAGTGACCCTACCGAGTAGCCAGATGACCAATCAGCTGAAAGAAGCGATACCGGAGATGTTCAACCGTCTCCGTAATGAGATCAACAATACTGGTAACTCATCTGGAGAAGCCAGTGGTAATACGGGCGGTACCTCTCATTACTCCTACAAGACCTTTGTAGGATGTAAACCGCCTAGTTTTAGTGGGTCTGAAGGAGCCGTTGGATTAATCCAATGGATTGAAAAGATTGAAGCTACTCTGGATCTCTGCAGCTGTCCAGAGCATCACAAAGTCTGTTACTCTGCAGGAACATTCAACAAGCGGGCTTTAACTTGGTGGAATGGCCAGATTAATGCTAGAGGAAGAGAAGAAGCGATGTTAATGACCTGGGAATACTTTAAAGCTTTACTGAGAACCGAATTCTGCCCCAAGAACGAGTTGCAGAAACTGGAGGTTGAATTATTCAACCATGTGATGATGGGGGCTGATCACATGGGGTATACAACTCGTTATCACGAGTTGGTTGCTTTGGTACCAGACATGGTACCAACTTTGGAGAAAAGAATCGATCGTTATGTAGGTGGACTTCCCGCTTGCATTCAGGGATTAGTTGTTTCAGCTAACCCTGCCACTGTTGAGTCTGCAGTGAGATTGTCTGGAAAACTCACTGATTTTATGGTTGCATCTGGAGTGTTGAAGAAAGAGGCTGACCCTGGCAAGAGCAAAGCCGAATCATCGAAGAAACCCCACCAACACCAGAAGAAAAAGAAGAAGATTCTGAAAAATTACACCATGGCTACTCCACTCAATCAAGTAGCTGTGGCACCTCAAAATGTGCACAAGAAACAGTACACTGGCCCACACCCTCTGTGTAACAAGTGCTAGTATCATCATGCTGCAAATAATCCCTGCCGTCACTGCACGGGATGTGGAAGAAAAGGACACTGGGTCCAGAATTGCAGCATGACTCAAAATCAACCAGCCAACAATGCTGGTTTAACTCTCCCTCCACCCAACAACCAAAACAACGGTGGATCCTATAAATGTGGCGAACAGGGCCACTTTGCGAAGAACGGCCCGAAGAAGACACAACCGGCAGCTCAAGCACCCCGTGGAAGAGCTTTTGTCATAGGAGCTCCAGCTGCATGCCAAGACCCGAATGTGGTCACTGGTACATTTCTCTTACATGACTTTTATTCATCTGTTCTATTTGACACTGGTGCGGAACAGAGTTTTATCTCTGCCGATTTTGCATGCCAACTAGATTCTATAGAGGAACAATTACACTCCCCTTACATCATAGAAGTAGCTAACGGAAAACAGATCGCAGTTAGTACAATATACAGGAATTGCCCGTTGACACTTAATGGTCATACGTTTGCCATCGATTTGATACCGATGGAATTGGGTAGTTTCGATATCATTGTTGGAATGGATTGGCTTTCTTCTAACCGAGTGGAATTCATCTGTTCTGAGAAGCTGCTTCGAATTCCATTGCCGGATAATTGTGTTTTGGAAGTCAGAGGGGATCAAGCAAAACGAAGTGCCAAAATCATTTCTTGCATAAAGGCGGGTAAGTGTTTACAGAAGCAGTGCGTGGCTTTCCTAGCTCAAGACGTGCTGGTAGTGAAAGAGTATCCGGAAGTATTTCCTGAAGACCTACCAGGTTTGCCACCTGCGCGACCGATAGAGTTCCGAATTGACTTAGTTCCTGGAGCAACTCCTGTTGCTCAATCTCCGTACAGGTTAGCACATTCGGAGATGCAGGAATTGTCAAACCAGTTACAGGAGTTACTAGATAAAGGATTCATTAGACCGAGCTACTCACCTTGGGGAGCTCCGGTCTTGTTCGTGAAGAAGAAAGACGGATCGTTTAGAATGTGCATCGACTATCAGGAACTGAACAAGTTGACTATCAAGAATCGGTATCCCTTGCCGAGGATTGATGACTTGTTTGATCAGTTACAAGGAGCTCAGTATTTCTTGAAGATCGATCTACGGTCCGGGTATCATCAACTTAGAGTTCAAGACGAAGACATACCGAAGACGGCATTCCGAACCAGATACGGACATTACGAATGCATGGTGATGCCTTTCGGATTGACGAATGCACCAGCGGTTTTCATGGACCTTATGAACCGAGTGTGCAAGCCGTATTTGGATCAGTTTGTCATTGTCTTTATCGATGACATCCTGATTTATTCAAAGAGTAAAGCTAAACACGAAGAACATCTTAGGAAAATCTTGGAGCTGTTCAAGGAACAGAAACTTTATGCCAAATTCTCTAAGTGTGAATTTTGGTTAAGAGAAGTTCAATTTTTGGGCCATGTAGTCAACAGCGAGGGAATACACGTAGATCCCGCCAAGATTGAAGAAATAAAGAACTGGGACACTCCGAAGACACCGACAGAGATACGGTCTTTTCTGGGATTGGCAGGTTATTATAGAAGGTTTATCTCAAACTTTTCTAAGATAGCTTTGCCTCTCACTAAACTAACTCAGAAGAGTGAACTGTTTGTCTAGGAGCAGAAATAAGAAGATGCTTTCTAGGCTTTGAAACAGAAGTTGTGTGATGCTCCAATTCTATCTCTCCCAAAAGGAAGTGATTACTTTGTGGTTTATTGTGATGCCTCTCATCAGGGACTTGGTTGCGTATTAATGTAACGGGTCAAAGTTATCGCTTATGCATCAAGACAGTTAAAGGTTCATGAGAAGAATTACACCACTCATGATCTTGAACTGGGAGCTGTAATCTTCGCACTGAAGATCTGGAGACATTACTTATATGGCACTAAGTGTACCATATATACTGATCATAAAAGTCTGCAACATGTTTTTGATCAGAAGGAACTGAACATGTGACAACGCCGTTGGGTTGAACTTCTGAATGATTACGATTGTGTGATCAAGTATCATCCGGGAAAGGCGAACGTTGTAGCTGATGCCTTGAGCCAGAAGGAACGGGTCAAACCCTTACGCGTTAGATCAATGGGAATGACTATGCAGACCAGTTTGCGAGACAAGATAATTCAAGCACAACAAGAATCAGTTGACAGAGGAAATTTGAAGAAAGAGCTTGACTGCGGAGCGGAGAAACAATTTGAGACCAATCCCGATGGGATGATGTACTACCAGAATCGTATATGGATTCCGGCGGTAGACGAATTGAGAAGACTTATCTTAGATGAGGCACACAAGACTAAATACTCCGTTCATCCCGGAGCTGATAAAATGTACCAAGACTTGCGTGGATTTTATTGGTGGCCTGGAATGAAGAAAGACATAGCTGAGTACATCGGTCGATGTATTACGTGTGCGAAAGTAAAGGCGGAACACCAGAAACCGTCTGGTTTACTGGAACAGCTTGAGATTCCGCTCTGGAAGTGGGAACAAATAGCTATGGACTTTATTACCAAGCTACCCCGCACTTCCAGTGGTCATGATACAATTTGGGTGATCATCGACCGTTTGACAAAATCTGCTTACTTCTTGCCAATGCGTGAGAACTTCACGATGGATAAACTGGAGAGATTGTACATCAATGAGATAGTGGTACGCCACGATGTGCCGTTGTCTATTATTTCTGACAGAGATAGCAGATTCACATCAAGGTTCTGGCAATCATTGAAGAAATCTCTAGGGACGCAGTTAAATCTTCGTACAGCTTACCATCCACAAACGGATGGTCAAAGCGAACGTACAATTCAGACCCTGGAAGACATGTTAAGAACCTGTGTAGTGGATTTCGGTGGGAATTGGGATTCTCATTTGCCACTGATCGAATTCTCCTACAACAATAGTTACCACAGCAGTATTGGATGTGCACCGTTCGAGGCTCTTTACGGTCGGAAATGTCGATCACCGATCTGTTGGACTGACGTTGGAGATAATCGAATAACTGGGCCAGAGCTTATTCAGGAAACCACTGATAAGATTGCCCAGATTCAATGAAGATTGCAAGCTACAAGAAGCAGACAGAAAAGCTACGCCGACAAACGGCGAAAGCCGTTGGAATTTCAAGTGGGAGACCGTGTCATGTTGAAGGTTTCCCCATGGAAAGGTGTAGTACGTTTTGGAAAGAAAGGCAAGTTAGCACCGCGATACGTGGGACCGTTCGAAATCATCGAGAGTATTGGTCCTATGGCGTATAGACTGAGACTACCTGATGAACTCAGTGGTGTGCATGACGTGTTTCACGTCTCGAATTTAAAGAAATGCCTTGCTGACGAATCACTCATCATCCCAATCGAAGAAATTCAAGTCGATGAGCAATTACACTTTATTGAGGAACCTTTAGAGATTATGGACCGCAAAGTTAAACAACTGAGGCGAAGCCGTATTCCAATTGTAATGGTTCGATGGAACTCAAAGAGCGGACCCGAGTTTACTTGGGAACGTGAAGATCACATGAAGTCAAAGTATCCCCAACTATTTGAAGAGGAAGCCGTACCTGGTAACGATTCTTTAATTTCGGGACGAAATTCCTCTAACAAGGGGAGACTGTAACATCAGTGCCGAAAACGTCACCGGAACAGTGATCTCTATAGTACATGAACAGTAAATCAGGTACATATTTCAGTTATCATTCGTATATCATTGTCATTACATGTTATCATAGCACAGTTCAGATTCAATTCAGAAAAACAAGTTCATTACTATGGTTCATCAGTCAGATAATTATCTGGCATTACAGAACCATCATGTAATTATTTGTTATGATTTTATTACGTATGAACGTATGTGAGGCTTTACGAAACAAAACAATACGGATGTCGTTACGTGAATGCTAAACTGACGGATTTTTTGTATAGGTGACGATCTGTACGAATAAATCTGGAAGTTTAACGTTCTGAATGATATCCAATAACTAGAAAACAATATAGAAAAGTATAGTTATCGCCGTGTTCGTACGGGTGACGATTCGAATGAATACGCGCGACGACCGAACGATTCGTTTTTAAACCGTAAATCGAATATTTCTAAAAATTTAAAATAAATAAAAGATATTTAGTTAATTTATTAGGAATCACAACCTAAAATAAATTTTGTAAATCTTGTTTTAAAATCGATTCGTTTCGTTACGAAAACGAAGGAAAAACCGATATTTTACGCGAAACCGAACGAACCCGTGTATTTCCATGCCATTTATTGCGGCATTTATAGCCACAACTACCACACCAAACCAGCCCCAACGCCTCATTTTCGTTCATCTCCTTCTCTCTCTAACCTCTCACTAGAATTCTCACTTCTCTCTAAGATTTCTCACTCAAATCTCAACCATTTTGTATGATTTTGGTGTCTAAACGATCACCATCACTTGTAGAACACGGAAGTCCAAACGATCTAAAGTTTCATCCAACTGATTCGAGGTAAAATTCATGTTTTCATTCGGTTTTGAGGGTTTGAAAACCCTAGATCGAACCCCATAATCTAAACCAGATTTATACCTTTTCGACCCTAGGGTTTACTCACGAACATGTTTAGAGTTCTTGGGAACAAACCACCTCATCATATCTAGCCGATTTGTGAAAGAAAACCATGGCTGCCATCGTAGGACCCGACCGGCCGAATGAATAAACACAGATAGGACGAATGGTGTTGGCCGAATAGCCCCATTCGCCGAATGATCCCCGATTGAGAGGCCCTCATTCGGTCACCTCTCCTTCTGTCGGCTCGGACTCATACGCTAAGACTGTCCTCATTCGCAGATCAGGGTCATTCGACCCACCTTCCTTCGGCAAATGTTCATTCGATCGGCCTCCATTCGGCTAACCACCATTCGCTCGGGCATGATCATTAGGCCACCCCCCCTTATTCGCACAGATTCATTCGCACACCAAGACCCATTCGCAGAGCAATCCTAATGAAACTTGTTCGGTTGAGTGCATGGAAATCGTGGGGGTGTACATGCATGAGAACCCGATGTGGGTGTTTATTAGGGTTTTGCATGGAAGACTTAACACACCCCATGCATATCAACAATGCATGGGAACCTTTACGTGAACTTTCATGCAAGGTTGTGTGTGTGTGTGTGTGTATAGAGAACTTAATTAGGTCTTCACATTAGGAGCTTAAGTTATCGTATGAGGGTTGGTCTAGACTGCAGGAATCCAATTAAAAAACCATGATTAGGGTTTCTAAGAAATCAAGAAAACTAAATAAGTAGGTATGTTGGTTTCGTTACTAACACCTAATACTTAGTAAACACTATTCAACATACAATAGGGTTAGATAGCTCTATGGAACCTTCTAAACCTAGTTGTATGCTTGGACAATCAAAGAACTAGTAACTAGGCCCAAGATTAGCCCAGTGGGCTTGACCCAAGCCCATCGTGGTAATTATATATAATTTCCTTTAAACTCATTAAGCTTGTGATAAAACAAAATGATTTATAAACCTTGCTAAGCTAAAACAAATAATTTTAACCTAATGTTTAACCTAAAGTGAATCCAATTAGAAACATTTTATTTAAAGTCTTGTAATAATTAACTGTGTGATAAGGGTAATAAGTTAAACTAATTTGATGAAGTCTAGAAACATAGTAGTAGTATAGGACACTTAGTTGCACACCGAGACCAAATCCTAGATACGACGACTACCGTATATACTTGTCGTATTCGAATTCTCTTAAAACGATCAGGTACTGAAGATACATAGGCTACGACAACGAGCGCGCATTTTGTGGTAATTCATTTCAAAGCAACACAAGTGAGTTCATTGCCCCTTTTCTAAACATTTTTGTGTTAAAACGCGGGGCTGAGAAGCATGCGTAAATCTTTTTATTTAAATTGTTTTACATAAATGCTTTTAGTTATTATTGATTTATATATACTTGTTTATAATCCTAGACTCCTGTCTAGGTAATCACTATGCCGAATTAACTAACAAGTTAATTAAATTACTCTCATGCGTAATATCCAAATTCTATAACTCTAAACAAACCCTTAGTCCACCGAGTTCAAATTCAAGAATCTAAATTCAAAGTGAAATCGAAAGAATCAAAGCTAAGGATCAAATGCAATGGAATCTAATCCAGTGTGTGATCAGTAAACTAAGGATCCTACCCATGAATCTATAATCATCGTGAAATCCTGGAAATCTAAAGATCAGAATCAAAGGAATCATAGGAATCAAGGGAATCATAACCGTGTGTGAATCATTGAAATAATGAAATCATTATGATGTAATGAAATCATTAATACTTAAAGTAAGGTGTGTTGTCACTTGTATGAAAATCGAGATCATGTGTAACACACGGAAAGTCCCTTCACACTAGTAGACTCTCGTAGTCAAGCTACATGGGCATAACTTAAACTATTGGATGAAATCAAGGAAATCAAGAAGATCATAAGGCGACGGATATCCTAAAGTCCCAACGTATACAGTAGACCAGTAGGTCAAGCTGATATGGGTAAATCATGAAAGTCCCGACGCATACAGGTAGATTCCTTGTGGGTCATGCCTGATATGGGCCACGTTTGAGTGGCTACAACTTGGACAACCACCAACAACTAAGTCTAATTGATTGAGTCAAATAAGACCCAATCATCATGTCTTAGTTGTAATTAAATGATTAATTATTAATTTATTTAACCATTTAATGTTATGTTTCTACAACCATTTTTGGGAAATCATGAAGACATGGTGAACCCAGGAAATCAGAGTGTTTCAAATTGTGGAAATCAAGTCTTTTACATAGAAGTGAGTGTAGGTAAGAATGCTTAATTATCATTAATATCAATGTCCTATGCGGCTTAGTATGTGGTGGGATGGCGTCTGGGCGAGTCGTTGGCTCGACTCAGGGGTATGCCCTATACATAAGCATACCGAGCTGGATGATACAGGTGATGTTGATGAGGTTAAGGTTGTTACCGAAGAGGTTATCAATGTTACCATGTGTTTCAAACTGTTATACATAGTGCTTTCAATCTCAGATGATCATAGAAGAGAATGGTAGGTAAAACGCTTAATTATCATTAACACCAATGTCCTATGTGGCTTAGTATGTGGTGGGATGGCGTCTGGGCGGGTCGTAGGCTCGACTCAGGGGTATGCCCTATATATAAGCATACCGAGCTGGATGATACAGGTGATGTTAATGAGGTTAAGGTTTTACCTAAAAGGTTCACAAATCTATTTTTCAATTACTAAACTACATGAACTCACCAACCATGTGTTGACTTGATCTTTTTGCATGACTTCTCAGGTGACGAACAGGTCAATTAAGAAGCTTATGCTTTTGGACTAGGACTTAAGATAGAGACTTAGCATTTTTGGATCTGCATACTTTTGGAACTTCATTATACAATTATTTTGTATATCTTGTATAGTTACAAGATAGAAACTTTATGATGTTTATGGTAGATTTATGTTGTTAAATTATAAACGATACTGATGTAATTTAACTTTGTAATTCTATTTTATTTAGCATTTTCTCATTTATATCATGTGCAATGTAAACAATCTGATCATCACGATTATCACTCACGATATCGCGCCCCGGGAACCTTCCGCCCGACGGGGAATCCGATCCAACCCCGCCGGCTCGGGGTGTGACACTAAACCTATCAATGTGATAGGTTCGCCGAACCTGCCTAGGTTCGTGGGCCAGATGAACCTATGCAAAACCTTTACAAAACTTTCTATAATTTACATTTTGAATAGCAACATATTACAAAAATGTACTAAGAAACTCACCCTTAATAGTTGCTATAAAAAATCTTTTGTCTTTATCTTCAGCTTTGTCTTCAACCTGACTGGTTTCTCCACAAACATTATCAACCGCTGGTATCACAACGGATCGACGAATCTTTGCTAATCTTTCAGCCTCTAACTTAGCATCCCTTTCGTCAATTTCCTTCTGTACCTTCATCAGCTCCACATACAAATAGTTCACATCTTCCTAGTTGCATCCAGAATGTATACCCAGAGTATAACACATTCGAGCAATGGTCTGAAACTGAACTGCCATATTCTTGTAACTGATTCCCACATCATGATATCCTTCAGCTGCAAAATCTCAGCATTGTTAAGCAAATCAATATCATCCTTTGAACAATTTACAATCCAAACTAAATCCAGCATTCTGATGACCCTCCATTGATCTTCTTGTTTTAACAAAATCACTGCTTCAGCTGTCTTTTCATCATAAAACAAGAACTTGAAAAATGGATTCCAATTCTGTTCCATCTTCCTCAACCTTGGTCTTTTAAACACTTTTCGCTTCGGATATTCATGAATTTTGTCTTTTGCTTGAGGAGATAGCAAACTCCATCCAGATCAGGTTGTGATGTTATTGGGTTCAAAACATTTGAGAAGTCATGGGAATCAAAACAATAACCTAAGGTTTGGAGTGTTAATTTAGTTATTAACACGTAACCCTATAGAATTTCATAACGAGCACCCAATTGTTCTAGATGATGCCTCGAATTATCTAGTACAAGTTATTCAAAGAATCACGGGATGATCAAAGTCTAATAATGGGCCCAAGGGTGGCCCAATGGGTTAATATAAGCCCATCATATGTTGAACATTTATCAATTTAAATTAATTATGTTTTAATAAAAAAAAGTTAAATTATAAACCTTATTAAATTAAATAAATGATTTTAACTTAGAGTTTAACTTAAAATAAATTAGCTTAAAAATGTGTAATTAAAGACCTGTAATGTAATTAGAATAAACCCTACTCATCTAGGGTTTATTGATGAATAATCTTGGGACATGGGAGACTTACGGGTAACATGTCAGATTAACTAGATACAATCTTAGAAACACATTAGTATCATAGGACACTTAGATGCATACCGAGACCAAAACCCTAGACGCGTCTATTATAAATACTTATCGTATTCGAATATTCTCAAAATAGCTCAGGTGCTAAAGATACATAGGCAACAATCAAAAAGCGCGCATATCTTTTGTGGTTCAAGTGGACAGCAACACAGGTGAGTTCATTGCTCCTTTTCTAAACATTTTTGTTTTCAAACGCGGGGCTGAAAAGCATGCGTAAACTGTTTTTATTAAATTGTTTACTTAAATGCTCTTATTTATTATATACTTTATATATGTTTGTTATACACCTAGACTCCTGTCTAGGTAAATCTCAGGCTAAATTAACTATCAAGTTAATTAAGCAAGTGAATTAAATTACTCTTATGAGTAATACCTTAATTCTAAACTCTAAATAAACCCCTAGTCCATCGAGTTCAAATTTCAGAATCTAAATTCAAAGTGAAATCAAAAGAACCAAAGCTAAAGATCAAATGCAATGGAATCTAATCCAGTGTGTGATCAGTAAACTCAGGATCCTAATCATGAATCTAAAATCATTGTGAAATCATGGAAATTCTAAAGATCAATTCAAAGGAACTCAAGGAATCAAGGAAATCATAAATGTGTGTGAATCATTGAATAATGAAATCATTAAGATTTAATGAAATCATTTATACTTGAGTTAAGGTGGATGTCAGTTGTATAAAAATCAAGATCATGTGTAACGCACATAAAGTCCCGTCACAGTAGTAGACTCTTGTAGTCAAGCTACATGGGCAATCACGTGAACGATCAAATGAAATCATTATCAAAAATCAAGAGAATCAAGGACGATCAAGAATGATCAAGAACCAGAGGGTCAAGCTGATATGGGCAAAACATTAAAATCCCGGTCAGTTCAGGTATACTCCTTGTAAGTTATGCCTGGCATGGGTCACGTGTGAGAGGGTACAACTTGGACAACCACCAACAACTAAGTCTAATTGATTGAGTCAAATAAGGCCCAATCATCATGTCTTAGTTGTATGTAAATGTTATTTATTTACTTATTTAAACATTTAACATTTTATTTCTATAATTGCTTATGGGAAATCAGGAAGACATGGTGAACCCAGGAAATCAGTTTTATTTCAAATTATGGAAATCAAGTCTTTTAACATAGAAGTGAGTGTTAGGTAAGATGCTTAATTATCATTAAGATCAATGTCCTATGCGGCTTAGTATGTGGTGGGACGGCGTCTGGGCGGGTCGTAGGCTCGACTCAGGGGTATGCCCTATATATATGCATACCGAGCTGGATGATACAGGTGATGTTAATGAGATTAAGGTTTTTACCTAGGGGGAAACATAAACATTTTTGGGTTGATATCATAAACTGTTAAACATAGTGTTTTAAATCTCAGATGATCATAGAAAAGAATGGTGGGTAAAATGATTAATTATCATTAACAACAATGTTCTATGTGACTTAGTATGTGGTGGGACGGCGTCTGGGCGGGTCGTAGGCTCGACTCAGGGGTATGCCCTATATATAAGCATACCTAGTTGGATGATACAGGTGTTGATAATGAGGTTAAGGTTTTACCTAAAAGGTTTGCAAAACTATTTTCAAACACCAAAATAATATGAACTCACCAACCATTGTGTTGACTTTGTTTATTTTCATGCTTTCTCAGATGACGTATATGACTAAGCTAGGGATTTGGATTTCATGCTAGGATGCTTAGTTAGAGGACCTAGTAGTATTGGAAAGCACATCTTTTGTTGATCATTGTGAATCATTTTTGAGAACTTGTACTAATACAAGATAGTGAACTTATGATTCATTTTGAAATGTTTACTTGCTTAAATTATCAGACATTGATATTGTAATTTAACTCTGTAAATTTTAGTTTAATGTTATTGTGCTTTAGTATTCTTAACATTGATGCGATGTAAACAATCTTATCATCACGATTATCATTCCTGATATCGCGCCCCGGGAACCTTCCGCCCGACAGGGAAACCCGATCCTACCCCGCCGGCTCGGGGTGTGACAGATTGGTATCAGAGCTCAAGGTTATAGAGAATAATAGGTCATTTACTTAAAACGGTTTGGCCTAGACTATAACTTAGGGACCCTTCATGTAGAGAACATAGGAATTAGGAGTTTACTTGCATTGTGTCTTTTGCATTCGATCATTGCACTAACCAATGTTCTATTGCTTGTGATCAGAATGTCACCAAAAAGACAACCATCACCGCCTCTCCTTTCGCAGGAGACGGACTCAGCAGTTGAGGCACTTGCTACCCAGATCACTGAACAGTTGGTGGCGGTTCTTCCCGAAATCATCACCCGGATCAGGAACAGTGAGGAGTTTGCTAGGAACTTCTCACTACTGTCTGCAGAGAAGAAGGAACCTGAAGAAGGAGAAACCAGCAAGGAACCTAAACGTCGTTCTGCAAAAAGGCGGAAAAGAACTGTATACTACACTGAAGCTGTACCTATCAGTCAAATTCTGCCAGATTTGGCTACTGGAGTCAGTACTTATTTTGAGGGAAAAGCTCCTCTCTGTTCGGCTTGTCACTACTATCATCGAGCAGAACTTTCATGTGTACAATGCACGCGCTGTGGAAAGATGGGACATTGGATGCAGCAGTATAGGTCACCAAGAACCTCTACTCCCCGTCAATATGTTGGTACATTTCCTAAATGTGCCAGATGTGGTTTTCACCATGGTGAGAATAAACCTTGTAGACACTATCTGAATTGTAAAAGATACGGACACTGGATCCAACAGAGTCGGTTTATTTCCACTAGGAAACAGAAACAAAAATCGAGCACCTTTACTTCCTCTCAACATAACAACAACTGCTACACGTGCGGAATGTACTGACATTTCGCAAGGGACTGCTCTAAGAGAATGCCTCCAGAGGACCCAACAGTCACTGAGGAAATTCTCGCTCTACCAGCTCCTGGGGAACACTCGGAGTCCGATGACCCCCTATAGGTATGCAAATTTCAGCTTGATACATTAAAAAAAATTATTTATTGGTGTACTAATTAGAACTGCATAGTCTATTGTAATTTTAGAAACAATAAATTTAAAATAGCCGTAAGCAAAGTTAGTGCCAAAAAAAAATAATCGGAATCATGACTTAATGAACCTTTAGGTTAAATAAGTGTTAAATGAGTAAATAAAGATAGGGTAATCATTAATTACGGTTTAACTACTGTAATTAGGAATAGTACCTTATCTAATTAGAACACTGAAAGCCTTAGGAATTCAAAATGTCAAAGTTAGTGTGTAAACTTTCACCATCTATCTATACCTCGTAGAATTTTGAATTACTCAAGTTGAGAACTCCGGTTCAAGGATGTTTGGAAAGGATAAATGTTAGAACTGTGCTGGATTCTTATCTAAACTAGATAAGTAAATCAAGGGAAAATCAGTTGTGAATGTAATAGGAAAATACGCCAGAGATAATAATCCGAATGAAATATGAGCATTCCAAGTTACGGTAATGCATTTCGGATAGTGGAATGCACCCATGGTTTTCATGGACTTCATGAACCGAGTGTGCAAACGGTATTTAGACCAGGTTGTCATTTTCGTTAGGAATGACATGCTGATTTATTCTTGTAGCAAGACAGAACGCGGACGACATCTCAGGGATATTCTGGAGCAGTTAAAGGAAGAACAACACTGTGTTAAATTCTTTAATGTTGAAATTAAGATGAGAATAAGTAACAGTTAGAACAACAGTTACAATGGGCTTTCGTAAGTTACACAATCTTCGGGAAGAGTGAGGTAAATATGCATCACTTCGGAGATGTGTATAGGATTATTTAAAAAGATAAATCATCTCCTTTATCTTAATGGATCTGCCATATTTTATGGAGATCTCCCCGACTTATAGAGTACCCTTTTAAAGAGGAGAATAGATTAAACAGATTGTGAAGTAGGTATACGCTTATATCAAATAACCAAAGGATTCACCATGTACAACTCAAGGGTCTCGATCTGATGATCAAGACCTAGAGTTGTGAGAGCCACCTATGAACACTTTAAGGAGGGTGTTAGATTGTAAAACAGAAGGACAGTTTGAGATAAATCGGATGAAATACCTACTACCAAAATAGTGGGTAGATTCCGGCAGTAGGTAAATCAAGAAGACTTATTCTTGTGAGGACACATGAGTCAGATAATCAGTACATCCGGGCATCGATAAATGTACCGAGATTTACAGAGATTTTATTGATGACCGGGAATGAAGAAAGACATCGTCGAGTATGTCGGTCGATGCCTTAAGTGTGCGAAAGTAAAGGCGGAACACCAGAAGCCGTCAGGGCTACTGGGACAGCCTGAAATTCTGCTATGGAAGTGGGAACAAACAGCTATGGATGTCAAAACTAAGCTACCTCGCGCTTCCATGGGTCATAGTGCTCTTTGAGTCACCAATGACCGATTGACAGAAATCTATCCATTTCTTGCTAACGCATGAAAATTTCGCGATACTAAACTGACGGATGATACAACAACAAGATAGTAGTACGTCATGGGTATCATTGGTTAACATTTTAGATAGAGACAGCTAATTCACATGAAGGTTCTAACCAACATCGCAGAAACCTCTAGGGATGTACTTAAATTCGAGTATAGTTCACCATCCATCAACGGACGGTCGAAGCTAAAGTACGACACAGACCCCGGAGGATATGTTGAGATCCTGTGTGTTAAACTTCGGTGGAAATTGGGACTCTCAATTGCCACTGATCAAATTCTTCTGCAACAACAGCCATAATAGTAGCATTGAATGCACATCATTCAAGGCTCATTAAGACCGGAATATGTCGGCTATCGAGCTGTTAGACTGAGACAGGAGGTAATCGAACAACTAAACCAGAGCTTAGTAGATCAACTATTGACAAGATAGCTTAGATTTAACAAAGGTTACGGATAGCAAGGATAAAACAGAATAGTTAAACCAATGAATAACGCAAGCCGTTGACATTTTGAGTGGGAAATCTTATCAAGTTAAAGATACCCTGAGGAAAGATGTAGTCCATTTTGGAATATAGGGACAAATACACACAACGAAACGCAGGACAGTTCGAGATCAACGAACGTATTTGTCTTGTAGCATATAGACTGAGATCACCAGACGATCTCAGTGGTGTGTACGACGTGTTTCACGTCTCAAACTTGAAGAAATGTTTTAATGACGAATCGCTGGTCATATCAGTTGAAGGAATTCAGCTAGACAGACATTTATATTTAATATAAGAATCTTCGAAGAGTATGCCTCGCTGAGTTAAACAACTACGGCGAAGCCGTACTCCGATTGATAAGTTTCATTGGGATTCAAAGCGCAAACTCAAGTTTACTTGAGAAATACAAAGATCACAGGAAGTTTAAGTATTCCCAACTGTTTACAGAGAAAGCCGTACCCGATAACTATTCTTAAATTTCGGGACGAAATTTCTCTAACAAGGGGAGACTGTAACATCAGTGCCGGAAACGTCACCGGAACAATGATCTCTACAGTACATGAACAGTAAATCAGGTACGTATTTCAGTTATCATTCGTATATCATTGTCAATTCATGTATCATAGCACAGTTCAGATTCAGTTCAGAAAATCAAAGCTCAGAGTTATGGTTCATCAGTCAGATACTTATCTGACGATACGGAACCATCATGTGATTATGTGTTAGGATTCTATTATGTATAAACGTATGTGAGGCTTTATAGAACAAAACAAAACGGATGTCGTTATGTGAATGCTAAATTGACGGATTATTCGTATAGGTGACGATCTGTACGAATAAATCTGGAAGTTTAATGTTCTGAATGATATCCAATAATTAGAAAACAATATTGAAAAGTATAGTTATCGCAGTGTTCGTACGGATGACGATCCGAAAGAACACGCTCGATAACCGTATGATTCGATTTTGAACAGTAAATTAAATATTTTTGAAAATTTAAAATAAATAAAAGATATTTAGTTAATTTATTAGGAATCACAACCTAAAATAATTTTATTAACCTTATTGTAAAACCGAGACGTTTCGTTACGAGAACGAAAAGTAACCGACACTTTTACGCGAAACCGAACAACCGAAACGAACCCGAACTCACCCGGGGTATAAATACCCGGAATGAGTCTTCTTCTTCATTTTTAACCTCTTCACTCTCTCTCTAAAACACCTCACCCGTCACTTTCTCTCTCTAAGAACCCTCCACTCTCTCTCTAAGATTTCTTCCTCATTTCTTCATCAAATCTTGTGTTTTTGGTGTCTAAATGACCATCACAACTTGTAGATCACGAAAGTACAATGGATCTGAGCATTCAACCGACTGATCCAAGGTAAAATCCTATTAAAGATTCGGTTTTAGGGTTTTGAAAACCCTAAGTTCGAAACCCCTTAGGAACCGGTTTTAAACCCACAACACCTTAGGGAAATCACACTCTAACACTTTAGAATGTTGTAGAAACAAGTAGTAAAACATGTGTTGGTCTTGGCTCCCGATTTTGTTGGTTGTACCTGTGTGCTTCGACCGGCCGAATGGCTCTCAGCCGAACCCAACCCTCATTCACCGAAAGAGAACTAAACCCATTCGCCGAAACAACCTTCATTCTCTCGTTCAACCCATCCGCTACTCACCCTCATTCGGTCGGAGTTGAGTCATTATACTAATACTTATTCGGCCGGCCCAGGAGTTACTCATTCGATCGGCCAAGTTGTCTTCATTCGGCCATGGCACTCACTCGGCCTAACCACATTCGAGGGAATTCATTCGGTCGGGCCTAGTCAGTCGGTCTACTGTCATTCGGCCATGCTTCGGCCCAAAGCCATTCATTCGACCTTCACCCCATTCGGCCAAGTTCCATTCGGGTGTCCATGTTTCGACCAGACCCTTGTTCGGCCTAAACCCATTCGCACTAGCCCATTCGACCGAGCCACCTTCGAATAAACTCTTTCGACCAATTCTTCATTCGGCAAACCTACATAAGGCCCAACAGCCTTCAGTCGGCCCAGAACTCTCTTTCGGCCCATTCTTCATTCGTTGTTCGTAATGGATCGATCATGGTGACTAGAGTTGGTTAGGTTGGATCATGTGGCTGCATGTATAGGAATGGATCAAATTGGTGTGTGCGTGCATGGGATGGACCACGTGAATGCATGCATAAGGAGAGAAAACCTAATATGGTTATATGTTAAAGCCTCATAAATAACAACATGGGTTTAAATCAAGGGTGATTGAATGAAATCTCGTTCTAAGATGCATGAAATCGTTTAAAAGAAACAAGGATTAGGGTTTGGGATAACAAGAGTTTTCTTAAGTTTATTATCATTAAAACATGGATTTGAACATCATTTTGGGTTCAATACATAGGAAATAGAGTTTTCTCTAAGAAGAGATTTCATAAAACACATTATAAACTAAAAACGTAGGTTGTGATGTTATTGGGTTCAAAACATTTGAGAAGTCATGGGAATCAAAACAATAACCTAAGGTTTGGAGTGTTAATTCAGTTATTAACACCTAACCTTATAGAATTTCATAACGAGCACCCAATTGTTCTAGATGATCCCTCGAATTATCTAGTACAAGTTATTCAAAGAATCACGGGATGATCAAAGTCTAATAATGGGTCCAAGGGTGGCCCAATGGGTTAATATAAGCCCATTATATGTTGAACATTTATCCATTTAAATTAATTATGTTTTAATAAAAGAAAGTTAAATTATAAACCTTATTAAATTAAATAAATGATTTTAACTTAGAGCTTAACTTAAAATAAATTAACTTAAAAATGTGTAATTAAAGACCTGTAATGTAATTAGAATAAACCCTACTCATCTAGGGTTTATTGATGAATAATCTTGGGACAAGGGAGACTTACGGGTAATATGTTAGATTAACAGATAGAATCTTAGAAACACATTAGTATCATAGGACACTTAGATGCACACCGAGACCAAAACCCTAGACGCGTCTATTATAAATACTTATCGTATTCGAATATTCTCAAAATAACTTAGGTGCTAAAGATACATAGGCAACAATCAAAAAGCGCGCATATCTTTTGTGGTTCAAGTGCACAGCAACACAGGTGAGTTCATTGCCCCTTTTCTAAACATTTTTGTTTTCAAACGCGGGGCTGAGAAGCATGCGTAAACTGTTTTTATTAAATTGTTTACTTAAATGCTCTTATTTATTATATACTTTATATATGTTTGTTATACACCTAGACTCCTGTCTAGGTAAATCTCAGGCTAAATTAACTATCAAGTTAATTAAGCAAGTGAATTAAATTACTCTTATGAGTAATACCTTAATTCTAAACTCTAAATAAACCCTTAGTCCATCGAGTTCAAATTTCAGAATCTAAATTCAAAGTGAAATCAAAAGAACCAAAGCTAAAGATCAAATGCAATGGAATCTAATCCAGTGTGTGAGCAGTAAACTCAGGATCTTAATCATGAATCTAAAATCATTGTGAAATCATGGAAATTCTAAAGATCAATTCAAAGAAACTCAAGGAATCAAGGAAATCATAAATGTGTGTGAATCATTGAATAATGAAATCATTAAGATTTAATGAAATCATTTATACTTGAGTTAAGGTGGATGTCAGTTGTATAGAAATCAAGATCACGTGTAACACACATAAAGTCCCGTCACAGTAGTAGACTCTTGTAGTCAAGCTACATGGGCAATCACGTGAACGATCAAATGAAATCATTATCAAAAATCAAAAGAATCAAGGACGATCAAGAACGATCAAGAACCAAAGGATATCCTTAAAGTCCCTACGCATACAGTAGACCAGAGGGTCAAGCTGATATGGGCAAAACATTAAAATCCCGGTCAGTCCAGGTATACTCCTTGTGAGTTATGCCTGGCATGGGTCACGTGTGAGAGGGTACAACTTGGACAACCACCAACAACTAAGTCTAATTGATTGAGTCAAATAACGCCCAATCATCATGTCTTAGTTGTATGTAAATGTTATTTATTTATTTATTTAAACATTTAACATTTTATTTCTATAATTGCTTATGGGAAATCATGAAGACATGGTGAACCCAGGAAATCAGTTTTATTTCAAATTATGGAAATCAAGTCTTTTAACATAGAAGTGAGTGTTAGGTAAGACGCTTAATTATCATTAAGATCAATGTCCTATGCGGCTTAATATGTGGTGGGACGGCGTCTGGGCGGTTCGTAGGCTCGACTCAGGGGTATGCCCTATATATAAGCATACCGAGCTGGATGATACAGGTGATGTTAATGAGATTAAGGTTACCTAGGGGGAAACGTAAACATTTTTGGGTTGACATCATAAACTGTTAAACAAAGTGTTTTAAATCTCAGATGATCATAGAAGAGAATGGTGGGTAAAATGCTTAATTATCATTAACAACAATGTCCTATGTGACCTAGTATGTGGTGGGACGGTGTCTGGGCGGGTCGTAGGTTCGACTCAGGGGTATGCCCTATATATAAGCATACCGAGTTGGATGATACAGGTGTTGATAATGAGGTTAAGGTTTTACCTAAAAGGTTTGCAAAACTATTTTCAAATACCAAAATCATATGAACTCACCAACCATTGTGTTGACTTTGTTTATTTTCATGCTTTCTCAGATGACGTACAGGACTAAGCTAGGGATTTGGATTTCATGCTAGGATGCTCAGTTAGAGGACCTGGTAGTATTGGAAAGCACATCTTTTGTTGAGCATTGTGAATCATTTTTGAGATCTTGTACTAATACAAGATAGTGAACTTATGAGTCATTTTGAAATGTTTACTTGGTTAAATTATCAGACATTGATATTGTAATTTAACTCTGTAAATTTTAGTTTAATGTTATTGTGCTTTAGTATTCTTAACATTGATGCGATGTAAACAATCTGATCATCACGATTATCATTCCCGATATCGCGCCCCGGGAACCTTCCGCCCGACGGGGAAACCCGATCCTACCCCGCCGGCTCGGGGTGTGACAATTTACATGAACTCTAGTGACTGGCACTTGCGGGACTCGAACATTATGATCAAGATTTGTGATATTCTGATCAACATCTTGATCAGGAGAAACATCATATTCAAATACATCTTGATCATCATCAGATGACCAATCATCATTGATTGCTTCTGAAACGCCTTCCTCAGGTGGATTATTATTTTCAGCTTGATGAGAAACACCTTGAACATTACAATTCTGCAAATCATATAACATTTGCAAGGTTATTTCATCATCATAAACATTTGGAGACAAATTAAAAGACTCAAAAAGTTTATCATAATCAAAAAGCCAATTTTGTCCTTTGCCGTCAGGTATAGGTGTATGTCTTTGAACATCCACATTATACCATAATTCCACAACACCCGTACGTTTGTTAAACACACGCTTGTTGGGAAGACTGTAGCCAAGAAAGAAACCTTCTTCAACTTTAGAGTTGAATTTTGCATCTTTCTTAAGCATGGTACAAGGAGCCCCAAAAGGTTCCAAGTTTTCCAAATTTGGTTTTCGATTTTGAAGTAATTCATAGCATGTCTTATTGTGTCTTTTCACAATCAAAACCCGGTTAAGAGTAAAACAGGCTGTCACCACAGCTTCACTCCATAATGTAATGGGGAGCTTAGAATCAGCGAGCATAGTTCTAGCAGACTCAATCAACGTTCTGTTCTTTCTCTCAGCTACACCATTCATCTGTGGTTCATATGGTGCACTGAATTGCTGCTGAATGCCCTTTGAATCACAAAATTCTTCCATTTGTTGATTCGCCTTACTCTCAATTTGTATAATGTCTCCAACCTGTTAACCAACAACACAAAATTTTCATAAGTTTCAGATTTATACTTTAAGAACATTACCCATGAAAATCTAGAAAAATCATCAGTCACCACAAAATAGTATGATTCACCACCGATACTCTTCACATTGATTGGACCAAACAAATCCATGTGAAGAAGTTCAAGTGGTTTATCAATAGAAAACACTGTTTTTGTTTTATGTGACCTCCTTTTCTGTTTACCCTTCTTGCAAGACACACACACATCAGGGAGTTTAAAGTGTTTAACCGGTACACCCTCAACCAAATGATTGTGTACTAAATGATTCATCTTCCTGATATGTATATGACCCATCCGTCTGTGCCAAGACTGTGTATCCTGTTTGGTTGTCTTAGACACCAGACATGTCTCCACCTTGTTCACCGTCTCCGCTTTTTCCATGTCTAGAACATATAAATCCTTACTCCTGTCAGTAGTCATCAGAATCCAATCTTCAGGAATCTGAATTCCTTGTTTAAGCACATAACATATTTCATTATCAAACATCACTTTATAGCCTTTGTCACAAATCTGTGACACACTCAACAGGTTGTTAGTTAATTCTTTGCAGTAATTAACATTGTCAAAGGAAACTTTACCATTAGTCAAACTACCACACCCGGTAATCTGACCACCTTTTTCACCCGCAAAATTAACATAACTCCCTTTCAGTTTCCTGAAATCCTTCAAGAGACCCAACTACCCAGTCATGTGCCATGAGCATCGACTATCAACAATCCACCGACTGTTAATATGGCCCATGAATGCCACATGCACAATAAATTAAAAATTTGATCAGTATCAAAAGGGATGACTCCCGCCATTCCGACGTCGAGTCTCTCTGAATGGCCCCCTGCCATTCTGTTTTGATGAACTGCTTGAAAACCCATCTTCAATGCTTTCATTTTTTTTACAAAAAGTTGATCACCTGACCTACATCTCAATTTCCTAAAAGATTTTGAATTATCATTTTGTTTTGAAAATGGTTTTGAAAAAAATTTGTCATAGAAATCATCATCAGATGATGTCACTATTTTGACAACCTTTTTCAAATTTCGTTTGTTATCAAAAATTTTCTTTTGCTAACTCTTTTCTTCTTTTACCCAAACACATTTAGAATCAAACTTTCTGAGGACTTTCATTTCCTCCTCACTAGGTTTCATTTTCCTAGGTCTCCCACCAGACTTGATCACTCGACTGTCTTTAGCTAAACTCTTCCTGATCTTATGATTTGGACAGTTTGCAGATATATGTCTTTTTCCACTACAAGTAGAACACTGTCGTGTTTCTCTTGGAGTAAAGGACCTAAATCTGTTTCAAGTATCCAAATGACAATCAGCAACTACATGACCCAATCTAACACGTCTGTAGCATTTTCTTTGTGAAAGACTATTTGCTTACAGTTCATCAAAACACTTAGATGAACTGAAAGATTTAGATGCAATAGATGTAGATGAAACATTGTTCCTCAAACCAGTGGCTTTTATCTTGGAATTATTCTTTTGATTTTGAGAAAGCTTTGATTTTCCATTATTTTCAACCCCAAAATTATTAACCTTGTCAACAACCTTGTTAACTTTTTCAGAAAACCCTTTTTGTTTTTGAGAAACACCACTAGTCTCTCCTTTATGTATAGTGGATTACTTGACAAACACACTTGGTTTGAGAGTGGTGGTAGTTTTGACTTTTAGCAATGGTTTGGAAACAACAGTTGGTTTAACCACTACTTTCTCAGTTGTTTTCATTTCTGACTTTGATTTCTGAAACTTCAAACTCTGCTTCTCAACAGTCTTTAGTGGATAACCAGTCTGTCTGAGAATATCAGCTGGATATTCTGATTCTGTGGTGTCCTCAATAATAGGAGCATCACAATCAAGAAACATTTTATCATGAGATGATGAACCTCCCACATCCTCAGTCACTTGTTCAGACACAATTTCCTTTAAGGAAACCGGATGAACTTCCAAATCCGAATTAAGTTGTGGTCTGGAAATATAACTAGGAGGAGGTGGAACAGAGTGAAAACCCAAGCAGGTATTATCATTTGATGATCTTTGCATGGCAGCAAAGTAATCAGTGACATACTGAGAATTTTGGTAATTCTCCAGCTTTCCCTTGTTCAACTCAGCTTCTGCTTTTGCTGCAGATAATTCAATCTTCAGCTTTTGCACTGATTCGAGATGCAAAGAAACAACATGATTATTTTGTAAAACTTTGATTTTCAGATCTTCATTTTCTTTACCTAAATCAATTATCTTTTTGTCAAAAGCTTTTTCTCTTGAAATTAGCTTCTTGTTTGCCTCTATGCACTCTACAAGATCAGCAGTCAGCTGAGAATTCATCTCTTTCAGTTTATCAATGATCTCTAACAGATCCTCATTTACGTCATCCACTTTCTCTTTGACTTTACCAGTATCTTCATCCAAAGAAGCCATAAAAGCACCAATCAATTCATCATAGTGCTTCCCCTAACCCTCATCAGCTTGACTCACTAGAGCTTTAGATGAATCTTCATATTTTTCTTTCTTTTTCTGATAGGTATCTTGTGGCTTGAACGGGTTTAAGTTCCCTTGTTTCTTAGGATTCTTACATTCTCTGGCAAAGTGACCTAGCTCACCACAGTTATAGCATTGAGTAGTTTTTGGATTAAATCCAAATTTGGTGTTGCGGTCGAAAGTGAATTTCATGCCAGTCTTCTTTTCATAACGATTCATTCTTCGAATAACACTTGCCAGTGCCCATTGTGTATCAATCAGCTCCATTTCGTCATCATTGATTTGTTCGTAATCTTCAAATGTCAGATTAGCATTTCCAATCCTTCCCTCAATTTGTTCATCATATGCGCTGACTACACAAGACATAATAGACATGTGATCTCGAACAGCTTCGACTGTAACTTTTCCCAGATTTGTAGTATTTAGCTGAATAGGAGGTGGTGTCGAGTCAGACTTCTTCTCATTTGTAGAATAGGATGAACTGGAATTTGTAGATGCAGAAGGTGCATGAGTACTTTCAGAAGTACTAGAAACAAATGCCGTCTGAATCTTTGCGGATGAAGCCGGTGGTGTAACTACAGATCCACCGTATAATGAAGGATCTTGTGTAACATTTACTCTTCGAGCTTTTCTTTTATCCTTCATCTCTTGCTCTTCAAGCTTTTGAATAAATTCTACCATGGTCATTCCTGGTAAATTCTCTCTCAAGATTAGCACTAAAGAATTCCACTTGTCAGGCAAAGCATCTGCAAGACAATCAATCTTTTCATCTTCAGTATATTCGATGCCACACTTTCTAACTTCTGTCAGCAGATGTCTGTATCTAGTGATCAATGCTTCCAGACTTTCATTTCCTATAAAATTGAAGTTTTCAAATTCTTTGCGAATGTCTGTAGCTTTCATCTTCTTCAGAATTGTATTTCCCTCAACTCTGGCTTTCAAAGCATTCCATAGACTATAAGAGTCTTGTGTTCATCAAACTAATGTAAAATCTGATTTGGAATAGCCTGGCTAACATCCAATACGCCTTTTTCTCCGAATCATACTTCTTTCTCTCATCAACATGTAATCTCTCTAAGAGTTGATACAACTCAATTCCCACAACTCTGGATCTTTCATATGGAGATAAAATCCGTTCCCAAAGATTAGTATCTGTTCCATTAAGGTGAGTTTCAAAACAATCTGTCACACCCCGAGCCGGCGGGGTTGGAACGGAGTCCCCGTCGGGCGGAAGGTTCCCGGGGCGCGATATCGTGAGTGATAATCGGAATGATCAGATTGTTTACATTGTACATGATATAAATGTGAAATGCTAAAATAGAATAGAATTACAATGTTAAATTACATCCATATCGTTCATAATTTAACAATGTAAATCTATCATAAACATCATAAGATATCTATTTTGTAACTGCACAAGATATACAAAATAATTGTATAATGATGTTCCACAAGTATGCAGGTCCAAAAATACTAAGTTTTCTATGTCGCACCCCGGCCCTCACATCCCGGTCACACAACGTTGCGAGACCGACATGTCTGGTTACATACGTGCATCCAATAACTTGGATAAAACAGATTAGTAAAATCAGAGTTGCGGAAGTTTAGTATTATCAAAACAGTTTAAGTTCATAGGTTGCGGAAGCATAAGATTAATACGGTTTTCAAAACGATACAGAGTATTAGTTTGTGGAAGCGATTTAAGTTTGTTTAACAATACACAACAAAACAAAGTGATAATGTTTTCAAGCCTAAAGCACTATGTAGATGCATGAGACTCCAGCTTAGCATCCTATCCTTGTGCGCGTGCCTTAGCTACCTGAGAAAACATGCAAGTAAAAGGTCAACACAAAGGTTGGTGAGAGCACAGGTTTTTCATAAGCAATAAACATCCAATGTTTAGAGTAACAGTCGCGATTTACATATCATTACAATGCAGTATCGATTGATAGCTAGTCAATACAGTTATATTATATGCGGGGTCGTACCAAAGCTGACAGTTGTGCCTCCCGCCATGTCCATCACAAGACAATGGCAAAGTGTTGGTCAATATTGCACCCATTCTGACCTACAGTCGGGTTGGCCTCCCAGGCGTGATGGGTGGGGCTTGTCAGGCCCAAATAGTACTATTCAAGATTACCACGCTAGGCGCTACACGCTACTAACGGTCCGTGGAGTATCGCGAGTTCTTTTAGTTGTGATGTGGTCCACACATATACATATATGATAAAGTCCATACGTAAATTAAATGAGTTGTTGTTTGTAAAACAGTTTAGCGTGCAGTGTTTTCTCCCCCAAAGGTAGAAAAGTAAAAGGGGCCGTGAACTCACCAGATAGAGTAGTTCCGGTTGTGAGTGTGTTCGCGTCTGCGAGAGCTAGCACCTGCTAGTATGCACCTATAACCATATAGGTGTGACTATGTGTTTTGTGGTACGTTGTATCGCTTACAACTCCAAGTGTCGGTGTTCTCAACCGAGTGTGTGTTAACTAGTGGGACACGACGAATCGTTGGTGACACGATTGTTGTGTTTATGTGCCTTGACGCACATAAAACACCATAATGCATTCTATGACCCTAATCTCATTACCATTTTTAGAAAGTTTCCAATTTAGGAAAGTGTCCGTTTTAAAACTCGTTTTCACAAATCAAGGTTTCCAAATGTGCTAGAAATCATTTCTAAGCATATTCCAATGCTCAAAGTTCATCAAAACGTTTTAAAACATCAAAAGCCCTATTTTTATTTTTAAAAGTTTCTATAAATAGCAAGTTTATACAAAACGAAATTTTTGACAAAATCAAACATCCAAATATGTTTCTAAACATTCCAATAAGCATTTAACAACATCTAGACATGTCTAATATGTCTAGATCATTACCAATCCAAGACTTGCACATAAAAGTTTCCTTTTATGGCAAGTTTGCCCAAATCTTCACCAAATCGATCCTAACTTAACCATTTATCAATCCTAACATTTCTAAACTATAAAATCAGTAAATCCATAACAATAACATATCAAATCACCAACAAGTTTGAGCACAATAACCATATGGAGTTGGATGTGGGTTTTTACCCATAGCATGTACAATCTAACACTAGGAAAACATTTAAAACTACCTTAGAGGCGTAGATTCGTGCTAGAACAGGTTCTGGAAATTACGATCTACTGGTTCGGTGGTTGCTCTAAGCTTGTGGATGAACTACAATGACTTCCTTGTGCTTCAATGGCTTCCAACTCCAAAGGATAGCTCCCAATGCTGATTTCCGAGACTTGGAGGCCTGGTTTCAGTGTGTTTGGTCGAGAGAATAGGTGAAAACTCGAAGAAGATGAGGGAAAAACCGAACAAATGAATTGGGGATGGTTTAAATAGAATTTTCAATCTGTATGGCCTTCGCGTACCGCGAAGGCCGATTAAAATTTATCTTCGCGTATCGCGATGGAATTCGGGAGTCTCGACTCCCGGTTTGCTTCGTGTATCGTGAGCCCTTTCGCGATGGGGTTGTCGCGTACCGCGACGGGTCCATTTCCTTGTTTTTCGATTTCGATGATTCGATTTCGCTCGTACTCGATTCCTAATGTTTAACCTAAACATCTAACACCTGTTTAGCACAAAATCATATAATAGCACATAAGTTTGATTGATCACCAACGTTCGTGAGACTCGTGTGTGTGTTTCGATAATTCCCCGAATTATCTTTGATAGTTTGTGTTTGTCACACTTGGTTTCCAAAACCAATGTGCAATGTACGATTCGATAATTCCTCGCAGTTGTGTGTGTTCAATTCATCTAATTAACATAATTAAATGAAACGCAACAAGTATGAATGTGAAATGTAAAGAATGTAAGAGTTGCAATTTACCTGAAATTGCCGGGTGTCACATCATCCCCTTGTTGAAAGAAATTTCGTCCCGAAATTTGGTTGTTGTTGGGAGTGTTTGAGAAGCAAAAGTGTTTGAGAAGCAAAATTTTTCCGGTTGTCACATCATCCCCTTGTTGAAAGGAAATTTCGTCCCGAAATTTATTCGTTGTTGTCGGCGTTCGACATTGACTGTTTGAAGAGATGGGGATATTTGCGCATCATCTGATCTTCACGTTCCCACGTGAATTCAGGTCCACGTTTCGAGTTCATCGGACCTTGACAATCGGGATCTTACTTTGTTTGAGTTGTTTGACCTCTCGGTCCATGATCTCTACCAGTTCTTCCACAAACCTTAGTTGTTCATCCACCTGGATCTCATCCAGTGGAACTATAAGTGTTTCGTCAGATAGACATGAAACACGTTGTGAACTCTGTCGAGTTCGGCTGGTAAATTGAGTTGGTATGCCACTGGACCAATCCTCTTCAGGATTTCGAAGGGTCCAATATACCGTGGGTTCAGTTTGCCTAGTTTACCAAAACGAATAACGCCTTTCCATGGCAAAACTTTCAGAAGGACCTTATCTCCTACCTGAAATTCCAGAGGCTTTCGGCGTTTGTCGGCATAGCTCTTTTGACGATCACGAGCTGCTGCCATGCGGCTTCTGATTTGTACGATTTTCTCCGTTGTTTCATGTACAAGTTCCGAGCCAGTAAGCTGACTGTCACCCACTTCCGCCCAACAGATAGGGGATCGGCATTTCCTGCCATAGAGTGCCTCAAAAGGCACTGCCTTGATGCTGGTGTGGTAGCTGTTGTTGTAGGAGAACTCCACCAATGGTAGGTGAGTTTCCCATCTATTTTCGAAGTCCTCTACGCACGCTCGTAGCATGTCTTCAAGTGTTTGTATTGCGCGCTCTCTCTGGGCATCAGTTTGTGGGTGGTATGCTGTACTCATATCCAACCGTGTGCAAGCGACTTTTGCATTGATTTCCAGAAGTTAGAGGTGAATCTTGCGTCTCGATCAGAAATGATGGAGATTGGCACTCCATGTCGCGAGACCACTTCTTTGACATAGATTCTGGCTAGCTTTTCCATCTTGTCATTCTCCTTGATTGCAAGGAAATGTGCTGACTTAGTCAGTCGGTCCACAATTACCCAAATAGTGTCACATCCACTAGGAGTACGGGGTAATTTGGTAATGAAGTCCATGGATATTTGTTCCCACTTCCACATGGGGATCTCGGTTGTGTGAGTAATCCAGAGGGTTTCTGGTACTCGACCTTGACTTTGGCACAAGTTAAGCATTTGCCCACATAAGTGGCAATGTCGTGGCCACCAGTAAAGTACCTTCAGATCATGATACATCTTATCAGACCCAGGGTGAATGGAATATCGGGATTAGTGAGCCTCGTTCATCACAAGGTCACGTAAGTTTCTGTGATGAGGAACCCAGACGCGTTCCATGAAATAATGTAATCCATCGGCTTTTACCGCAAGTTGTTGCTGCATTCCCCTCAGTGATTCTGCCGCTAGATTTTCTGCTTTAAGTGCCCCACCTGGGCACTGCGTATCTGTTCAGGGAGATTGGGATGGATGGTAAGATGTAAAGCTCGTACCCTCTTTGGTTTCGAAGTATTTTTCCGACTCAGGGCATCGGCCACAACGTTGGCCTTCCCCGGGTGATACTTGATAGCACACTCATAATCGTTTAGGAGTTCGAGCCAGCGACGTTGTCGCATGTTCAGTTCCTTCTACTCGAATATGTGTTGGAGACTCTTGTGATCAGTGTATATCGTACACTTTGTACCATACAGGTAGTGTCTCCAGATCTTGAGTGCAAATACCACGGCTCCAAGTTCTAAGTCGTGGGTGGTGTAGTTTTTCTCGTGGACTTTCCGTTGTCGAGAAGCATATGCGATCACCTTCTCTCGCTGCATCAGCACGCAGCCGAGTCCTTTTGTCGAAGCATCGCAATATACTACGAAGTCATCCGTTCCATCAGGAAGAGATAAGATAGGTGCACTACAGAGCTTCTGCTTGAGAAGTTGGAATGCATCCTCCTGTTTGTCAGTCCAGAAATACTTCTTGTCCTTATGGGTTAAAGCTGTAAGGGGTTGGGCTATCTTTGAAAATCCTTCGATAAATCGTCGATAATAGCTTGCCAAGCCTAGGAATTGCCGCACCTCAGTTGGGTCTTTGGTGCTTCCCAGTTCTTGATCGCCTCTATCTTAGATTTATCCACATGTATCCCTTGTTCATTCACAACATGACCTAAGAATTGGACTTCTCGAATCCAGAAGTCGCATTTTGAGAGTTTAGCGTACAACTTCTCTTGTCACAGCAGTTCAAGAGCCAATTGAAGATGCTCTTGGTGTTCTTCCTGGGTTTTGGAGTAGATGCGAATATCATCTATGAAAACAATGATAAACTTATCCAGGTAGGGTTTGCACACTCTATTCATGAGGTCCATGAATATTGCGGGTGCATTAGTTAGCCCAAATGGAATGACCAAAAACTCATAATGGCCATACCGTGTGCGAAAAGCAGTCTTGGGGATAATTTCCTCTTGGATTCTCAGTTGATGGTACCCAGATCGCAGATCAATTTTAGAGTAGTAGCTTGATCCTTGTAGTTGATCGAACAGATCATCGATCCGAGGTAAGGGGTAAGGGTTTTTGATCGTCACTTTATTTAACTCACGGTAGTCGATGCACATACGAAACGTGCCATCCTTCTTCTTCACGAATAAGACCGGATCTCCCCAAGGTGAGAAGTTTGGTCTGATGAAACCCTTGTCCAGCAACTCCTGCAATTGATTGGACAGTTCCTGCATCTCCGAAGGTGCAAGTCGATAAGGTGCTTGTGCGATTGATGCTGCTCCCGGTGCAAGGTCTATGCGGAACTCCACTTGTCGAGGCGGTGGTAGTCCTGGTAGATCCTCAGGGTATACATCGGGATAGTCGCATACGACTGGGATGTCTTCTATTCTCTTCTCCTCTTCTGTCTTGTCGGTGATAAGCGCCAGAATAGCTGTGTATCCCTTTCGTAAGCATTTGTGAGCTTTCATGCACGAGATGATGTTCAGAGCAGTGTCACTCCTTTCGCCCTTGATGTCTATAATTTCTCCGCCAGGGAGAGGTATGCGCACAACCTTGTCGTGGCAAATGATTTCAGCCTGGTTCTAAGACAACCAATCCATGCCCACTACGACATCAAAACTGCCTAGTGTAACTGGCATGAGGTCAATCTTAAATTTGTAGTTAGCTAGCTCTAAAGTGCATTCTTTAAAAATGTGCTTAGTCACAATCAATTTACCATCAGCTAGTTCTACTGTATATTCGACCTCTAAGGGTGTTGGGGTAATGGCAAGTATCTCACTAAAATCCTTAGATATAAAACTTTTCTCAGCTCCAGTATCAAACAACACATATGCATAATTATCGTTTAAGAGATACGTACCAGTTGCAAGGTTGGATCTTTTCTGGCCTCCTTTTCCTCGATCACGAAGGCTCGTCCCTTCGGACCGTTGTTGTTGTTCCTGTTATTGTTGTTGTTCTTCAGATGTGGGCAGTCCCTCTTGAAGTGCCCTGGTTTCCCACATTCGAAGCAGCCCTTCGGTGCTTCAAGTTGTTGTTGTTGTTGTTGTTGTTGTGGCTGTGGGGCCTTTGCAAGCAGCTCACCCCTACAGTCCGGACACCTTGCCACACCGTTGGCATCGGATAGAGCCACATTGTCCAAAAACATGGTGTAGGTTGCATTTGTTGCACTTGGGGTGTTTGCCTGCATAGGTTCTGGGGTTTTGGCTGGTTGGGATGGGTGGTGCGTAAGCCTGAGATGACCCAAGCTTACGTTGTTGTGGTGGTGGTTGGAGAGTGGAAGCTTTACTCTGGGTGTTATCCCATTTGCGCTTGTTGTCAGTGGTTGTGGTTACAGCACCACGAGGTGGTAAGAGTCCCTGTGCAACTGCCGAGTCAGTGAGCTTGTGGGTCAATCGCACAGCTTGTTGCATGGTGATGGGGTCAGCAGAGTGTACCATTCCCTGGATTTGAGGTGGCAATCCATCAATATACTTCTCTATGTGTTTGAATGGTGGGGTTGCCATTTCCGGGCACAGGTGTGCCAACTCATACGACCGGGCAGTGTATGCCTCAACTTCGGAACCAATTATCTTATGGTTCCAGAATTAAGTTTCCAGCTTCTGCACTTCACTGCGAGGACACTATTCGCGGTTCAACATCCTCTTGAAGTCATCCCAAGGTATGGCGTTGGCTGCATCCAGCCGTAGATTCTGAACGTTGGCATTCCACCAAGTGAGGGCAGCTCCCTCAAATTTTCCAGCAGTGAACTTGACCCTGTCCTCGTTCCTGCAATTGCTCATAGCAATGGCCGACTCCGCCTTTTTAATCCAACGCAATAGTCCAACGGCACCCTCTGTACAGCTGAAGGAGTGAGGTTTGCAATCCAGGAACATTTTGAACGTGCAGAGAGGAGGGTTAGGATTTGTTCCTGAAATACGCAAGAATTGAGTTGGATTAAGTATCGGAAAATGTGTTAAATTGGAAACGAGTGATTGTGACGCAAGGTGAATAGGAAACAAGACTCATCACCTTGGTTCAGTGGGTTTTGATTACGGGCAGCTTCCCGTGCAGCTAGTACCACTTCAACTCGTTCGTTGATGAGTGCGTTCAGTTCAGCTTGGGTGAGGTTGATGTTTCCATGTCCTCCTGCATTCCTGCGTCCTCCACGTCTTCCAGCCATGATCTTCATAGCGAGAATAAGTGTTAGTGTTTGTCTAATGACTAATGTTGTGTGTGCAGTAGGTACTTGTAAGAAACATGCAGAGCGATCGGCTCCCACCGTCATGTGTAGTCACATGCGGTGACTATGATGACGCCATTTGCTATAGTGTCCGTAATAAGCGTGTGTGTACAATCATGTATGCCAGTATCACAATACTAAGCACTAAGTGTTGTGTGGAGACTAGTGGTTATAGACTAAGTTCACTAAATCCAAACCTAATTCGCAATAACCGGAGGCTCTGATACCAATCTGTCGCACCCTGGCCCTCCCATCCCGGACGGGGGCGCGACGACTGGCTGATCTTGCAGGATCGCAGTCTCCGGTCACACAACGTTGTGAGACCTACATGTCTGGTTACATACGTACATCCAATAACTTGGATAAAACAGATTAGTAAAATCAGAGTTGCGGAAGTTTAGTATTATCAAAATAGTTTAAGTTCATAGGTTGCGGAAGCATAAGATTAATACGGTTTTCAAAACAATACAGAGTATTAGTTCGCGGAAGCAATTTAAATTTGTTTAACTATACACAACAAAACAAAGTGATAATGTTTTCAAGCCTAAAGCACTATGTAGATGCATGAGACTCCAGCTTAGCATCCTATCCTTGTGCGCGTGCCTTAGCTACCTTAGAAAACATGCGAGTAAAAGGTCAACACAAAGGTTGGTGAGAGCACAGGTTTTTCATAAGCAATAAACATCCAATGTTTAGAGTAACAGTCGCGATTTACATATCATTACAATGCAATATCGATTGATAGCTACTCAATACAGTTATATTATATGCGGGGTCGTACCGAAGCTGACAGTTGTGCGTCCCGCCATGTCCATCACAAGACAATGGCAAAGTGTTGGTCAATATTGCACCAATTCCGACCTGCAGTCGGGTTGGCCTCCCAAGCGCGATGGGTGGGGCTTGTCAGGCCCAAATAGTACTTTTCAAGATTACCACGCTAGGCGCTACGCGCTACTAACGGTCCGTGGAGTATCGCGAGGTCTTTTAGTTGTGATGTGGTCCACACATATACATATATGATAAAGCATGTCCATACGTAAATGAAATGAGTTGCTGTTTGTAAAACAGTTTAGCATGCAGTGTTTTCTCCCCCAAAGGTAGAAAAGTAAAAGGGGCCGTGAACTCACCTAATAGAGTAGTTCCGGTTGTGAGTGTGTTAGCGTATGCGAGAGCTAGCACCTGCTTGTATGCACCTATAACCATATAGGTGTGAGTATGTGTTTTGTGGTACGTTGTATCCCATACAACTCCAAGTGTCGGTGTGCTCAACCGAGTGGGTGTGTTAACTAGTGGGACTCGACGAATCGTTGGTGACACGATTGTTGTGTTTATGTGCCTTGATGCACATAAAATACCATAACGCATTCTATGACCCTAATCGCACAAGTTACCATTTTTAGAAAGTTTCCAATTTAGGAAAGTGTCCCTTTTAAAACTCGTTTTCACAAATCAAGGTTTCCAAATGTGTTAGAAATCATTTCTAAGCATATTCCAATGCTCAAAGTTTATCAAAACATTTTAAAACATCAAAAGCCCTATTTTGATTTTTTAAAAGTTTCTATAAATAGCAAATTTATACAAAGCCAAATTTTTGACAAAATCAAACATCCAAATGTGTTTCTAAACACTCCAATATGCATTGAACAACATCTAGACATGTCTAATATGTCTAAATCATTACCAATCGAAGACTTGCACATAAAAGCTTCCTTTTATGGGAAGTTTGCCCAAATCTTCACCAAATCAATCCTAACTTAACCAATAATCAATCTTAACATTTCTAAACTATAAAATCAGTAAATCCATTACAATAACATATCAAATCACCAACAAATTTGAGCACAATAACCATATGGAGTTGCATGTGGGTTTTTACCCATTGCATGTACGATCTAACACTAGGAAAACGTTTAAAACTATCTTAGAGGCGTAGATTCATGCTAGAACAGGTTCTGGAAATGACGATCTACTGGTTCGTTGGTTGCTCTAAGCTTGTGGATGAACTACAACGACTTCCTTGTGCTTCAATGGCTTCCAACTCCAAAGGATAGCTCCCAATGCTGATTTCAGAGACTTGGAGGCCTGGTTTCAGTGTGTTTGGTCGAGAGAATAGGTGAAAACTCGAAGAAGATGAGGGAAAAACCGAACAAATGAATTGGGATGCTTTAAATAGAATTTTCGATCTGCATGGCCTTCGCGTACCGCGAAGGCCGATCAAAATTTATCTCCGCGTATCGCGATGGAATTCGGGAGTCTCGAATCCCGGTTTGCTTCGCGTATTGCGAGCCCTTTCGCGATGGGGTTGTCGCGTACCGCGACGGGTCCATTTCCTTGTTTTTCGATTTCGATGATTCGATTTCGCTCGTACTCGATTCCTAACGTTTATCATAAACATCTAACACCTGTTTAGCACATAATCATATAATAGCACATAAGTTTGATTGATCAACAACGTTCGTGAGACTCGTGTGTGTGTTTCGATAATTCCCCGAATTATCTTTGATAGTTTGTGTTTGTCACACTTGGTTTACAAAACCAATGTGCAATGTACGATTCGATAATTCCCTGAACTATTGTTTCGCAGTTGTGTGTGTTCAACTCATATAATTAACATAATTAAATGAAACGCAACAAGTATGAATGTGAAATGTAAAGAATGTAAGAGTTGCAATTTACCTGAAATTGTCGGGTGTCACATTCTATCTGAAGCCCTAGTCCAAAAGCATAAGCTTCTTAATTGACCTATTCGTCACCTGAGAAGTCATGCAAAAATAAAGTCAACACATGGTTGGTGAGTTCATATAGTTTAGTAATTGAAAATGATTTGTAAACCTCTTTCGGTAAAGACCCTAACCTTATTAACATCACATGTAATATCCACATCAGTATGCTTATATATAGGGCATACCCCTGAGTCGAGCCTACAACCCGCCCAGACGCCGTCTGTCACACCCCGAGCCGGCGGGGTTGGATCGAAGTCCTCGTCGGGCGGAAGGTTCTCGGGGCGCGATATCAGATTGTTGAAATATGGTTAAAAATGATTTTTAAGCATATTGCAAACGTGATTTTTGAAAACGGACATTTAAACGGATACTTACTATTTTAGGAAACTTTATTTGGGGCGAACACCACAAACAATAATTTATGTGCAAACGATATGTTTTAAGAGTTTAAACGTGTTTTTGAAAACATACAAGAGTTATTTAGTTTGATGAAATAGGATTTCATAACTATACTTTACAAGTATACAAACTTTCCCGAAACAGAAACGTTATGATTTTTGAAACTTGGTATAGGTGAAATTATCACGGTTAGAGTCATAGGATACATGTTGGTGTCTTACTTGTAGTTAGACACAGTAAACGAACTTAACACAACAAATGTGTCACCAACGATTTGTCGAGTCAACACAAGTCAACTCCCACACACTCGGTTGAGCACACCGACACCTAGAGTTGTATGGGATACAAGACACCACATAACACATACTCACACTTATATTATTATATGTGCTCACTAGCAGGATTTCTAGCACTCGCGAGTTGCGTACACCACTTAAACCGGAACTGCTCTATCAGGCGAGTTCTCGGCCCCTTTTATCCTTTCTACCTTTGGGGGAGAAAACATCGCATGATAAAATGTTTTTGATACAACAACTGATTTTGATTACGTATGGACATGCTTTATCACTATATGTATATGTGTGGCACACATCACAAACTCAAAAGTCCTCGCAAACACACCTCGGACCGTTAGTAGCGCGGAGCGCCTAGTGTGGTAATCTTGGATAGTACTATTTGGGCCTGACAAGCCCCACCAATGGCGCCTGGGACGCCAACCCGACTGGAGGTCGGAATGGGTGCAGTATTAACCAACACACTTTGCCATTGTCTTGTGATGAACATGGCGGGAGGCACAACAGTAAGCTTCGGTACGAAGCGACATATAATATAACTGTATTGACTAGCTATCAATCGATACTGCATTGTAATGATAAGTAATCCAGCAACTCTTACTTTAAACATTTTGATGTTTACTACTTATGAAAAACCTGTGCTCTCACCAACCATTGTGTTGACCCTTTTCACTCGCGTGTGTTTTCTTAGGTAACTAAGGCACGCGCACGAGAACTAGGATGCTAGGATGGAGTCCATGCATCAGTTTTAGTGTCATTAGGCCATTTGAGAACATTTACCATTTATCTTGTTATGTAATGATAATTACTTAAACCACTTCCGCACTATTACTCTTTACTGTATTGAAAACTGTTTTAAACTTATGCTTCCGCAACTTATATTTTCAATGATGTTTGGACAACTTAAACATTTACTTTCGAACTCTGATTTTATAAAACTGTTTTTCCAAGTATTTGGATGTACGTATGCAACCAGACATGTAGGTCTCGCAACTGTATGACCAGAGACTGGGATCCTGACTAGTCTTGTTCGCGCCCCCGACAAGGCCGGGAGGGCCGGGGTTGGCAATGGGATGATTCTGAGTTATCTTCTAAGGTTTCACCCTAGGCTTGGAGGATTGGTCAGTCCTTATTTTAGCAGGTTTAACCTTGGGTATGACCTTCTGATTCTTCCCATGGAAGAATTCAGTAGCTCGGTGCAGAAAGCGTCTGGCAATGTGGCCTGGTCTTCCACATGCGTAGCAGCATACCTTGTCACGAAACCCCTTTGGGTCAAATGGCTTTACATCACAGTCACTCAGACCAAAGATAGAACTAGTGGAGGCTTGTTCCAATGACCCAGTTGGAACATAAGGTTCAAAGTTAAGGTTTAACTTTGAACCCGCCTTAGGAGTGATTGTGGAATGAGCCTGATTTACCTGCTTTGTCAAAGGAGAAGAATCTGATTACAAGACAATTTTGTTTTTAACATCATCATTAATTTTAGCAAACTTAGTCTTAAAATTCTTAATCATTTCATTTGGTTTAATAGCAATTGATTAAAATCTTCTAACAAAATAAACTAATGGAACAAAACGTGATTTGCTATGTGAAGTAGAACAATATGTGCTCTTGCTAGCACTTCTTTCTTCCTTCTTCTCCCTTGAACCTGAACTATCAGAATCATTAAGGTCAGTCATGACAGGACCTGCTGTCAGAGGCACTGGTTTTCTAGAACCAGTGGTGAACTCAAACCTTCGGTCTGACTTCAACAACAGATTATCAACAGATGTGTTGATATTGGGCATGATGGAGTATTTATGGTTAAATGGAGGTTTCACCTCTGTAAAACGCAGCCCGATTTTCTCCTTTCTCCTACTTTGAACATCAATCATGTTAGCCACCACAGTACTTGAATACTCATATTTATCAGCTTTGATTTTAGTTTTGGACAACTGAGTCTTAACTTGTTCTAACTCTGAGGAGAGTTCATCTATTTGACGCCTGGCGTCCTGATAGTTGGACTCTTTATCACTTAAAAGTTCTTTTAATTGTGAAATATCACGCTTTTCAGCGTCAAGTTTCTTTCCGAAAAGTTCTTCATTTTTAAGAAATTCAGAGTTGAAATATTTAAGTTTGGTGACTTCCTTGATTAAGTCCTCATTGTGAGAACGGTATTTGAAAACCTTTTCAATGCAAGAAGTAGAGCAGAGATTGTATGTTACCTTATTGTGTTTGTCGTCCACCTCAGCCATGAACGCATGGCTCAAAGTCATCTCATGCTCTTGCACCTGGTCACTCTAGTCATAAGAGTCGGTTTCTTGTGTAACTAGTGCCTTTGATGTGCTATCTCCAGCTCCTGCCTTCTCTTCCAACTTCTTGTCTGCCTCTTTCAAAACCTTTGGCATCTTACATTAACAAGCAAAGTGACCCGGCTGTCACAGTTGTAGCACCTTAGCTATGACTTATCAAATCCTGTAGGACCTCGAAAACGGGTAAGTTTCCTACGGATTCTGTTTGACAGCCCTCCGAATAGTGCGGAATCCTATTCGTGGGTTTTCCAATAGAAATCCTTGCAACCCGTGATGATACGATGATTGGGGATCAACTTTATGAGTGAAATCGAACACCACAGGCAAGAACACGAACTTGGAGAGGCTAGAGCGGCTCTGAAAACGAGGATACCTAGGGAAAATTCAGAACCCTAAAACATTTTGTTTGTCGGGTATTTATAGGCAATAGTTTGTCATACAAATTAGTCGCACAAAGCACTCACTCATACGAATGACGATACACGAACGAACATGTCACACGAATGAATCAGATCTCTGATTCATTCGTACGAACAAAACAGAAACCTGGTTCCTTCGCTTGAAAGAACATTCGTTGAACCTTTATTCATGCGAATGAATTCATCTTTAGGTTTATTCGTACAAATGGGAACATATTGTTATATTAATTCAAAGTTAAACATGTTAATGTTGGTTTGGTGAATTTTATCTAGATCGTATCAAGAAGCTCTATTTCATCATCATCGATTTGTTCATAATCTTCAAATGTCATATTAGCATTTCCAATTCTTCCTGCAATTTGTTCGTTATATGCACTGACTACACAAGATAGAATAGACATGTGAACAAATTCAAATATCAGATTAGGGTCTTGTGTAACATTTACTCTTCGAGCTTTTCTTTTATCCTTCATCTCTTGCTCTTCAAGCTTTTGAACAAATTCTACCAAGGTCATTCCTGGTAAATTCTCTCTCAAGATTAGCACTAAATAATTCCACTTGTCAGGCAAAGCATCTGCAAGGCAATCAGTCTTTTCATCTTCAGTATATTCGATGCCACACTTTATAACTTCTGTCAGTAGATGTCTGTATCTAGTGATCAATGCTTCCAGACTTTCATTGCCTATAAAATTGAAGTTTTCAAATTCTTTGCGAATGTCTGTAGCTTTCATCTTCTTCAGATTTGTATTTCCTTCAACTCTAGCTTTCAAAGCATTCCATCGACTATAAGAAGTCTTGTGTTCATCAAACTGATGTAAAATCTGATTTGGAATAGCCTGGTTAAGCATCCAATACGCCTTCTTCTCAGAATCATACTTCTTTCTCTCATCAACATCTAATCTCTCTAAGAGTTGATACAAATCAGTTCCCACAACTCTAGGTCTTTCATATGGAGATAATATCCGTTCCCAAAGATTAGTATCTGTTCCATTAAGGTGTGTTTCAAAACGACCTTTCCAATTGCCATAGTCTGCCAAATCCAGCAACTTAGGAACTTTATTCGCACTTCCAACTCCGGTTTCACTAATCAGAATGTTATAAATCTTAGAATTCTGACTTGCCATTGCAGCATACATCTCCGCCATGATTTCAAGATTTTATTAGCGAACCTTTTCAGAAAAGTCCCTTCAGAAACCTATCAATCAAGCGAACCTTCAACAATCTGTGAGCTGAACGAACCTTCAGTCACGAACCTGAAGACACGAACCTATAACCACACGAACCTCAAGTAGGGAACCTTAAGTCACGAACCTCAAACCAATTCACGAACCTCAAGTCACACGAACCTGAGACACGAACCTCTAACAACGAACCTTGAGATAAGCGAACCTCAAGTAGTGAACCTCAAGCAACGAACCTTGATCACGAACCTCAAGACACGAACCTTGAGACAAGCGAACCTCAAGTCAGACGAACCTTTTCCGAAAATCAACGAACCTTGCAGAAAAAAAACGAACCTTGCAGAAAACCTTCAGACGAACCTTACAGAATACCAGTGAACCTTGCAGAAAAGCAACGAACCTTAGCTTAAAATCCACAAACCTCTTCTGAAAACCCAAACGAGCCTCAGAAAAATCCCTTAATCAGCGAACCTATTGTTCCAGCTATCCACAGGTTTGGCTCACGAACCTGTAATGCAAAATTCGAAATTTTGAAGAAAAACCTTCTAAAATTTGAAGAAAATCCTTCGAATTATTCAAATCAAAACCACAAATCCATGAATTGTTGTATTCCACAACAATTGATGATGAATTCGCACACAAAACAACAATCAATCATAATGAAAAGAAGAATTTTGATCCATTACTTGATCTTCTAATCTTCAAATCTTCAAATACTTTAATTTCTTTGACAAAACTTGTATAGAACTTCACCAAAAGCTCTGATACCACTGTTGGTTTGGTGAATTTTATCTGGATAGTATCGAGAAGCTCTACGAACAATTAAACACATGCGGAATCTATGTTTAATCTATAAGAATCAAAGAAGAACAAGCATTTCCATAAACATCTTCATTCAATTAATCAATAGCAATTGATTACAGTTCTCACACAGAGAATTTCTCACACACTCTCTCTACAGGCTTCTGAAGTTGTCTAAAAGTTATGACAAAATCAGATAAACCTTCTATTTATACAAACACACTGTCAGCCGAACCTATTACCAGACGAACCTTGAGGTTCGCCGGGCGAACCTAGGTAGCCAAACCTAATAGGTTCGCCGAACCTTCCAATGTTATAGGTTCGCCAAACCTATCAATGTGATAGGTTCGCCGAACCTGCCTAGGTTCGTGGCTAGACGAACCTATGCAAAACCTTTACAAAACTTTCTATAATTTACATGTTTGATAGGCAACCTATTACAAAAATGCACTAACAGTTAGTCATAAACAACCATATACAATACTTGATAATACTTGTATATCATTCATAATAAAACCATTACATATATTTATAGACTACTATAAATGAACTAGGGACAAAACATGCATCTACATACTCCCCCTTGGACCTAGTTCTACACTTTAACTGCTTAAGTCCTCAAATACTTCTGTGATAAAGCTTTCCAGTCAGAGCCAGCATGAATATCAAAACAAAAACAAAGCCGGATAACTCTCATGTATTGGAAGCCTACTCCATGTCTCCAAGATCAAAGAAGATCTGACATCTATACAAGATCTTGACATCTTCCTCAGATAGATTTGTCAGCCACATAGGATCAAAAACTCGAATGGTATCACACTTGCCATCCTGGCATAGAACTATCATAGCCTCATAAGTTCTATCGTCGAAGTACCACCATCGGAAACTACTTCCAAAGTCTTGACGCATCTTCCTGAGAGGAATAGTCTTCATAATTTTTGGAGGCAGCCACTTCAGGATAACTCTATGCTTCCTTGTCTGAGTGTCAATCTTTGGTAAATAATACCTTTCTGGCTGTTGAGGCTGGAAGTTCAACCATCTTTTTTTGTATTCGAACTTGATTTGCCTGGCAAACCAAGACGACATACCAGAATCTTTGCAGTAAAACATGTTCAGACGTACCAATTGATTGACCTCGAAACCGGGCAACGTTTTGAAATCATGCGAGAATTCGAAGTATTGAATTCCCCTTTCCCTCTTCACACCAAAGCACCCCAGATATTTTAAATATGGCCAGCTCAGAATGCAACCACTGGATTTGTATCCTTTGGTTTTGTAGACTTTCTTGTATTGCACTGGAGTGGGGGTATGCTGTCTTTCTTGAGTGTCTGCCAGTATGCAGACCACTCATCCTTTCTTCTCTGGATGTCTTCTACAGAGGCTTCTTTCTCTCCTTCTTTCTCGTCAATTTTACGCTTGAGTTCTTCTTCTGAATGTTGACGGAAGAGATCAGTAAACGTAGGAAGCTCTTCCTCTGCAGAAGTGTACTTGATGGTCTCTTCATTGTCAAGATCTTCCAAGATAACTTCATCAATGTCATCAAAGGCTTCTGGAGTGGGAAGATCAGAAGCAGGAACAGTAGCATCATCCAAAACCACATCATCGGGATTTAACCTGAATAGCTCTGCTATCTGTTCCTTGGTAAGACATTGTATGATCTTCTTTGTCTGAGTCATCGAAAACAGATTCGGGTGCCTCAATCCTGGGTGTTGAGTCCTTTAAGCTTTCAACCTGCTTAGTGAGACGCAAGTTGTCAGCCTCCAGGGCGAGGATCCTCTCGTTGTATGCATATGTCGTCAAGGCAAGCTGGTTGTGCTCGTCCACTGACTTGAGAAAACGGTCTTCAGGATCAGCGTTTCGAGCCCTAAAGTCTGCTCTCTGATCAGCAGCTTGCAGCAGTAAAGCATTCTGCTCATTCACTCGATGTGTCAGCTGGGAGATGGCCTGATCTTGCTCATGGTTCCTCTCCATCAATCGAAGAACCAAACTGTTCAGTGTGCTAAGCTATTCAGCAACTGAGACAGTTGGTATATACGGATCTGCATGAGTAGTAAAGGGACCAAAGGAAGCAACTGTAAACACAGCTGTAGCAGCAGCAGATGAAGTCTGAGGGAAAGTAGTAGAGCATGTAGGAATGGCCCTAGACCTGGACAGTGAAGAAGTCGTAACTGTTGCAGCAGGTGTAGCAGTGGATGCTGCAACAGAAACAGACTCTGTCGTCTCTGTAGGACAAATCTAGTCCTTCTCCTCTAGGCGGATGGTGGAGATGATGTCTGAGCTGTAGAAACAGTAGTAGTAGTGGTAGTAGTGGTAGTAGCAGTAGCAGTAGCAATAGCAGTAGTAGTAGCAGTAGCAGTAGCAGTAGCAGTAGCAGTAGGAGTAGCAGTAGCAGTAGCAGTATGAGGAGGAGGAGAAATATCAAACTCCGAAATAAATAATGGATCCTCAATATCTTCCCTACTTGATCCCTGCTCTCTTGGCCTTTTCTTTCTCTTCATTGGCTGTGATCTGACCATGATATTCTCGAACTCGTCATCAGTCCTCTTAGAGTCTGAATCATCAGAACCCTCTTCGTCTCCATCATCATCATTTTCTTGATCTCACTCTTGAGAATCCTCCCCCTCATCTGGAGATGTGGTAGCACCAATCTCCAAAGGAGTAGAGACGATGGCCACATAAACAGTAGTATCATCGAGGTAATGATGAGCAATACCAGCCTCATCAACATGTTCACCAACATCAACACTAGCACCAACATCACCAGCACCCACATCAATAGCACCACCATCACCATCACCACCATGACCAGCACCATCATCATCATCGCTATCACCACCTGGCACAATAATGTCTTCTACATCAGAATCTGAATCATCATGCCTCCATCTCCTCCTCAAAGGTGCGACATAATCAGGATTGATGAGGTGCCCAAACAAACGACGAGCTAGTGGCTAAGAATCCTTCTGCCTGGAGGATAACACACGGTTAACCGTGGTGTCTGTAATGTGCTCTAACCGAATGATATCCGCATTGATCTTTGGAAGATCAGGTATTTGTGTATCTATGATCATCTGAATAAACCTCGGATACATAAGGTACTTTTTGTCCCCATTCATGCTCACATTCTCCTTCATATGTGTGAATACCATCTCCAAAAATTTGAATGAGATGTCCAGTATCAAGGTAATAAAAGCCGACTGCAGTGTCTCTCTCAACTCATCAAAACCACCATGCCTAGATCCCAAAGAGTGTAATAGAACGTGGCCAAGATACTTGAACGGCGGACTGAGATATGCTTTGTTGAGGACTCCCACTCCAAGATCACCAACATACTTGCAATGCAAGAAGCAACCCCGTACTAGATACCTATCCAAAATAACAGGATGATCATCCATGTCCTAAAAACCACACACCCTCCTGATGTGCTCAGTAGAAATCACCACATCCCTTCCTCTGACACTGCCCCTAATAACAGTAGGCTCCACAGAAATCTCTCTGATGTGACAGGTATGGAACATGTGCAGTAGTTATGGCAGTGAAAATCCGGGATCACCTCAGAAAAGCAATAATATCTGCAAACTGTGCAGCATTCCGAATAGCAGCAACTAGGTGAGCGCAGATGTTATTCTTCGGAAATGCCCTGAGATCAGCCATTATACAATCAACAAAAGTAAACGAGACAGTTAAGATTGATAGAAAGAATAATCAATTGAAACATTTTAGGACAAAGTGATTCATTCGTGCGAATAAGTAGAACAAAGACTTAATAGACACTAATGAGATCTCAGACGAACTAAGATAATGAGATCTGGCACACGAGTGAATTCTGTCAGACAAATGTGTTTGAACTTGGCATCTCCTTCGTGTGATGTCTGCATTCGTTGATGAACAGTGACGAATCAGGTCATTCGTGTGACAATTTGTTGATGCACTTAATGTCCCTAGTTCAATTTTGTATTAATCATCATGTAAAGATTAAAGTTATATCAATGGAAGTTGTCTTTATATATTGTTCTTAATGTTTAATATTGATTATGTGATTGTTTGAATTGGTTAATTAATATTTGAGTATGAGTATTACTCATTCGGGCGAATGACTCTAACGAATGAAGTCATTCGCCGAATGAGAACAGAGAATGACTATATTCAGCAAATGAGCCATTCACCGAATGACTCATTCGACTGCTTGTCTATTCGACATAGTCATTCGCCGAATGAGTTGCTTCGGCCACTCATTCGGCCGAATGACTACATTCTATATATACTAGTTCAAATCATTTCAAACCTAATTTTTCCGAGTCCTCATTCTTCCCAGTGCACTCCAGTGTCAAACCCTTGAAGTTTTGAGCGATTCTTGCCATCCAACTTCGATTCTCAACCCGTGGTGATCGATTCTCACTCGCACGTTGATTCTTCTCACTCGATTCACCACGGTTGCTGTTGATTTCGATTGGAAAACCCTGGAATAGGATTCCGCACTATTCCAGAGGCTGTCAAGCAGATTTCCCTTGGAACCGGATTGTTTCCAAGCTCCTAATAGGTCCTACCAAGTGGTATCAGAGCTTTGGCTCTTGATTCTACTTGATTTCCATTCAAAATCACTAAATCTCACATTGTAGGTTCGAGACTTGAAAAACCCTAAGTTTCTTGCCCTTAAAGTTACTGTTTCATTAAAGATTCGTGGAGTTTTGTGGTGTGTTTGTCAAAACATTTATCCCAATTGGTTCATTATCATATCATGGTGTTCTGTACCAAATTTGGTACTTAGATCTGCTTAAAATCGAAAGTTATTGCGATTTTTGTTGCCAAAACCCTCAGATCAGCCGAATGAGCATGGCGGCCGAATAAGTTGCGCCGAATCACTTCTCATTCGGCGAATAGCATCATTCGCCGAATAGCTGTAACATCTGTACATTTAGTCATGGTTGTCGTAAACAGTGTTAGAACAAGGTGAATTTTTGTCCAATCAGTCAATGTGATTCATATGTTCATGATTATGTTTGTGTGTGATAGGATCTTAACTAAATAAGAACAAGTATGTATTATTTATTTACAGTCGACTTCGGTAGGCAAGAACAGTATCGTATTATATCGAAACAGTGGTGGGACGGCGTCAGATAAGGCAGGTAGCTGGACTCTGGGGTATGCCCTATACATATACTGCGTTCGGTGTAATGGGATAGTGTTAGTGCGTAGTGTTCAGACGAATAGTATGACAAGCGAATTAATTAAACAAAATCGTAATACGTAAGCGAGACTGAGTATAGTTATGGGTGACGATCCATAATGATACGAATGTTGAACTTATAATTACGAGTAAACGGCAATAAATAAATAATATGATCGAAAAACGTACACGATTGCGGGTATACACGTAATTGCAGTTGTTTAACGATCTGTCAACGAACGAAGAGTAAAAATAAGTGAAATAATTTATTTTACATTTTTACAATTTTGAAACTCATCAAAATGATGAGATTAATAACTGTTTTATTAAAACCACGTAAAATGCGGGTTACGTTCCGAAAACGCGAACCGAGCGACCGAAACTAACCCGAATATCACTCGTGGTATAAAAGCCTTGAAGAAGGCTTTTCCCCTCATTTATTGCAGCCAAACCCCTTCTCTCTCTAGGAAATTCGGTTTCAACTTTCTCACACTAGAAAACACCACAAAAATCCTCATATCTCCTTCGTTTCTTGATGAAAATGGATGATTCTTGAACCTACGCGTAGCTCTTGACATCCTCTACACGAAAGTACCAGAGATCTGTGGATTTTTCCTGCCAAAATCGAGGTATGCTTCGAGAAATATCACAAAAAACAGGGTTTTTGTATGTATTTATCTAAACCCAAGTTCTAGCCATCTCTGAGCCGATTCGGCCGAGTCACAACCTTCACGAGAGCACACACGCATGCAGCAACACCATGGGAAACCTTAAATAGAAGGTTCGAGTTGATGAGGAAGATGAGAACACACAGGTTCGTGAGATTCAAGCCGTCGCCGAACATGTATGTTCGATGAACATCTGCCGAACCCTTAGGGGCGTCACGAACCTTCTCGCATATCCATGAACCCACGAACTCGCGAACCAGCTGTGATGTGGCCGAACCATTTTGCTGGGAACGAACCTTATCTTGCCAGCCGAACCCTCGAGCATCACACGAACCATCATCGAACCTTTTAGTCATGAACGAACCTTTTTGGCCGAAGCTTCCCCCATGGCCGAACCTTTCTGTTAGCACCTACACCGAACCTTGTTGGAACCTTGCACATTAACGAACCTTTGAGCTCATGGCGAACCCATGCATCAGCCGAACTCTCCATGAACGAGCAAATCGTTTTTCCTTCGTCCTAGCCGAACCATGTAGTCGGCCGAACCTTTGCATGTTACCTCCGAACCCTCGTGATGAATGAACCAGTTGCATGGGCGAACCTATGACTCCTAGGATGTAGACGAAGCTAAGATGTCCACAAGAAGGTTCGCTGGTAACATGTGAGCATTTCGGAATCATTAGCCGAACATCAGTTGAATGGCCCAACAAACCCATAAACCGGCCCATATACACATTGTTCGGCCCACACCCACACCAATCGAGTCGAAATTTAGAATTCGGCCCAGTTGAGTTACAATCGGCCCACTATGGCCCAATTGGTCATATGCATTATACATATGGCATAAGGGCCCAATAACAAACACTTACGCCCAATAGGGAGAGATTGGCCCATGAGATTTTATCTCGGCCCAATCTTGGCCTATTAATCAATCAATTATGAAAAGATCTTAATTGGCTTAGGTTTAATTTAACCTAATTATGAGATCAAGTCATAATCATAGAGGCTTAAAACAAATTGAATACCTCTTTAAACTACATGTTTAGCAAGGTATGTCAAACTCACCAACACTTGTTATTTTATACATGCAAGTTGTGCATAAAAGAACCTGACACATTCTATTCATGAATCAATTATCAGTCAAGTAACTCAAATCATGATATTCAAATGCGCACAACATTCTTAATCATGAGAACAAGTATTCTAGAGTTAATTAAGTTCAAGATAACACAAGTCAATCAATAAATCAAAGTCTATACAATCATAAATCTTATATCTTATGTATGATTACAATGATATAAGAACCAGTTAGAAGTCTTGTTTGCTACTTGCTACTGGTTATAGTTCAGAGTCTACTGCAGACACGTGAGAACTTTAGCCCCTCTTTTACTGGTTTTCAACTGTTTTGGGGTGGAACACGTGATCAAACTCGCTTTGTGTTATTGTTCAACTGTTACAAGTTCACTTTAGAAATCCTAGGGATTTCTCAACTATTTTCAAAGGATTTATCAACTATTTAAAATGTTATATCGACGGTTAAAATTGATGTTATTAAAAAGGTTTTATAAAGGTTCTTTAAACTGTTTTATATCAGCTTTACACCAATGGTTTTATAAATGCTAAACACTTTTAACTAATGAGATTTATAAACTCTTTTACTATAAACACGTGTTTTTGATTAAAATTATATGTTTTAAACCTTGTTATTACACAAGGATACTATCTTTGGTATTCAATCAAAGGGTTTCAATACGAGGTTTTCAACCAATGGTTTTCACAGAGGTATTCAAACAAAGGATTTCAATTCATGGTATTCAAACAAGTGATTTCAATCATTGATATTCATGGTATTCACAGAAAGTTTTCAAATCATGGAAATCAAACAAGGCATTCAATCAAAGGGTTTCAATTCAAATTTTCAAAAGCATGGTGTTCATCGTTGTGAACAAACTTATACACACATCAAGTTACATATTCTTTTAGCGTTAGTACTGGGTGATCACAACAAGGGAAAGCGGATACAATTGGGCAGACCTAATTCTTGAGTTAGCTTTTAAATTTGTTTTAAAAGCTAACTGCAGGATTTGGTTACGAATGGTTATATCAATGTTGCTGACAAGTTTTCTAACTCCAAACGTAGTTTGGGACTTGATTATATGTTGGTTTTTCTAGCAAACAGTCTGATGACTATTTGGACACGTTTTACAGACTTGATGTTAGTTTGGGTTGCAACCGTCCATGTATTTTCATTCATTGTTTTATTCATATGCCTTACAATGCAAATTCATATTTAAAATTGTTACACCTATTGTTCTCACCAACTACTTTTGTAGTTGACAGTTACTTTTCACGTGTTTTAGGTAATCTGGTGTAAGACATGCTAAGGGACAACTAAGGAGACCGTTTAAGATAGAACAAGATGAAGAAACAAGCTAGGATGTATTAGAAACACACTAAATCCTGATTGTTTAATTGTCTTGTTTGAAGTCTTATTTTGTAAACTATATTTTGGGTCTGGAGTTGTTATTCTTTTGATAGATAGATAGAATGTCTGTAACTAAACAATGGTCTAAACATTTTGAAACCTAGTAATGCAATTGTGGTTGTTCTTATTCAATACTTGTGCGTCATTAAACTCTCGATCGTCACCGCGCCGTGGATTCCGCACGCGGCGCAAAGGGTGTGACAGCTTCATACTAAACTCACATTCGGCAAATAGCTTCATTCGACCCTTCATTCGCCGAATAGGTTCTTTCACTCTTATAGTCATACTCATATCCTCATTCGCCAGAATCAGTTCATTCGGTCCCCGACATTCGCCACAAACAGCTTCATTCGGCCATCAGTCTGCAAATTTTTCTAAGTGTTGAATCTTATGGTTCCTGATTAAATGGAGGATTTAGCATTGATGGCTAATCAGAATCATCGCATTCAGACATATTGTTGACTGAGACTGAGACGGGAAACTCCAACAAGGCTCCCAAGTTACTATCTTTAGACGATTATCTGCACTGGAAGTATCGGTTTGAGATCCACATCAATGGAGTGGATACCAATTTATGGATGATGATTGAAGGAGGATATCTGAGGCCTCTGAATGAAGATGGAACTCCTATGCTAGTCACACGGATGACTGAGCCTCAAAGGAAGCTTTATGATTATGAGAAGAAGGCTTATGCTATTTTATCTCAGTCCATTGCTACTGATATTTTCCATCAGTTCAGACAGTTTACATCTTCTAAATATATGTGGGATGCTTTGCAACAGCGTTATGAGGGCAATGATGCTTTGAAGAACATCAAGTCAAAGGCATTGAGGAAGGAATTCAACAGCTTTATGTATGTGGGGAATGAATCATTGGATGATTTGATTACTAGATTTTACCATCTGTTGAGTGAGTTGTTTAATCATGAAGTCAAGACTACTACTCAGGAGAAGATTCAGTGTTTAGCAGATGCTCTTCCTCCAAAATGGGAATCATTTTTTATGGTACTTAAGCAGAATGAGATGATTGCACATATGGATATCAATGATTTTATCCAGAAATTGAAGGAGCAGGAAATTGAAAACAAGTGGAAAGCTAAGAGGGTTGCTCAAGTTCAGGATCCTTCATTGTACTATTCTACACCTACTGTAGAGAAAGCCTCTTCACATGCTCCACTGAAGACTACTTTTGTTTCTCAGACTACTAAAGCTCCATCTTCCAATCAGATTCATTTCAGCCAGTCATCCTCCTCTTCAAGTTCGCAGAAAGAACATCATCAACCGGTAACAAGTCTGAAGACAGAGAATTTTGATAAAGTTACATTTGAGATTGCTAAAGAGCATATGGGTCTTCTGTCTACCTTGGTTAGTTCTTATGATGGACTGGTAGCAGCACAGATTGGCAATCCGTATCTGACAAATGATGACTATTCTCAGATAGATCCAGATGAGATGGAAAGGATTGACATCATGTGGGCTTTGGCAAGTGCTGTGAGGAGAGCTAAGGAGTTTGTCAAAAGGACTGTTAAAGACATTAACTTGAACAAGGAGTCTAAGTTTGGTTTTGACATGGCCTCGGTTACTTGTTACAATAGTGGGGAGAAGGGTCACTTTGCTAGACAATGCAAACATCCAAAGAAAGCTGGAAACAAGAATCCTTTTCATCATCAAAAGTCTTCTGCAGCAAATACAGAAAGAAGACTTGTCCCTATTGATTCTCCTGCTCAAACTAGTTCTTCAAATGCAGGCAAAGCTTTGATGGTACAGCAGGATGAAGGTGAAAATTGGCATTTCAGATTCAATTCTGAACAAGGGGGACAAGATAAAGCATGTGTTGCTGAGATCCAGAAGTCAGCTGATCAACAAGAAGAGAATACTTCTGAGGAAGCACAGCTCGAGATAGAAGAAGCATCTGGGTCAGAGTCTGAAAGCTTCTCTGATTCTGACACTCAATCTGATTTTGATGCTGATATTGAAGAATCTCCTACTCGGTTTGCTTTGATGGTAAACTCATCTGCTATTCCTGCTGCAATTTCACAGTCTGATCAGGTATCTGATGATTGTTCATTTCTTGTTCTAGTTGTTTTAGCTGTGTTGATCTTAAAAGCAAGGTCCTTTCCTATCAAAATCACAATGCTGCTTTGATCAGTGATCTCAACCAGTGTATTGATGCTAACAAAGTTTTAAAAGCTAATGAAAAAGATTTTCAAGCTAAAATTTAACTTTTAAACAGACAACTTCATGAGGTTGAGATTGTTGTTCTTAACAAGCAAGATGCTATAACTTCTTATCTCAATACCATTAATGAGGTAAAGAAGAAGTTAGCAACAGTTGAGTGTGGTTATGAGACCCTAGGACAAAAGCTCAAGAGCTATGAGAGTCATCTTATATCATTGAGCACATGATCAGCAAAGGAGCTGATCATAAGGGTAAGGGAACTGTGAGTTATCAAAGATGTCCTCCACCAATCTTAAACAGCTTTGTCAATTCACCTGATGACAAAGATGTTAAATATTTTCAAGTTAAAACTCCATTAGTGATTTATCCAATAGGGATGATTACTGATGAGGGTTCCTCCTTGTCAGAGGAATCTTTGGTGGATGGACTTGTTGAAGATTGGGTCTCAGATTCTGAGGATGAATCTGATAATTCATCAGATTGTCCAGTTGTTCAGAATCAGTCATCTGTAGTTATGAAAGGTGACCCAATCTCATCATCAAAGATTTTTAAAGCTTTAAATTTAGTTAAAGCTTCAAAACAAAATGAGGCACGTGTGTCAAACAAGATTGATAATCTTGTTCCTAATGGGAGAAATGGTTTGGGTTTTAATCAAAACAAGTCTCAAACAAATGGTTTCAAACCAAAAAGACAGTCTTTCTCTGAATTAAAACATTTTCATAAAAAGGGTAACAATGTTTGTTTTGAATGTGGTGCACCTGGACACATAGTCAGATTTTGTCCACACTTGGTTAGACCAAAGATTGCATCACCCAGGAAACAAAATCAGATTTTTATCAAAGCTGTCAAATCTGAATTTAAGTCAACTCAAGCAAAACCCAAACAACCAAATCAGGTTAAATCTTTGGACAAGGGTAAAGGGAAACTGGTGAACTTGAATGTTCCCAAGATGGAAAATGTTGATCAAGTTAAATCATCATCCATTTATCTGAAAAATACTTTCAGTAAAAATGCAGTCTGGAAAGTAAAGTCTGAGACTTCAGTTCCACCCACTTCATACAAGGCTGTTTTCAGATGGTAAATGGATCGATGTTATGATCCGAGACTCATTGGGTCAAACCCAAGACTGTAAAGGCTTGGGTTCCCAAATGGAACTAATTGTTTTATTTTTTGTGTAGAATGCCCCAACAGCTGCTCTAAACAGCTCTTGGATTGTCGATAGTGGGGCTTCAAGGCATATGACTGGAAATATCTCTCTGCTCACAAATGTTCAATCTGTTCATGGTGGATATGTAGCTTTTGCGGGTGACAAAGGTGGTTTCATCACAGGAGATGGAATTTTATCAAATGAGCAAGTTTCATTTGACAAAGTCAGATATGTCAAGCAATTGGAGAATAATCTTCTTTCTGTATCACAGATTTGTGATAAAAACTACAAAGTTCTTTTTGATGACTCCAAATGCTACATTCTAAAGCAAGGTGTTGTTATCCCTGAAGATTGGATCTTGATGTCTGCCCCCAGGAAGCAAGACTTGTATGTAATCAATATGGCCACAGCTTCAACTACATCCTCTACAGCTTCATGTTCTATATCAAAGGCAACGGAGAAAGATTCAATTCTTTGGCATAAGAGGATGGGTCATTTGAGTCTGCCCAAGATGAATCACCTGGTACACAACAATCTGGTTGAAGGGGTTAGTCTAAAGAATTTCAAGCTGTCTGATGTATGTGTATCCTGCAAAAAGGGCAAGCAAGTCAAGCAGTCTCACAAACCAAAGAAGTATCACTCAATCACTGTTCCACTTGAGCTGCTCCATATGGATCTTTTTGGTCTTGTTAACCGCAAGAGTATAGCTGGGGATCAATACTCTCTTGTCATCACTGATGAATATTCCAAATACTCTTGGGTTTTCTTTCTAAAGGAGAAATTTGAAACGTTTGACTGCATTCAAGTGCTGGTATACTCAGAACCGACAATGGGACAGAGTTCAAAAATCACAACATGGAGAATTTTTGTAATGAATGAAGTATTGTTCAACAATTTAGTGCTCCATATGTTCCACAAATGAACGGTGTTGCTGAGCGAAAGAACAGGACTTTGATTGAGGCTGCTAGGACGATGCTTGCTGATTCTTCCCTTCCAGTTCAATTCTGGAATGAGGCTGTAGCAAATGCTTGTTACACTTTGAATCGGGTTTTGATAGTGAAGAGGCATGGGAAATCTTGCTTTGAACTGCTTTATAACAGAAAGCCTAATCTTAAGTATCTTGAACCTTTTGGTGCACCATGCACTATGCTTAAGAAACATGCGCAGGGCAAGTTCAATGAAAAAGTGGAAGAAGGGTATTTTCTTGGATACAACACTCCTAATAAAAGGGTGTATAATAGATCAACACAGAATGTTGAGGAGTGGTACCATGTTGATGTGCAGAAGTATTCTATGCCTCCACCATGAAAAGGGCCAGACTGGATGTTTGATTATTCAGATCTCTTTGATTCGTTCAATATGCCTCCCATGTATTCAGATGAAGATGTTGCAGTTCAAATGTTATATGATGTACAAAATGCACCTAATGAACAAGTACCATCTTCATCCACTTCAGTTCCCATTGTACAGACAAATGATGACAGTTCAGACACTGATGATAACTCTGCTCCACCAGTTGCCCCAGAACAAAATGTTGATGTTCTTGTACCAGATCTTGAGGATTTGAATTTGAACAATCTAGATCCACAGGTTGAGGTTCCTCCCCATCCAGTTGGAAGAATCAATCGTATTCATCCTCAAGAGAACATAATTGGGAGTCCATTAGATGGAGTTAAAACCAGAAATCAGCTTTCTTCAGGGGGACTTGCTGACATTCTTGATTTTGCAGATGTAAGCTTTTGTGCTCATTCATGTTTTATATCTCAGGTGGAACCACGAACTGTCACTTAGGCATTAAAGGAAGAATCATGGGTTGATGCCATGCAAGAAGAACTGTTGCAATTTAAGAAGTTAGGTGTCTGGCAACTTGTTGACAGACCGAAAGGTGCAAAATTCATTGGCACTAGGTGGGTTCTTCATTGCAAGAAAGATGATCATGGAATCATTGTTCGAAACAAGGCACGCCTGGTTGTTCAGGGATTCAGACAGATAGAAGGTTTGGACTACAATGAAGTGTTTGCACCGGTTGCTCGACTTGAAGCAATTCGTATTTTCTTGGAATATGCATCCTTTAAGAAGTTTAAAGTTTATCAAATGGACGTCAAGAGTGCATTTCTTCACGGTGTGATTAGTGAGACGGTCTATGTCAGTCAACCTCCCGGGTTTGAAGATCCATTACATCGAGACCAAGTCTACAAGCTAGACAAGGCCTTATATGGATTGCATCAAGCTCCGCGAGCACGGTATGAGACACTATCTACTCACCTTCTGAACAACGGATTCAGAAGAGGTGTCATTGACTGTACATTGTTCATTCGAGAAAAAGATGATGATTTACTTTTGGTTCAGGTTTATGTGGACGATATCATTTTTGGTTCAACAAATGATGGTCTGTGCAAAGAATTTGTTAAGGTTATGAAAGAGAAGTTTGAGATGAGCTCAATGGGAGAGATGAAGTTTTTCTTAGGACTACAGGTGGATCAGTTTGAGGCAGAGATTTTCATTCATCAAACCAAATACGTTGGTGACATTCTGAGCCGGTTCAGTATGTCTGATGCAAAGCCTGCTGGTACCCCACTGGCTGTCAATCACGGGATTACACCAGATGAAAAGGGGGAGTTAATTGATGCCACTCTATACCGAGGAATGATTGGGTCTCTTATGTATCTCACTACTTCTCGGCCAGACATCATGTTTGCCACGTGCTTGTGTGCACGCTATCAGTCTAAACCAAGAGTATCCCATCTCATTGCTGTCAAAAGGATTATGTGTTATCTGAAGGGTACACCGATTCTTGGTTTATGGTATCGTAATGATGATAATTTTGAGCTTACTTCATATAGTGACTCGGATTATGGCGGATGCAAGAGAGATTTCAAGTCAACATCGGCGAGATGTCAGTTCTTTGGAACCCGATTAGTTACCTGGTAGTGCAAGAAGCAGACATCGGTGTCTACTTCAACCTGTGAAGCTGAATACATTGCTGCTGCTAGTTGTTGTTCTTAGATCATCTGGATCCAACAGCAACTCAGGGACTATGGGTTACACTTTTATAACACTCCTATATATGTTGATAACACTGCTGCCATAGCTGTCACTAAAAATCATGTTCAGCACTCGAAAACAAAACACATCGACATTAAATATCACTTCATACGTGATTGTTTTGAAAAGAAATTAATCGATGTAGTTAAAATTCACACTGATCACCAGAAAGCCGATCTTTTCACAAAAACTTTCGATAAACCCATATTTTTATATCTGTTATCGTCTAATGGTGTTTTCCAAATGGATGAAGTCCTGCCTTCATCTGAATCTAACAAATGATCATTGTTTTCCTTAGTTATTTCTGATTTTTTTAATTCAGTATTTCTGTTGTTTCATTATTCTAAACAAAAATACAAAAAGATTTTTTGTTTTAGGTTTTTAGGGGGAGAAAAAGTATGAAATTTGAAAAACCAAAATCATTAAAAATTTGAAAAACCAAAAACATTAAAATTTGAAAAACCAAAAACATTAAAAATTCAAAAACTCAAAAACATTAAAAAATTATGAAAAATGAGAAATTCTTCTTTAAGAAAGTAATACATTAATCTATCATGTCATAAAAGCCAATGTGAATGTGAAAGCTGAAAACACATGAGAATTATAATGTGATGTACTGATGGGCCGATGTTACAAAATGAATAGACAATTTGTGATGACTTTGAAAGTTTGATTGGTGGGATCTGTTTTAGAAAACCAGTTGAGTGAGAAATAGTTTTTGACTCAAATCAAGCATACACCGGTCATCATAGAATCAAATGGGGTTTCAAACATAAACAAGCTGGTATTAAGCTTGAAGAAAAATAAGAACAAGCTGGTATTAACCTTGAAGAAAAAGAAAAGCAAGCTGGTATTAAGCTTGAGAAATAATTAAACAAAATAAGTTCGATTCCATACACGTGCCACATTGCTGGGACGAACCTAGCTGAAGCCGTCCATTTGGATAGAACAAGAAAAACACAAAAAGATAATAAAATTGGAATCTTATAGAATTTATGACGAATCGTATTAAGATATGCTGAAATGAGTTATAAACTGATTTTGATCATTAAATGGTAAAATGAAATGGGTAACGCAATCAGAAAACATGAGTGATCATAAATCTTGTTTAGAATTTATGTAAAGTCAGGTTTAAAATTGGACAAATATATCAGTAATCATGATTATAGGACAAGTGTGTTTGAAGTGAAACATTCAGTGATGCTGATATAATATGATTAGGTGTTTGTGTTAATTTCTAAATAGACTTCTCACAAAAACATGTGTTTCTTTGTATTTAGATGCTAGTTGTACAGTCTTATTTTGTTTCAGAAAATTACAAAAAGATTTTACGTGTTCAACTTCAGTTTAGATGATCATTTGTAGGTTCAGATGTCTGTCTTATCTGAATCCTGAACCAACCAGACATATCTTTATAAATGGTATTTGTTTTACTGTTCAAAATATTAAATCTTAAAATTGGTTGTGTTTTGTGTTGAGTATGTCTCATTCGACCGAATGAAACTCATTCGGCGAATGACACATTCAGAGAATGACTTGTATGGAATGACCCATTCGACCTTTTCATTCGGCACATGGCTTATATCGAATGACCCATTCGACATACTCCTTCGGCGAATGAATCTTGTCGAATGATTCATTAGTCAGTCTCATTCGGCGAATGACCTAATGTCGAATGACCTATTCGCCATTCACATTCGGCGAATGAGTGATCCTATATAAACAGTAATTCGGGTGAACTACCTCATTCGACAAAAATCACTTTCGCCCGTTACTGTGTGTTCATATTCGCCCGAAAAAATTCTCTCTTCGGTCGATCTTTTTCTCGTGATTCCTACTCACCCAGCCACTGATAATCTTGTTTATTGTCATCACAGGTACATTGGGATCAAATATCGTCAAATCTTGTCCGTGAAATCATCAAAAACAGTTTGAAATTTCAGATTTTAGGGTTTTCAGAATCGCCTTGACAATAGATGGTCTAAATGAACTTAAAATCATAAAAGTCTTGTTTTAAAAATCTTAATCGGTCCTTTCTGAGTACAGATATATGATTTTTGTGGACTGATGTGAGCATCTAGAAAAAGGGGTTTTGAAGTTCATCAGACAGCCGAATGTCATCATTCGGCGAATGACTTATTCGGCGAATGAAGCTCATTCGGCGAATGAAGGTCATTTGTCGAATGACTAAGTCAGCATATAACTCATTCGGCGAATGACTCATTCGACCTAAGTGTTTATTCGTCCAAATTCACTTCATTCGGCATATCAGTTTAAACTGATTCTGTGTTCTGGTTTTTAATCTGATTTCAATATTTTAAGCTATTGAATTGTTCTAACATGTCTTTATCTGATGACTCAGAATGGCTGGATACAAGTCAGTGAAGAAGAACAACATATGTGCACATTTGGATCTCACTACTCCGAACGTCAAACACTACACTGAGATTATCACTTTTCACAGGCGTTCGAGGATCTTTACGGCCATTTCTACTATTCATGTGCCATATCACTCTCACCAGCAGGATTTCTGGGCTACTGGAGATATTGACTGTGAGGCTGAACCTCCCGTTATTAGAGGCAAGGTGCTGGGACATGATATTATTGTGTCAGCTGAGCACATCAGGAGGGTTTGTGGTTTCCAGGATACACCTGATCAGCCATATTTGCTAGACCGTCACTTAGTTCGTGAATGCTTTATGAGATGCAAGTACGAGGGTGATCTAGGAGCGGGGATCCTCAACAAGGAATATATGTCTCCGCAGTTCAAGTATCTTGCTCATGTTCTGATTCACTGTCTCGGGTCAAGGAGAGGTGGATTCGACGACATGCGGGAGACTATACAGTGTGCCTTTGTTGCATTGGTGCTTAACAGGCCATTCAAATTCTCTGAGATGATCTTCACTCATATGAAGGAGAATGTGGCACTGAAGGGCGACAAGAAATTCTTGATGTATCCAGGTTTCTGCAGCAGTTGATTGATGCTCAGTTGCCTGATATACCTAAGATCAATGCTAATATCATCAAGCTAGAACACATGAATGATACTACTCTCAGCAGCTTTGGTCATCTTTCGAGGACTGATTTCATTGCTCCACCTGGTCGGAGATGGAGGCATGATGACTCAGACTCTGAAGTGGAGGACATAGTTGTGCCTGGTGATGATGGGGATGATGGTGATGATGGTGGAGCTGGTGCAGGTGGTGATGGTGCAAGTGCTAGTATTATTGTGAGTACTGTTGCTGGTGATGTTATTACCACTACTGATGTTAGCCTAGTTGAGGCTGTTGGTGTGTCTACTGGTGCTGGTGTGAGTACCTCTATGGATGCTGATGAGGATGTAGATGTTGATTCACTATTGGAGCTAGATTTCATGGCTACTACTACCTCCATAGTGACTACTTCTCTTGATACGACAGGCACCACACCTGCTACTGATGAAAATGAGTTAGAGGACTCAAGTGATGGTGAAGGTGAAGCTGGTGCCGATAAAGCTGGTAGTTCTGACTCAGAGGATACGCAGATGATGAATTCGAAAGTGTATGGATCGGAGGGTGATTGAAGAAGCGGAAGAGGAAGAGAACTGAAGCAGAGTTGGAGGAGATTACAGATCCACTATTTATTCCTGAGTTTGATGTTTCACCTCCTCCACGTTCCTCTATTCCAGCTTCTGCAGCTGTTTCTGTGGCTGCCGTTCAGTCTTCTTCTTCTGCTGGAAGAAGGAAGAGATCAAGGTTCCTCTTTCAGAGGAGGTCAGAACTGACGACAGCTGCTACAACTACCGTCACATCAGTAGCAGCTGTCTCAGTTTCTTCACTGACAAGGTCAAGGGCTACACATATTCGTGCTACCACTGCCCCTCTGACCACCTCTATGACTCAGGCTCCCATTTTTACTGCTGCCTCTGCTGGTCCCTCCATCTCACGGGCTGACACGTTCATACCTACTGTTTCAGTTGTTGATCAGCTGAGCACATGATCTGGTTATCGCTCAACTTACTCAGAGGACAACAGATCAAGATGTACTGTTGCTTGAAGCTGCAAATCAGAGAGCTGATCTACGGGCTCGTTCTGCTCAGCAAGAGGAGCAGTTGCTGGAGTATATCGATGAGCATCATCAATTGGCATTAACTGTCACTGATTTCAGTGACCGGATCCTGTCCTTAGAGACTGAGAATGCTAGGCTAGCTGATCAGCTTCAGAGTCTCAAGGATAGCACCCCCAGGATTGAAGGCACTATTGCTCACTCCGATGATTCAGATTCTGAGAAAGAAAAGGAAGAGGAAGAAAAGGAAGAAGAATCTGATGAGGAGAAAGTAGATTATGAGGAGTCTGATAAAGATGATGATCAGGACGGATCAGGAAGTGGGTCTTCTGGTTCATCAAGTTCTAACGATGGTGATGATGACGATGATGATGATGATGATCAAGCCCCTTCTACATCTGAGATCCGGTCCAAGAAGGCTAATGACAAGAAGACAAAGGCTCCTCCTCCATCTCCTCCTACACAGACTGTTGAACCAGATGCTACTGAGGAAGCAGATGCTGTGCCTGTGAGACGTCAACTGGACGAGACTCTTACTATGATTCTTGATGCTCAAGGCATTATACAGCACTCAGTTAGCTACGACAAGGAGGAGGGAGAGATTATACATTGCTTATCAAAGGAGCAAATTGCTGAGTTATTCAGGTTAAATCCTGATGAGGTTATCACTGAAGATACCTATGTTCCTGTTACTGATGAGCCTACCCCAGAGACATTTGATGATGTAGATAAGGTCATCCTAGAAGATATTACGGATGAAGAATACCTAAAGTATACATCAGCTGAGGATGAGCTGCCAACTTTCACTGATCAGTTTGATCAAGCCACTGAAGATCTACTGATCTGATACTTAGAAGACAAGTTGAGGTTAGCAAAGCCGAAGCTGATGATCAAAAGAAGAGAAAAGAGGAATGGGAGGCCTACTGGGAGGTTCTCAAGAAAGAAAGCACCATGAAGTTGCCAGCTACACACAAGAAAGTATACAGGACCAAAGGCTACAAGGCTGGAGGTCAAATCTTGAGCTGGGCATACTTTCATGATCTTGGGTGCTATGCTGTGAAGAGAGAGAGAGAGAGAGAGAGAGAGAGAGGCATTGACTACTTCAAGCATCCTCACTATTTTAAGACGTAGCCAGGCTTTCAAGTCAATCAGTTAGCACGTCTGAGGATGTTATACAGTGAAGATTCAGGAATGCCTGCTTGGTTCTCTCGGCAACTTCAGTATGAGTACAGAAAGAGATGGGTGAACTTTCAGCCCCAACAGCCTGAACGTTATTATTTGCCAGAAATTGATGGAGACACCCGAAAGCACAAAGTTATCCTGAAGTGGCTTCCTCCTAAAGTTTTGAAGAAGATTCCGTTAAGGAAGATGCGACAAGACTTTATAGAGGGCTTCCGATGGTGGTATTATGATGGGCGGAGTGGAGAAGCTGTGATTGTCATGTGCAAAGACAAGAAGTGGGAAACCGAACGTATTTTTGATCCAATGTGGTTGACTAACTTGTCCCACAAAGATGTCCAAGCATTGTTTCGTCATCAGATTTTCTTTGATGTACAGGACATGGTACAAGAACTATAGTTTATGAGAGTGATCCGTCTCTGCAGTATAATCAAGATTAATGCTGGAGCAGACTGGAAAGCTATTACTGAGAAGTACTTCAAGAAAGACACTTCCAAGAGCTGAACTAGGTCCAAGGGGGAGTTTGTTGATGCAGTTAATGTCCTTAGTTCAATTTTGTATTAATCATCATGTAAAGATTAAAGTTATATCAATGGAAGTCGTCTTTATATATTGTTCTTAATGTTTAGTATTGATTATGTGATTGTTTGAATTGGTTAATTAATATTTGAGTATGAGTATTACTCATTCGGGCGAATGACTCTAACGAATGAAGTCATTCGCCGAATGAGAATAGAGAATGACTATATTCAGCGAATGAGCCATTCGCCGAATGACTCATTCGACTGACTTGTCTATTCGACATAGTCATTCGCCGAATGAGTTGCTTCGGCCACTCATTCGGCCGAATGACTACATTCTATATATACTAGTTAAAATCATTTCAAACCTAATTTTTCCGAGTCCTCATTCTTCCCAGTGCACTCCAGTGTCAAACCCTTGAAGTTTTGAGCGATTCTTGCCGTCCAACTTCGATTCTCAACCCGTGGTGATCGATTCTCACTCGCACGTTGATTCTTCTCACTCGATTCACCACGGTTGCTATTGATTTCGATTGGAAAACCCTAGAATAGGATTCCACACTATTCCAGAGGTTGTCAAGTAGATTTCCCTTGGAACCGGATTGTTTCCGAGCTCCTAATAGGTCCTACACAATTAACACGAAGTAGTCCTTCATTCGTTCGTCCATTTGAACAAAGACCCTAACATTCTAATCTCCAAGCTCAGCCCAATTAAAATGGTCACAACATCATCAGACAACACGGATTAGGTGTTATGAACTAGTTTTAGTTCAATAGTTTTCCTATTTCACTGTTTATTTGATGGTGACAAGGCCGAAACCTAAAACCCCAAAAGTTTTGACCAATCTCGATCCAAGACACTGCACGGATGGTGTAAGTTGACTCGATATGTACATGAAACAATGAAGGAATGATATGCAATCAAAATGGCTCAGTTTTTTGGTGGAATTCGAAATGAGGATCAATAAGTCTTCGAAGGAACAAATGGGGCCAAACACACAGTTAACGAACAAGAGTGGGGATGAATAAGTCTTTGGACGAACCAGAGATTTTACATATAGGCTTCATTCGTGCCGGAGTCTCATTTGTGTGGAAGATTCATTCGCCCATGGTTCATGCGAATCAAAGGTTGGTTCGTGTAACTCATTCGTCAGTGATGTTCAAACGAATTAGTCATTCGTTCGTGTGAACCATTCGTGCGAATGATCAATCAAAGTGATTCATTCATGCGAATGAGTCAACAACATTTATTTTAACCAATCTTCAAAACAAGCACTCAACAACTAAAGTTATGATGTTTTGTCTGGAATGATGACATATTTAAACAAAATTGAACACCTGAACAAACAAACGATCATTTTAAAATTAAAATTGAAAATGTTTTTGTATTTTTCTAATAAGAGAATAAATGTACAACTAAACTAAGACAATCAAAACACACATATTTTTGTGAGTAGTCTTTCAGGAAAGTAACATATATATACCAGACCACATCAAATCAACATCTTTGAATGTTATACTTATGACACACTGGATTTATAATGCAACTACTGATATACTTGTACTTTTTAAACTAGACCATACTTGTTTGTAGACAAATCAGTGATCACCCGTATCTTCTGACTGAGTTTCCCATTTTAGTCAACCAATACAAGTGAAAACTAAGTTATAATTCATCTCTGCACATTCTAATACCTAAGATCATAAGTACCATAAGGTTCCATTTTATTATGTTTTTGCATTTTTCTTAAAATTAGTTTCTCAATCTCAACACATTCTCATGGACAGCTTCAGCTAGGTCTTTACAAAGCATTATGGCACGTGTCAGAACCGTGTTGATCAAGAGCTTGGTTCTATCCAAATGAATGGCTTCAACTAGGCTGCAACCCAGTATATGGCACATGTATGGAATTAAACTTATTTTATTTTTACATTTTTCTGGCTTATCCTATCTGAATGGACGGCTTCCTGTGACCCAGCAATGTGGCACGTGTGCAGAGTCGGACTTACTTTTATTTTTTATGTGATACATTCATTCTTATCTGAATGGACGGCTTCAGCTAGGCTGTCACCCAGCAATGTCGCACGTGTACAGCCTCATAAGATCATATGATATTAGGTGTATGCTTGATTTGAATTACAACATGTTTATACCTTAAATCAGTTTTTTAGACTAGATCCCACAAATCAGACATTCTAAGCAAATACCAATAGTGTATAAACTTGTAAAGTCGGCCTATCAGTACATCAAATCATAATACCCATGTGCTTTCAATATGTGCATAAAATTTTGCTTTAAAGAAAATGACTGGTTAATACATCACTTTCCCAAACAAGACTTTCTCATTTTTTTTTTTTACAATTTTTCAAATGTTTTTGGTTTTTCAATAAACTACTTTTTCTTCCCCTAAAAACCTAAAACTGAAAATCTTTTTGGTTTTTAAATAAACAAAAGAAAAACAACAAAAACACTGTATATACAAAAGAAACCAAAAATAAAGAGAATGATCTTGTTTGATTCAGATGAAGGAATGGCTTCATCTTTCTGAAACACACCATTACCTGATACAGATATAGAAATCTGGGTTTATCAAAAGCTTTTGTGTAAAGATCGGATTTAGGGTGATCGGTGTGAATTTTAACAACATCATTTAATTTCTTTTCAAAACAATCATTAATGAAGTAATATTTATTGTCGATGTATTTTGTTTTTGAGTGCTGGACAGGATTTTTAGTGACAGCAATGGCAGCAGTATCATCAACAAATTTAGGAGTGTTAGAAAAATGTAACACATAGTCCCTGAGTTGTTTTTGAATCCACATGATTTGCGAGCAGCAACTTGCAGCTGCAATGTATTCAGCTTCACATGTTGATGTAGACACCGACTTCTGCTTCTTGCACTGTCAGGTAACCAGGCGTTTTCCAAAGAACTAACACCCCACATATGTTGACTTAAAATCCACCTTGCATCCACCATAATCTGAATCACTATAAGCAGTCAGGTCAAAGTTATCATCATTAGGATATCATAAGCCTAGATCCAGAGTAGCCTTCAGATAACGCAAAATCCTCTTCACAGCAATAAGATGTGAGACTCTTGGCTTTGATTGATAGCGAGCACACAAGCAAGTAGCAAACACAATGTCTGGCCGAGAAGCGGTGAGAACATAAGACATCCGATCATTCCTCTATATAGAGTGGCATTGATTAACTCCTCCTTTTCGTCTGGAGTAATCCCGTAATTAACAGCCAGTGGGGTACGAGCAAGTTTTGCATCCAACATACTGAACTAGCTCAGAATGTCACCAACATATTTTGTCTGATTAATAAAAATCCCTGCCTCATACTGATTCACCTGCAATCCCAGGAAAAATTTCATCTCTCCCATGGAACTCATCTCGAACTTGTCTTTCATAACATTCTCAAAATCTTTGCACAAGACATCATTTGTGGATCCAAAGATGATATCGTCCACATATACTTGCACTAAGAGCAAATCTCCATCCATCTCTCTAATAAACAAAGTGCAGTCAATGGCACCTCTTCTTAACCCGTTGTTCAGAAGGTGAGTAGAAAGCGTCTCGTACCATGCTCGTGGAGCTTGGTGCAATCCATATAAGGCCTTGTCTAGCTTGTAGACATGGTCACGATGTAATAGATCGTCAAACCCGGGAGGTTGATTGACATACACAACTTCATTTATCACACCATGAAGAAAAGCACTTTTAATATCCATCTGGTAAAATTTGAACTTTTTGTACGATGCATAAGCCAAGAAAATTTAGATTGTTTCAAGACGAGCTGTGACAATCCGACTTTTCAAGTTAACCTTGTTAACCTTCACAAGCCCAACAAGGCCAATAAAGGCCCAACAAGGCCAATGAAGGCCCAACAAGGCCAATGAAGGCCCAACAAAGTCAAGGAAGGCCCGGTAAGGCCCAATGGAGTCTATGAAGGCCCAACAAAGTCTAGTAGGCCCAATAAGATTAATTTAGGCTCAAGGAAAACAAGGAAGGCCCAATTAGATCAAACAAGGTTAAAGTAGGCCCATTAAGGCCCAATGTAAACAAAGTAGGCCTAGGGAAGGCCAAGGTAGGCCCAGGAAGGCCCAGTGAGGCCCAAATTATATTTGAAAAGCCCAATTGGATTAATTTAGCCAGTGGTAGTTCAATTTGGCCCAATTAGTGATAAATTAGAATTTTTAATGTAACTTTGTTAATCGAAATATTGCGTTGTTGACTCGGAAGGACCTATGGAATTTAAGAATTAAGAAAAATCAGTTGTTAAGTGTTAAAAGGTTAGAGATTAAGACTTATAATTGAATTTAGTACAAATTTTGACTTCTACAAGTCAAAATTCGGCCAATTTGAGATGAAATTCGAAATTTTGTAAATTCAAAGTTGTAACTGCGAAATTAGCATCCATAATCATTGTAATAATGATTACAAACCGTTTACATACGTTTTAATCCATTAGAATTCGAATTAAATGGAATTAAGGGCCAAGAGTTGAAACCGTTACTACTCATTACTCAAATTCACATCATTCGACTTCATTACATAAAATTGAAGCTTCATACTCTTTAATCGGCACCTTTAGCATCTTTTACACATCACAATTCGATTCCAGTAGCTTGGGAAGCAGGAGTTCGGTCGAAGGATTGCCGAAACTAGGGCTCGAAGTCGTTCGACTACAATTCGACATCAAAACAGGTTAGTAAATCATCCTACACTTCCTAAACATGCCGACTAAGGTTTAATCCAAATCAATTTCGGTTGGTAATATCGAATGATAAGAGTTCAAGTAATTAGGGTTCTTGTAAAAGTTGTTTTGGGGATTTTTATACAAATGAGTTCTGGAATCAAATTAAATGGTATAGAAAGTTTCATAAGTGATCGATCGAAGTAAATGATAGATTAATTTCATCAAAACAGTTTGGGATTGTGGATTTTGAATCTAGGGTTCTTAAAGGGGAACGAATTGGGGGTTTCTTGTTAATTGGACTGATAATCGAATTAAACTAGATAGGAAGTTTCAGAATGTTTCGGTTAAACGAAAGCCTAAGTTAATTTGATGTTATAATCGTGAATTATAAGATTTTGTGTTGAAAGTTAGTTCGGTTCAAAACCGAACCTATTTGGGATCAATTGGAACTCATTGATTAAGGTTTGATCGAATTGGAACCATCATTAGGTACGTTTAAGAGGTTAGAATCATAAACTTGTGTTGATAAGATCAATCAGATTCGAAATATTGATGTGGGTTAAGCTTCGGCTATAATAGCATCAAAGAGAACCAGTGAGTTAGGATGTAAAAGAATTAAATTCCAGTTATCTAACGCGATACCCTAGCGGGCGAGATGGTTAGAGGCATGTGTGTTGGTGTTGAGGGTCGCGGGTTCGAGTCCCGGCCCAACCATATTTTTAGGTTTTAATATAAATTTTGTATTTTGAGCATAACTTATTCGTTTCAAGTCCGATTCGATCCGTTCAAGTTGCGTTGGAACCGTAACTAGAATACGAACGTGTTAGGATGATAAAATTTATATTTTAATCCGAACACGAAATCGCGTATAATTACGTTTAATTAAATAAAATCAAATGTGATTTTATTTAAACGATTTCAAAGGCACGCGTATATACGTATGCACATTTCTGACACTTTAACATACGTGTGTTGACACGTATGTGATTTCAAGCACAAAACGACATTTCGAATAACTGTAGGTTATTGTTTAAATCACAGATTCTTCGTAGAGGATTTCTACGCAAGTTCACACGTATTTGATCATTCTACTATTATCAAAGGTGCGTACACGGCCCCTTTCTTATTTTAAACTGTTTTGGGGGAGAAAACATGTGCAACAAACTACTTTTAGATACATATCACTTGCATGAGTTATCTGTTTACATTATGTGACAACATATCAACTTGAAAGTCCTTACACACCTCGAACCGTTTAGTTTGCTGTAATGCAAAGCGTGGTAGTTGGAAATAGATCTATTAGGTTTGACAAACCTCACCTGGTAGATGGGATCTACGCAGGTGTTTAACTGACCAAACACAATTTTACTATTGTTGTGATAGACAATAGTGGCAAGGCGAAAACATGCTATAGCATGGCAACTAGTCAGCTTCGGTGTCGAACACGTATGTAAATAGTTTATATGACTAGCTATCATGACTGTGTATTTGTGATTATGTTATCTACAAACTTGTTATTCAAACTGATGTTTTGAACACTATGATTACTTAAAACCTGTGTTATGCACCAACCTTTGTGTTGACTTGATTTGCATGTTTTCTCAGGACGCTAAGGCGCGCGTTACAGCTGGCATGGACTAGGAAGATAGAGTCTCATGCATTATAAAAACTTTGAATTTTGAATTTGACATTTGAATATTTAAGTACTTTGTTTTGTAATGTTTGATTTACAATTGTTTATGGTTTTTAAACGCTTCCGCACTTTTTGTAAACTCTGATTGTTATGTTTTAAAGACCAACGTATGTTTTGAAATTCATATAGAGGTCTTCGCTATGTCTAATGATCTGAGATCCTGGTTTGTCACGTTCCCAAACGGTATGATTCCGTTAGTTGAAATTGGGGGTGTGACAGATTGGTATCAGAGCCATTGGTTATAGCGAACTAGGTTTGCATTTGTAGGCCTAGACTATGACTGTTAGACATTAGACACATCTGTTAATACGTATTGCTTAGAAATTACATATGACACTATGTAATTGACTTGTTTACGTATTCCATGGCACTGTACTTACATATGGTATTATGTAACAGGCATGGCTTCATCATCAGTCCCATATATCATTATTGATGATTCCGAGGACGAGGAGCCGATGGTTCCGGCACCACCATCATCATCACCACCACCTATTCCATCACCTCCACCGTATGAGATGGATGACTCCGATCCAGAGGAGGATCCGGAGGAGGACCCAGAGGAGGATCCGGAGGAGGATCCAGATGAGGACCCATATGAGGATCCAGACGAGGATCCAGAGGAGGACCCGGATGAGGATCCGGAAGAGGAGCCTGAGGAGGGCACTCAGCAGATCCATGCTGAGGGACCTTCTACACATTCACCACCAGCACTAGATGCTCCTGAGCCTAAGAGGCAAAGGACGGACGCCGAGGAGATCGCCAAATTGCGCGAGGATCTGGAGGTAGCAGAAGATAGGATAGCACAGAGATCTCAGGAGTTATGGGATGCTATTGAGAGGCAGGATGATCTTGCCCATCTTGTTCACGATATGCGGGATGAGATGATCAATTTGATTGGTCGTCTAGAAGAGTCAGAGAACCGAAAGGAGATTTTGGCGGGCAGGATTGAAGCTTTGGAGGATTTAGTGGTAGTTGAGAATGAGGAACAGGATGAGGATGAGGAGGAGGAACCAGCACCAGTTGCTGAGTCCGATCCTGAATCCACCGTTGAGGACGATTGATTGTTTTCATTTCTTTCTTGTTTTATTTAAACTTATTTGGAACGGGTTGTGTTCCTACATTAGTAGTTTGAAAAATTGTATTTCATTTCAAAAGTATTGTACTCAAAGAAAGTTTCTATTTATGGAAGAATTATTATTTATTTTCAACAGTTGTGTTGGTTGATATTATATGTTGTGTTTGTTGTTTTACTTACACATGTCACATTAGATTTTGACTTCGTGCTAACACTTCTTATAAATAGGAACCTAATGGCTGAGGGAAACGTACATATGACTGTTGCTGAACTCAATGAGCTAATCAACAACAGAGTTGCAGAGGCAATCGCACAGTATGCTCAGACTCACAACACAGGGCCACAGGGTCCAGCTGGGGGATTGATTAACCCACAAGTCTGCACGTTCAAGATGTTTTTGTACTGCAAACCACACAATTTCAAAGGGTCGGAGGGGGCCATTGGACTCCTTCGGTGGATTGAAAAGGCTGAGTCTGTATTCGAAATGTGCAACTGCCCTAACGAAAGCAAGGTGAAATTTGCTACGGGAACATTGGAGGGTCCAGCATTAACCTGGTGGAACTCGAATGTTCAGACTCTGGGATTGGGAGAGGCAAATGCCTTAACATGGGATGACTTCAAAACTTTACTGCGAGAGGAGTACTGTCCTCGCAGTGAAATGCAGAAGTTGGAAGAAGAATATTGGCACCTCAAGATGGAGGGGTCAAACATTGAAGAATACACAACCAGGTCACATGAGTTGGCCAGACTGTTACCACACATGGCTACTCCAGCCAGTAAGTGGATTGAAAGATACATTGGAGGACTAGTGCCTCAGATTCAAGGGTTGGTGACTTCAGCAAATCCCACCACCATCCAACAAGCTGTTCGTCTAGCACATCAGCTTACTGATCAGGCAGTGTTGCAGGGGACTCTGCCTAAGCGAACATCTGCTACCAAGGTGGGAGACCATAAGAGAAAGTGGGAAAGTAACAACTTCAAGGGTAACAACCAACAGCAAAACAGGAAGCAGGACTCAAACAAGTCCTATCATAACTCCAACAGTGGCCAGCAATCATAATCATCGGGGGGCTACATTGGTAAGCACCCCAAGTGCAACAGGTGTGGTTATCATCATGCGGGTAACCAGTGTGACAGAGCTAAGTGCCAGAGGTGTGGCAAGATTGGGCATGCGGCTAAAGATTGTCGTGGAGAGCTACAGAACAACCATAACAACCAGAATAACAGTCAGAACAACGCGCAGAAGGGTTGTTTTGAGTGCGGCAAGATGGGGCATTTTAAGAAAGATTGCCCACAGCTCAAGAAAGGCGGGGACAATAATGCCAATGGCAATGGAAATGGCAACGGTAATGGAAATGGCACCAACAACAACAACAACAATAACAACAACAACAACAATGGTGCTAGAGGCAGGGCGTTTGTGATTGGAGGACGTCAAGCGCGGGAGGATCCCAACATTGTTACGGGTACGTTCCTCTTAAATAATCACTATGCCTCTATGTTATTTGACACTGGTGCCGACCGGAGTTTTGTATCTAGTTCACTTGCTAGGTTGCTAAATGTTAGTCCCACTGCCTTAGATAGTCCCTACACTGTGGAATTAGCTGATGGTAAGTTAATTGTAGTGGAAAACATTTATAAGGGATGTATCCTTGATTTGATGGGTCAGACATTAGAGATTGATCTGATGCCTATTGCCTTAGGCAGTTTTGATGTAGTCATTGGCATGGACTGGTTGTCCAAAAACCAGGCTGAAATCGTATGCCATGAAAAGATTGTTCGCATACCTCTTCCGCAGGGAGAGACATTATATGTACAAGGCGAGAAAAGCAGTACGCCACTGCGTCTCATATCTTGTATGAAAGCACACAAATGTTTGCGAAAAGGTCATACGGCAGTTATAGCACTTATAACTGAAAAGCCGGTGGCAGAGAAGAAGCTTGAAGATATACCAATAGTTTGTGAATTTCCGGAGGTATTTCCAGAAGACTTGCCGGGATTACCGCCTATCAGACAGGTGGAATTCCGAATCGACCTTACACCAGACGCAGCACCGATAGCTAGGGCGCCTTATCGACTTGCACCGTCAGAGATGCAAGAGTTATCCACACAATTGCAAGAGTTGTTGGATAAGGGTTTCATACGACCTAGTTTTTCACCATGGGGAGCTCCAGTATTGTTTGTAAAGAAGAAGGACGGGACTTTCCGTATGTGTATCGATTACCGGGAATTGAATAAGGTTACTATCAAGAACCGGTATCCGTTACCCAGGATTGACGATCTGTTCGATCAGTTGCAAGGTTCGAGTTACTACTCGAAGATTGATCTCAGGTCGGGTTATCATCAACTAAGAGTTCAGGAGGAGGATATTCCGAAGACAGCATTCAGGACGCGCTATGGCCATTATGAGTTCTTGGTCATGCCATTTGGGTTGACAAACGCTCCAGCTGTATTCATGGATCTCATGAATCGTGTTTGTAAACCTTACCTGATAAGTTTGTCATTGTTTTTATTGATGACATTCTCATCTATTCAAAATCTGAGAAGGAACACGCTGAACATCTTCGACTATTATTGGAATTATTGAAACAAGAACAACTGTACGCTAAGTTCTCGAAATGTGATTTCTGGATGCGAGAAGTACAGTTCTTGGGTCACATAGTTAATGAAAAGGGCATACATGTTGATCCAGCGAAGATTGAAGCGATTAAGAATTGGGAAGCGCCAAAGACCCCTACTGAGGTACGACAGTTCCTTGGTTTGGCGGGTTATTATCGACGATTCATTGAGGGTTTCTCAAAGATCGCTCAACCACTTACAGCTCTTACGCACAAGGGAACGAAGTATAACTGGACGGATAAACAGGAAACTGCGTTTCAGTTATTGAAACAAAAGCTTTGCAGCGCACCGATTCTGTCCTTACCAGAGGGGACGGAAGACTTTGTGGTGTATTGTGATGCATCTGCACAGGGATTGGGATGTGTGTTGATGCAACGTGATAAAGTGATCGCTTATGCTTCCAGACAACTACGAACACATGAAAAGAATTACACTACTCATGACTTGGAGTTAGGAGCAGTGGTTTTTGCTTTGAAGATTTGGAGGCATTACTTGTATGGAACTAAGTGTACTATTTATACTGATCATAAGAGTTTGCAACATATCTTTGATCAGAAGGAGCTTAATATGCGGCAACGACGATGGGTTGAATTGTTGAACGATTATGAGTGTGCGATTAAGTATCACCCGGGAAAGGCTAATGTAGTAGCTGATGCTCTAAGCAGAAAGGATACTTCAACAAGACGGGTTCGTGCACTTATGATGACAATACACACTGACTTACCTGACAAGGTACGCAGTGCTCAGCTCGAGGCCTTGAAAAAGGAAAACTTGGTACATGAATCTTTACGGGGAATGGAAGAACAGTTGGATACGAATGCTGATGGAATTCGTTATTTCATTAACCGAATGTGGATACCTTTATATGGAGGTTTAAGGGAACTCGTGATGGACGAAGCGCACAAGTCCAGATATTCAGTCCATCCGGGATCAGACAAGATGTACCATGACTTGAAGGCACTGTATTGGTGGCCTCACATGAAAGCTGATATTGCTAAGTACGTTAGCAAATGTTTGACTTGTTCGAAAGTCAAAGTTGAATATCAGAAGCCATCTGGTTTACTGCAACAACCAGAGATACCGATGTGGAAATGGGAACAGATTTCGATGGATTTTATTACTAAGTTACCCCGTACACCGAGTGGTTGTGATACGATATGGGTAATTGTCGACCGATTAACGAAATCTGCACACTTCTTAGCAATCAAAGAAACTGACAAGATGGAGAAGTTGACTCGCATTTACATTAAGGAAGTAGTAGCACGACATGGCGTGCCAATATCTATCATATCAGATCGGGATGCCCGGTTTACTTCCAACTTTTGGAAATCTCTTCATAAGTCATTGGGGACTCGTTTGGATATGAGTACCGCTTATCATCCACAGACCGACGGTCAAAGTGAACGAACGATTCAAACGCTCGAGGATATGTTACAAGCTTGTGTAATTGACTTTGGTGATAGCTGGGAGAATCATTTACCGTTGGTGGAATTCTCTTACAATAATAGTTATCATACAAGCATTCAAGCAGCACCGTTTGAAGCTTTGTATGGTCGCAAATGTCGTTCACCAGTTTGCTGGGCTGAAATTGGTGACAGTCAGATAACAGGTCCTGAACTGGTGCACGAAACGACAGAGAAGATAGTTCAAATCCGGAACCGTATGGCAGCGGCTCGGGATCGCCAGAAGAGTTATGCAGATAAACGTCGCAAGCCGTTGGAATTTCAAGTAGGTGACCGAGTTCTTCTAAAAGTATCACCTTGGAAAGGTGTGATACGATTCGGCAAGCGCGGCAAGCTTAGTCCACGCTACGTAGGACCTTTTGAGATTTTGAAAAGGATTGGTCCGGTTGCGTATCAACTCAAACTACCGGATGAACTCAGTGGAGTTCATGATGTATTTCATGTATCGAATTTAAAGAAATGTCTTTCTGATGAGACATTGATTGTACCATTGGAAGAAATACAAGTAGATGAACAGTTACGATTCATTGAAGAACCGGCGGAAATCATGGACCGAGAGGTCAAACAACTGAAGCAAAGCAAGATTCCGATAGTCAAAGTCCGATGGAATTCAAGACGGGGTCCTGAATTCACATGGGAACGAGAAGATCAAATGATGAAGAAATATCCTCATCTATTCAAGACAGCTACTGCTAACACTGAGAGCGCACGTTAAATTTCGGGACGAAATTTCCTTCAACAAGGGGATGACGTGATGCTTTCACACATCAACACTGCAAATTTCAAACTGTAAGCACAAATATTTTATTTATTCAATTGATTTTGTTACAAATATTTGTGCTACACTACATTACATTCTATATGTTTTATGTCCTACATTTCATATGTTACATGTTATGGTAGTACTACACATGATTAGTTACATACATTTTTGCTATGTGCGGGGTTGCATAGTACAGACAGTTATAGACACTCACTATGTGTGAGGTTACACAACACAGTATGATCAAACACAAACAGTCACAGTTAGGTGAACTAACTAGTGTACACGCAAACAGTCACATTGAACAATCACAAATGAGTTGTGATGTTGCAAGCATTTGACTTTGTGTGGGAGTACACACAGGCACACAGAATGATCAAATCACACTAACACGTACGATTTAAAATCGTAAGTAGTTTCTTAACTACTCCTAACACTTACTAATTTTCGGGACGAAAATTCCTTCAACAAGGGGATGATGTGACAATCCGACTTTTCAAGTTAACCTTGTTAACCTTCACAAGCCCAACAAGGCCAATAAAGGCCCAACAAGGCCAATGAAGGCCCAACAAGGCCAATAAAGGCCAACAAAGTCAAGGAAGGCCCGGTAAGGCCCAATGGAGTCTATGAAGGCCCAACAAAGTCTAGTAGGCCCAATAAGATTAATTTAGGCTCAAGGAAAACAAGGAAGGCCCAATTAGATCAAACAAGGTTAAAGTAGGCCCATTAAGGCCCAATGTAAACAAAGTAGGCCTAGGGAAGGCCAAGGTAGGCCCAGGAAGGCCCAGTGAGGCCCAATTATATTTGAAAAGCCCAATTGGATTAATTTAGCCAGTGGTAGTTCAATTTGGCCCAATTAGTGATAAATTAGAATTTTTAATGTAACTTTGTTAATCGAAATATTGCGTTGTTGACTCGGAAGGACCTATGGAATTTAAGAATTAAGAAAAATCAGTTGTTAAGTGTTAAAATGTTAGAGATTAAGACTTATAATTGAATTTAGTACAAATTTTGACTTCTACAAGTCAAAATTCGGCCAATTTGAGATGAAATTCGAAATTTTGTAAATTCAAAGTTGTAACTGCGAAATTAGCATCCATAATCATTGTAATAATGATTACAAACCGTTTACATACGTTTTAATCCATTAGAATTCGAATTAAATGGAATTAAGGGCCAAGAGTTGAAACCGTTACTACTCATTACTCAAATTCACATCATTCGACTTCATTACATAAAATTGAAGCTTCATACTCTTTAATCGGCACCTTTAGCATCTTTTACACATCACAATTCGATTCCAGTAGCTTGGGAAGCAGGAGTTCGGTCGAAGGATTGCCGAAACTAGGGCTCGAAGTCGTTCGACTACAATTCGACATCAAAACAGGTTAGTAAATCATCCTACACTTCCTAAACATGCCGACTAAGGTTTAATCCAAATCAATTTCGGTTGGTAATATCGAATGATAAGAGTTCAAGTAATTAGGGTTCTTGTAAAAGTTGTTTTGGGGATTTTTATACAAATGAGTTCTGGAATCAAATTAAATGGTATAGAAAGTTTCATAAGTGATCGATCGAAGTAAATGATAGATTAATTTCATCAAAACAGTTTGGGATTGTGGATTTTGAATCTAGGGTTCTTAAAGGGGAACGAATTGGGGGTTTCTTGTTAATTGGACTGATAATCGAATTAAACTAGATAGGAAGTTTCAGAATGTTTCGGTTAAACGAAAGCCTAAGTTAATTTGATGTTATAATCGTGAATTATAAGATTTTGTGTTGAAAGTTAGTTCGGTTCAAAACCGAACCTATTTGGGATCAATTGGAACTCATTGATTAAGGTTTGATCGAATTGGAACCATCATTAGGTACGTTTAAGAGGTTAGAATCATAAACTTGTGTTGATAAGATCAATCAGATTCGAAATATTGATCAATTTGGTGGGTTAAGCTTCGGCTATAATAGCATCAAAGAGAACCAGTGAGTTAGGATGTAAAAGAATTAAATTCCAGTTATCTAACGCGATACCCTAGCGGGCGAGATGGTTAGAGGCATGTGTGTTGGTGTTGAGGGTCGCGGGTTCGAGTCCCGGCCCAACCATATTTTTAGGTTTTAATATAAATTTTGTATTTTGAGCATAACTTATTCGTTTCAAGTCCGATTCGATCCGTTCAAGTTGCGTTGGAACCGTAACTAGAATACGAACGTGTTAGGATGATAAAATTTATATTTTAATCCGAACACGAAATCGCGTATAATTACGTTTAATTAAATAAAATCAAATGTGATTTTATTTAAACGATTTCAAAGGCACGCGTATATACGTATGCACATTTCTGACACTTTAACATACGTGTGTTGACACGTATGTGATTTCAAGCACAAAACGACATTTCGAATAACTGTAGGTTATTGTTTAAATCACAGATTCTTCGTAGAGGATTTCTACGCAAGTTCACACGTATTTGATCATTCTACTATTATCAAAGGTGCGTACACGGCCCCTTTCTTATTTTAAACTGTTTTGGGGGAGAAAACATGTGCAACAAACTACTTTTAGATACATATCACTTGCATGAGTTATCTGTTTACATTATGTGACAACATATCAACTTGAAAGTCCTTACACACCTCGAACCGTTTAGTTTGCTGTAATGCAAAGCGTGGTAGTTGGAAATAGATCTATTAGGTTTGACAAACCTCACCTGGTAGATGGGATCTACGCAGGTGTTTAACTGACCAAACACAATTTTTACTATTGTTGTGATAGACAATAGTGGCAAGGCGAAAACATGCTATAGCATGGCAACTAGTCAGCTTCGGTGTCGAACACGTATGTAAATAGTTTATATGACTAGTTATCATGACTGTGTATTTGTGATTATGTTATCTACAAACTTGTTATTCAAACTGATGTTTTGAACACTATGATTACTTAAAACCTGTGTTATGCACCAACCTTTGTGTTGACTTGATTTGCATGTTTTCTCAGGACGCTAAGGCGCGCGTTACAGCTGGCATGGACTAGGAAGATAGAGTCTCATGCATTATAAAAACTTTGAATTTTGAATTTGACATTTGAATATTTAAGTACTTTGTTTTGTAATGTTTGATTTACAATTGTTTATGGTTTTTAAACGCTTCCGCACTTTTTGTAAACTCTGATTGTTATGTTTTAAAGACCAACGTATGTTTTGAAATTCATATAGAGGTCTTCGCTATGTCTAATGATCTGAGATCCTGGTTTGTCACGTTCCCAAACGGTATGATTCCGTTAGTTGAAATTGGGGGTGTGACACGAGCAACCGGTGCAAATACTTCATTGTAGTCAATCCCTTCAATCTGTCTAAAACCTTGCACCACCAGACATGCTTTGTTTCTTACCACAATGCCATGATCATCGTGTTTGCAGCGTAAAACCCATCTTGTGCCAATGACTTTTGTACCCTTGGGTCTGTCAACAAGATGCCAAACTCCAAGCTTCTTAAACTATAACAATTCTACTTGCATATCGTCTACCCAAGATTCTTCTTTCAAGGCTTCAATAATTGTTCTGGGTTCAACTTGGGAGATAAAACAAGAATGGGCGCAATAGTTCACATCTGCAAAGTCAAGTATGTCAGCAAGACCACCTGAAGATAACTGGTTTCTAGTCTTTACCCCATCATTCAAATCTCCAATGATGTTGTCTTGAGGATCAATGTTATTTATCCTGCCAACAGGGTGAGCAGGAACAACAACTTGTGGATCAAGATTATTTAGATTAAGATCCTCAAGACCCGGAATCACGTTGTAACCAACTGGTTCTGCAGCTTCAGGATGATCATCTGAATCTGAACTGTCATCATTTGTCTGCATGGGATCTGGAACATATGAAGGTTGCACTGGTTTATCAGGTGCATCCTGTGCATCATACATCATTTGAACATCAACATCTTCATCAGAGTACATGGGAGGTATATTGAAAGAGTCAAAAAGATCAGATTAATTGAACATCCAGTCCGGACCCTTTCCTGGTAGAGGCATAGTGTATCTTTGAACATCCACATGGTACCACTCCTCCACATTGTGAGTTGATCTGTTGTATACTCTTTTATTTGGAGTAATGTACCCAAGAAAATATCCTTCTTCCACCTTCTCATTGAACTTGCCTTGTTCATGTTTCTTAAACATTGTGCATGGAGCACCAAACAGTTCAAGATACTTAAGATTTGGATTTCTATTATGTAGCAATTCAAAGCAAGTCTTCCCATGTCTCTTAACAATCAGTACCCGATTCAGAGTATAACAAGCATTAGCAACAGCTTCATTCCAGAACTAAACTGGTAGGAATGAATCAGCAAGCATAGTCCGATCAGCCTCAATCAATGTTCTGTTCTTTCGCTCAGCAACACCATTCATATATGGGACATATATAGCACGAAATTGTTGGACAATACCACGTTCATTGCAAAAAGTCTCCATGTTATGATTCTTCAATTCCGTCCTGTTATCTGTTCTGAGCATCCTAACTTTGAGCTTGTAAAGTGATTCAAGCTTGGTAACTAGAACCTGAATACACTCGAACATTTATGACTTTTCCTTCATAAAAAATACCCAGGAGTATCTGGAGTACTTATCAGTAATAACCAAGTAGTATTGATCTCCAGCGATACTCTTGCGGTTAATAGGACGGAACAGAACTATATGAAGAAGCTCAAGTGGAATAGTAATTGAATGATACTTCTTGAGTTTATGAGACTGCTAGATTTGCTTTCCCTTCTTGCATGAGACGCATACATCAGGAAGTTTGAAGTTATTCAAACTCACTCCTTCAACCAGATTGTTGTGAACCAAGTGATTTATCTTTAGTAAACTCAAATGACCCATCTTCTTATGCCAAATGATTGAATCTTTCTCTGTTGCCTTGGACATAAAACACGAAGCTGTAGAAGATGTAGTAGAAGCTATGGCCATGTTGAGAACATACAAATCCTGCTTTCTAGGAGCTGACATCAAAATCCAGTCCTCAGGAATGATGACACCTTGCTTGAGAATGTAGCAGCTAGAATCATCAAAAAGAACTTTGTACTTTTTGTCACAGATTTGTGACAGTGAAAGTAGATTGTTCTCCAGTTGCTTCATATATCTGACTTTGTCAAATGAAACTTGACCATTTGAAAGAATTCCGTCACTAGTAATGAATCCTCTTTTGTCACCAGCAAAAGCAACATATCCTCCTCTAAATGAATTGACATTGGTAAGAAGCGATATGTCTCCAGTCATGTGCCTTGATGCCCCACTATCAACAATCCAAGTGCTGTTAAGAGTAGCATTTGGGGCAACCTGCACATACACAAATCATTAGTTGAATTTGGGAACCCAAGCCTTTACAGTCTTGGGTTGACCCAATGAGTTCAGGATTTTCATTTCAATCCGTTGTCCATCTGAGGTCACTTTATCTGGAGGGTTTGAGACAGAAGTCTCAGATGACTTGACCTTCCAGATAATGTTTTTGCTGAAAGATTTCTTTAAATACACACAAGATGGTTTGGATTGTTTGTCAGAAACAATTTTGGGTGTATTTTGATCAATCATTACCCTTTTACCCTTATGTTGAGACTTAATGGATGAATGATGTTTGGGTTTGATTTGAGGTGAATGATGAACACGTTTGACCTCTTTAACAAAATACTGATTTGGTTTTCTATGTGGTGCAAACTGTGGTCTAATCAAATGAGGGCAAGATCTAGCAAAATGCCCAAGTGCACCACACTCAAAACAAGCTCGTTTATCTGTGGAAGAAAATTTTTTGGTGTTATTTTGAGACTGTTTGTTTTGAGACTTTGAACCATGGTTTTTATGAAAATCAATTGATTTTGTCTTGTCTTGTTTGAAACCCAAACCCTTAGTCCCATTAAAAACAAGAGTGTCAGTCTTGTTGGACTCATTGGCTTCACCCACTTGGGAAGCCTTCACAAAGCCTGTAGCTTTGGAGAATTTTGAAGACAAATTTGTCTTGGATGAGATTGGGTCAACCTTTTTAACACCAGATGTATGATTCTTGACAGTGGATACTTGAGGTGAAAATCAGAATCGTCCTCAGAATCAGAGACCCAATCCTCAACCACTCCATCCACAAATGATTCCTTAGACAATGAAGAACCCTCATCTGAGATGACTCCAATAGGATCAATTACTAATGGAGTTTTAACTTGAAAATATTTGATTTTTTTATCATTAGGTGAATTAACAAAACAATTTAAGACTCGTGGAGGACAATGGTTGTACTTAGTTTCTTTTTCCTTACCCTTCAGATCAGTCCCGTCACTGATCATGTGCTCAATGATATATGATGAACTTTCATAGCTCTTGAGCTTTTGACTCAATGTCTCATAGTCACATTCTACTATGGCTAACTTCTTCTTTGTCTCATTAATGGTGTTGAGATAAGAAGTGATAGCATCTTGCTTACTAAGCACAGCGATCTCAGCCTCATGTAATTGCCTGTTTAATAAGTCATTTTTAGCTTGAAAATCTTTTTCGTTTGATTTTAAGACACGATTTGTCTCAATACACTGGTTGAGATCACTGATTAGGTCTGCATTATGCTCCTGATAAGCCAAGACCTTACTTTCAAGGTCAACACAATGAAAACATCTAGAGTTAGGTGATGAACATTCATCATATACCTGACCAGTCTAAGAACAAGAAGAAGTATCCACCATCAAAGCAAATTATTTAGCATGTTGTTCTTCAGAATCAGTATCCAACTCTCCTTGAGTTTCTGAATCTGATGTGCTTTCAGACTCTGATCCTGATAATTCATGCAGCTCAATCTTCACATCTTCTGAACCACTTTCAGCAATGGGATCAGCAACTTCCTTGATTTCTGCAACACAAGGTTTCTCATCTGCTCCCTTATCTGAATTGAATCTAAAATCCCAGTTCTCCCCTTTATCATTCTGAACCATTAGAGCCTTGTTTGCATATGAAGATTTGGCATGACAAGGATTCTTAATTGGTACTAATCTTCTTTCTGAAATAGCAGCAGATGATCTTTTATTCTGAAATGGATTCTGATTACCCATTTTTTTTGGCTTGTTGCATTGCCTTGCAAAATGTCCTTTATCACCACAGTTGTAGCAAGTAACTAAGGACATGTCAAAATCAAACTTTTAATCCTTGTTCAAGTTAATGTCCTTCCCAATTCTTCTGACAAAATCTTTTAACCTTCTAACAGCACTTGCAAGAGCCCATATGATATCAATCCTTTCCATGTCATCTGGATCAATCTGTGAGTAGTCTTCATTTGTCAAGTGTGGATTTCCAGTATGTTCATCTAACAACCCATCATAAGAACTCACAAGTGTTGACAAAAAACCCATGTGCTCTTTAGCAACCTCCAATTTCACTTTATCAAAATTGTTTGTCTTCAAATTGATGACTGAATGGCTATCCTCTGAATGAGAGTTAGAAGTGGCAGCACACTGACTGAAGTGTGCCTTACTTGAAACAAGAGTTTCATTTTTTTTGTGAAACAAAAGTTGGCTTCAAAGGTGCATGTGAAGAGTTCCTTTCCACTATAGGAGTAGAGTAATAGATGGAAGGATCTTGAACTTGTTCCACTCTCTTGGCTTTATACTTGTTCTCTATCCCCTGTTCCTTTAGCATTTGAATGAAATCATTAATATCCATAGAATCAAGCATCTCACCCCGAGAAAATTGAATTACTTCCCCCAAAATTCCTTTAGCTATTATTTTGTTCTTCTCTCTTTCTAGAAAAAACTAAACACCAAAAATAAATAAGTGTTATACTTCAGAGGGAGCTAATACCAAAGCTTTGACCATGTTTCTAAAGTCTTTGTTCCTGGTTAAACAGCCTCTCCGAGTTTTCAAAAATTCGTATCAGGGACTTGTCCTTAGTCTTGGTTTAACCATCAAGACTAAAACTCAAAGCTCTCTTTGATATATTGCTATTTAGTTTTATGTGTTCTGCTTCTTCTGTTTTTTGCTTTTCAAAATCTGCAGGTGTTTGGTTTTGAACTAAGCTGTGTTCAAAAACCATTCTAACAAACTATCTTGAGAACTCATCACTCTTTGATTTGCTCATAATCGTTTGTAAACCTATGGCAGAAAAATTCACTTTAGACCCTCATAACACCGGCTCTGCCACTAAGCCACCAATCTTGGTAAGGCGTCAATATAATATATGGCAGAGAAGGATGTTACACTTCTTGTCCAACAATCATACTGGATGTTGGAAGTCTGTGATGTTCGAACCTCATAAACCAATGGTCTTGGACACAGAGACCGGAGACTATATCCCTAAGGACCCTTGGAACTACACCGAAGAAGACTTCAAGAAATTGGAGCTTGATGCCAAGGCACATGCTGAGCTGGCTATGTGTACATATTTGTAATAGGTTGCTTATCAAACATTTAAATTATAGAAGTTTTGTAAAGGTTTTGCTTAGGTTCTCCTGGCCCACGAACCTTAGCAGGTTCAGTGAACATATCATCTTGATAGGTTTGGCGAACCTATAACCTTAGAAGCTTCGGCGAACCTATTAGGTTTGGCTGCATAGGTTCGCCCAGCGAACCTCTTGGTTCGGCTGGCGAACCTAAGGGTTCGGCTAAGGATAGGTTCGGCTGGCAGATCTGTATATATTGAAGGTTTTTCTGATTTTGTCATAACTTCAGAACTTTCAGAAAACCTTAGAGCTGTGTGTGTGTATTCTCTACGTGAGAATTCTCTGTGTGAGACTTGTAATCATTTCAGATTGATTAATGAGATGAAGATGTTTATTGAAATGCTTGTTCTTCTTCAATTCATATAGATCAAACATAGATTCCGCATGTGTTTGATTGTTCATAGAATTCCTAACTTGATCAAGATCAAGTTCATTAGATCCAACAGTGGTATCAGAGCTTCTGGTGGATTTCTATACAAGAATTGTTAAAGAACTACAAGTATTTGAAGTTTGAAGATTAGAAAATCAAGAAATTGATCAAAATTTTACTTTTCTTTGTGATTGATTGTTGTTTTGAGTGTAATTTCATCATCAATTGCTGTCATATACTACAATTAAGAGATTTGTGGTGTTAATTTGAAGATTTGGAAGGATTTTCATCAAATTTTGGAAGGTTTTCCCTCCAAAATTTTGAATTTGGAAGTACAGGTTCATGAGCCGAACCTGTGGATAGCTGGAAAAATAGGTTCGCTGTTCAAGGGATTTTTCTGAGGTTTGTTTCGAGGTTTTTGAATAGGTTCGTTGAAGTTTTCTGTCAAGGTTCGTTTGTATCAGGTTCGTGAGATCAGATTTGCTTGAAGGTTCATGAAATCAGGTTCGTGATACAAGGTTCGTGTGACTTAAGGTTCGTGTCTTAATGTTCGTGAAATCAGGTTTGTGATTTGAGGTTCGCCTGCAAGTTCTAGTTCATCTTATTCGGTAAACGAGAAGAAGTCTGACTCAACACCAACTCCTGTTCAGCTAAATACAACAAATCTGGAGAAAGTAAATGTAGAAGTTGTTCAGGATCATATGTCAATTCTGTCTGAAGAGTCATCGAAAGCTTTGGTTAGTCAAGCTGATGAAGGCTATGATTGGGGAAAGCAGTATGATGAATTGATAGGTTCTTTTATGGCTTCTTTGGATGAAACACTGGTAAAGGCAAAGAGAAGGTTGATGAGGTAAATGAGGATCTGTTAGAGATAATTGATAAATTGAAAGAGATGAATTCTCAGCTGAATCATGCACAAGTATTGAATAAGAACAACCACAATGTATTACTAAATTTCATAGATATTAGACCATTGTTTAGTTACAGACAATCTATCGATCTTCCCAAAAGAATGACAACTACAGACCCAAAAATATTGTTTACAAAATAAGACTCAGACAAGAAAATTAAATAATCAGGATTAAGTGAGTTTCTAATCCATCCTAGCTTGTTTTCTCATCTTGTTCTATCTTAAAACGGTCTCCTTAGTTGTCCTTTAGAATGTCTTAAACCTGATTACCTGAAACACGTGAAAAGTAACTGTCAACTACAAAAGTAGTTGGTGAGAACAATAGGTTTAACATTTGTAAATATGAATCTACACTATAAGGCATATGTACAAAACAGTGAATGAAAATACATGGATGGTTGTAACCCAAACTAACATCAAGTAAGAATAATGTGTGGAAACAGTCAACAGACTGTGTACTAGAAAAGCCAACATATAATCAAGTCCCAAACTACGTTTGGAGTCAGAAAATTAGTCAGCAAACGCATTCAACACGAGTTGTACTAACGAGTTTACTCAGAAGACAACTCCGTGTTGACGTAACCCAGTCAATAAGACTTATGCTGATAAATTTAATTAACAGCAATTTCATATTACCATAATGAAACCAATTCTGCAGTTAGGTTTTAAAACAAATTTAAAAGCTAACTCCAGCTTTGGTATGTCCAAATGTGTCTGCTTTCCCTTGTTGTGATCACCCAGTACTAATGCTATAAGAATAAGAATATGTGTCTTGATGTGTGTATAAGTTTGTTCACAACGATGAACACCATGCTTTTGAATACATTGATTTGAAACCTTTGGTTGAAATGCCTTATTTGATTACCATGATTTGAAAACCTTGCTGAATTCCATGATTTGAAATCCTTTGATTGAATACCACCATGAAAACTATTGATTGAATACCTTGTTTTGAAACCCTTGATTGAATACTGAGAATAGTGTCCTTGTATAATAACAAGGTTTATACAATATTATTTTATCGAAAGCACGAGTTTATAGTAAAGGAGTTTATAAAAACTTATTCTTTAAAAGTGTTTAACATTTATAAAACCATTTGGTGTAAAACAGTTGTAAAACAGTATAGAGAACCTTTTATAAAACCTTTTAGTAGGATATGTTTAACAGTTGATAAAACCTTTTAAACAGTTGATAAATCCTTTTGAATACAGGATAAATCATTTAAAACTAGTTGAGAAATCCCTTGATTTGTAAAGTGAACCTGCATTGGTTCATAAGTAGTATGAATCCTGTATATGAAATATGATTGTATAAAGTGTGTTTGATCACGTGTTCCACCCCAAAACGATTGTAAAACAGTAAAAGAGGGGCTAATGTTCTCACCTGACAGCAGTAGACTCTGAACCAGAACAAGTAGCAAGTAGCAAACAAGACTTCTAACTGGTTCCTATATCATTGTAATCATACATAGAATATAAGATTTGTGATATTGTACTCTTTGATTGATTGATTGTCTTGTGTTATCATGCTCTTGATTATCCATTGAATAACTTGTTTTTAACCAATTCAAATCCTTATAAAGATAATCTTTGAATGTTAGATTTATGTATCATTAAAATGTTGTTATCTTTGAAACGAATACATGTTTATTGAAATGTAACTAGTGGGCCTTATGTTGGCCAACTATCCCATATGAGCCAACTGTAACTGGGCCAAAAGTTAGTCATGGGCCCAACAAGTTCTCACGGGCCACGTGGGATTAAGTTCAGGCTTAAATGATTTACGCATGGGCCTATTGGGCAATAATGATTCCATTCTATATATTAAGAAATTTCGAATGTCATGGGCCAATGTTTATGATGTTAGGTCCATGCGATTGTTATTGGGCCGAGATTGAAAGAGTGTGGGCCGAAACAACCAGAATGGGCCGCAGCTAGGAAATGGGCCGATTAACATTTATTTGATTGGGTGGTGTTGGGCTACGTGGGTTTGCATGGGCCAGGAACCTTGGGCTTAGAAAATTAGAAGGAGATGGCTTCCATCATAGCGAACCTTAAGGTCCGTTTGAAACAATGGTTCGGCAATAAGGGAAGCAGCAAGGTTCGCCCCATGTATAAGGGTTCGTGACCTAAGGGTTCGTAGCTCATGCATGAAATTTTCCCGCGTATAGGTTCGCTGTAAGCATGGTTCGCCAAGGTGGGAAGGTCCGTTCAGAATGCAGAGGGTTCGGCCATTTGATTAACATGCAAAGGTTCGGCCGACTAAATAGTTCGGCAAGGGTTCGTCCGGATCTTGGGTTCGCGGCAAGGTGTAGGTTCGCCTGATGAGGCTAACAGACCGAGGGTTCGTTGACATGAGAGAGGTTTGCGAGACCGTGGGTTCGTGGAGCTCAACTAAGGTTCGCCCAGGCGGCTAGGCTCGTGGATCTGCAAGAAGGCTCGGCAATGGGTGGGACGAACCCTAGGGTTTCGAAGGTTACAGGTTCGTCTCCCCCACGTCCTGCATCTGCCATCATCCTCATTTCCATCTTGCTTACTTGTTCTAAACCTGAGTATCATGAAACAAGTGATTCCCGAAAGATAGAGGTCGTGTTGATGATCTAGAACCGGCTAAAACTTGGGGTTGAACAAACACACACAAAAACCCTATTTTTCAGAATTTTCATGGCTTCGTACCTCGAATTTGGTTGGTTAAAATTCTAGATCCTTTGTACTTCCATGTAGAGGATGTCAAGAGCTTCGCTTAGGTTCAAGAATCATCCATTTTCGTGGAGAAACAAAGGAGATATGAAGGTTTTAGTGAAGTTTTTCTAGTGAGAGAGTGAGATGACGAAATTTCTAGAGAGAGAGAGGTATGAGGGCTGCATTAAATGAAGAAAATGAAGGAATTAAGGGCTTTTATGCCCCGGGTGGTTCCCCGCGTGTTCAGTCTCGCTCGGTGTCGGTTTCGCGTATTTTTACGTACGCGTCGTCACGATTTCTTAACTTGAATATTTTAGATTGTAAAATAGATTTCTTGAATTATTTGTGATGAGTTTCAAAATTGTAAAACGAAAATAAAATATTTTCCTTATGTTTATTTGATCGTTCGAAATCCGACCGTTGAACGACTACAATTACGTGTATACCCATAATTGCATACGTTTTTCGATCGTATTATTTATTTATTGACGTTTACTCGTAATTATAAGTTCAACATTCGTATCTTTATGGATCGTCACCCATAACTATACTCAGTCTCGCTTACGCATTACGATTTTTGTTTGATTAATTCTTTTGTCATACTATTCGTCACAACACTACACACTAACACTATCCCATTATACCGAACGCAGTATATGTATAGGGCATACCCAGAGTCCAGCTAATTGCCTTATCTACGCAAGCCCACCACTGTTTTGATATAATACAATACTGTTCTTGTCTAGCGTAATCGACTGTAAATAAATAATACATACTTGTTCCTAGTTGAATAAGATCCTATAACACACAAACACAATCATGAACACATGAATCACATTGACTGATTTAATATAAGTACAAATTGTTCTATCCCTGTTTACGACTACCATGACTAAATGCACAGATGTTACAGTCTCCCTTAGTTAAGGGAATTTCTTCCCGAAATTAACTAGCCGAAGGTACTGTAAAAAGATGCGGGTACTTAAGCTTCATCTTGTCTTCACGTTCCCAGGTGAACTCAGCACCATGTTTACCCTCCCATCGCACCTTTAAGATCGGAATACGGCTACATTTGAGTTTCTTGACTCCATAATCCATGATTTCTACCGGACGTTCTATGAATTGCATGTTGTTTCGAATCTGAATGTCTTCAAGTGGAATTTGAACATCATGATCAGCCAAACATTTCTTAAGACTCGATACATGAAACGTATCGTGAACATTGCTTAGCTCCACCAGAAGTTTGAGTTTTTAGGCTACGGGACCAATCCTTTCCAGGATTTCAAATGGTCCAACGTACCTTGGTGCAAGTTTCCCTTTCTTCCCAAATCGGACAACGCCTTTCTAGGGAGAAACCTTGAGTAAGACTCGGTCACCAACTTGAAACTCAAGCGGTTTCCGACGTCGATCAGCATAATTCTTTTGCAGATCCCTTGCGGCCTTAAGCCTTGATTGAATGATTGTGATCTTGTCTGTTGTTTCTTGAATGAGTTCAGGTCCTACGACCTGTGAGTCACCAACCTCGGTCCAACACACCGGTGATCGGCACTTCCTACCATATAAAGCTTCGAATGGTGCACATTGAATGCTTGTATGGTAGCTGTTGTTGTACGAAAACTCGATGAGTGGAAGATGAGTATCCCAACTCCCACCGAAGTCAATCACACAAGAACGAAGCATATCCTCGAGTGTTTGGATAGTTCTTTCGCTTTGACCGTCGGTTTGGGGATGATATGCCGTGCTAAGATTAACAGGGGTTCCCAAAGCCCTTTGCAATGTTTGCCAAAAGCAAGAAGTGAAACGACTATCACAATCAGATATGATTGATGTTGGAGTACCATGACGAGCGATGATTTCGTTGATGTACAAGGTGGCTAACTTCTCCATTTTGTAATCCTCTAGAATTGGGAGAAAATGAGCAGATTTGATGAGTCGATCGATGTCACACCCCTGCGCCGCGTGCGGAATCCACGGCGCGGTGACGTATGAACAGTTGAATCATGCACAAGTATTGAATAAGAACAACCACAATGGTTTACTACGTTGCATAATGTTAGACAATTGTTTAGTTACAGACAATCTAACTATCAAAATAAGACAACTACAGACCCAAAATATAGTTTACAAAATAAGACTCCAAACAAGACAATTAAACAATTAGGATTTAATGAGTTTCTATTTCATCCTAGCATGTTTCTTCATCTTGTTCTATCTTAATCGGTCTCCTTAGTTGTCCTTAGAATTCTTTAAACCTGATTACCTGAAACACGAGAAAAGTAACTGTCAACTACAGACGTAGTTGGAGAGAACAATAGGTTTAAATCATTTGTAAACATGAGTATATGATATAAGGCATAGGTAAGTTAAAGCAACATAATATTCACACGGATGAGCTGCAGTTAGTTTATAAAACAAATTTAAATATCAAGTCCCAAACCACGTTTGGAGTTAGATAATGTGTCAACAGTTTTGACAAAACCATATGTAACCGAAATCTGCAGTTAGTTTATAAAACAAATTTAAAAACTAACTGCAGCAATCGGCCTGCCCCAATGTGTGTGTACGCTTTCCCTTGTTGTGATTACCCAGTACTAACGCTAATGAATATGATACTTGATGCTTTGACAAGTTTGTTTACAACAATAGACACCATGTTTCTGAACCTTACTTTAACCGGATGTGTTAATGCCTTATTTGATAACATGAATTGAAAACCTAGATTTAATTCCACGAATTAAATCCTTTGTTTTGAATACCATGAAATGAATCTGTTGATTTGAATACCATGAAATGAACTACTTGATTTGAATACCATGATGTGAACCACTTGATTTAAATACCATGAAATGAACCACTTGATTTGAATACTATGATGTGAACCGCTTGATTTGAATACCATTATGTGAACCACTTGATTTGAATACCATGAAATGAACCACTTGATTTGAATACTATGATGTGAACCGCTTGATTTGAATACCATAAAATAGTGACCTTGTGTAACAACAAGGTTTATAACAAAAGAGTTTATAAAATCCTTTATTTAAAAGTGTTTATCCTTCATAAATACATTTGAGTAAATCGGTTACAAAACAGTTCAAAGATTCTTTATAAAACCTTTTTAGTGAAAAGAGTTTAATAATTGATAATTCCTTTAAAACAGTTGATGAATCCCTAGGATTCGTAAAATGAACCCATAATGTTTATAAGAATACACACACACCTTGTGTAATGAAATATGATTGTAAACGATTGGTTTGATCACGTGTTCCACCCCAAAACAGTTATAAAACAGTAAAAGAGGGGCTAAAGTTCTCACCTGTCTGCAGTAGACTCTGAACTAAAACAGATAGCAAGTAGCAAACAGGACTTCTAATTGTTTCCTATAACATTGTAATCATACATAAGATATAGGATTTATAATTGTATAGACTTTGATTCGTTGATTGACTTATGTTCTCTTGAACCTGATTATCACATGATAATTTGTTCTCATGATTATGATTGTTGTGAAAACTTGAAAGTTATGATTTGAATCACTGGATTGATCATGGGTCCAAGAAACGAATATGAAATGATCCTTTGTGCATAAATCTTATGCATAAAATGATAATTGTTTGCGAATTTGATAACCATTGATTAACATGACTTATGAAAAGATGTTCCAATTGTTTAAGTCTTGTGATTGTGACTTGATCCCATTATTAGTTTAAGTTGTAACGTAAACCAACTAAGATCAAATTACAATCACTTTGAGTTGTGGCCAACCATGGGCCATTTAGGTTAGCGATGGGCCAAGTGAAGGTGGTGTTGGGCCCAGTGAATGGGATGTTGGCCCAACAACTTGTATATAGGCCTCGTAACGCGCCCAAGCTCATATCGAGCTAATTAGGATCATAATGAACCGTATGGGCTTGGATTGGGCCTAAGGGACTTGAGTTGGGCCGTCCAATGTTCATGTAGGCCTTTTAAGCTTCTAAGTCAATATTGGGCCACTTAAGATCATCATGGGCCAAATAGGATCTAATTGGGCCTATCACCATTGTTTTGGGCCATAGGGTATTGAATTGGGCTACATGGAATTGGGTTGGGCCGAAGGGTTTATGGGTTGACAATCATGGGCAGCGAACCTTGTTCCACATCCCCCTAAGGTTCGGCTGAAGTTGTTCAAGGTCCAATGGTTCGTTGCATGGCTACTAAGGTTCGTGATCTTACAGGCTTTGGCTCATGTGGGTTCGTTTCTCATGAGAAAACATCAAGGTTCGGCCAAAGAACCTTACAAGGTTCGGCTGACATAGCTTCTGCCACACGAGCTAGGGTTCGTCAAGATGTATAAGGGTTCGCTGCATGTTGGTAAAGGCTCGTGAAAGCAAAGGTTCGTTCATGATCACCGAAGGTTCGCAGCAGTACGAAGGTTCGTGGATGCATGAAGACTGGTAACAGGTTCGTGAAGGCTACTAGGGTTCGTGGGATCCCTTGTGACTTCGTACAGATTCGTGAGAACCATTAGGGTTCGGCCTGCTGTGACTCACGAACCATGGGTTCGTTTCCCTTCGCAGGTTTGTCCAGAAAGGGTTCGGCCAGCGAACCTGTTACCCACATCAGCTCCATCATCAAACTTCTGGATCTAGACCACGATCTAAGTTGTTCTAACATCAATGATGATTGCTATAGGTGCGAAAACTCAAATAATGGTGCAAGAACCGGCTAAAACTTAGATTCGAACACTCACACGTAGAAAACCCTAATATCCGGATTTTTCAAGCTTCATTACCTCGAGATTGGCTGGGTGAATCTGTGAATATCTTGTACTTTCGTGTAGAGGATGTCGAGGGCTTCGCGTGGACACCAAGAATGATGAAATCCGTTGAGAAATAAGCGAGTTACGAACGTTTAAAGAGAGTTTTTCTAGAGAGAGAGAGGGTAGACGAAAATTTAGAGAGAGAAAGTGTTGTAGGTGAAATAAATGAGATAAATGATCTCATTCAAGGCTTTTATAGCCCGTATGGTATTCGGGTCCGTTTCGGTCGCTCGGTTCGCGTTTCCGATACGTAACGTGTATTTTACGCGGTTTTAAATAAAAGGAGTTGTTAAACTCATTAAAATGATGAGTTTCAAAATTGTAAAAATATAAAATAATTAATTTAATTATTTTTACTCTTCGTGTGTTGACAGATCGTTAAACACTCACAATTACGTGTATACCCGCAATCGCGTATGTTTTTCGATCGTATTAAATATTTAAAGTCGTTTAATCATAATTATAAGTTCAACATTCGTATCATTATGGATCGTCACCCATAACTATACTCAGTCTCGCTTACGTATTACGATTCTTGTTGAATTAATTGTCATAATATTCGTCTTAACACTACGCACCAACACTATCCTGTTACACCGAACGCAGTATATATATAGGGCTCACTCTCGCTGCCCACCACTGTTTCGATATAACACAATACTGTTCTTGCCTAGTGAACTCGACTGTAAATAAGTAATACATACTTGTCTCAAGAAATAATGATTCTAACACACAAGCACATAATGAACACATGAATCACATTGATTTACTGGACATTGACACACACTGTTCTAACACTGTTTACGACTACCATGACTAAATGCACAAATGTTACAGTCTCCCCTAGTTAAGGGAATTTCGTCCCGAAATTAACTAGCCGAAGATACTGTAAAAAGATGAGGGTACTTAAGCTTCATCTGGTCTTCACGTTCCCAGGTGAACTCAGCACCGCGTTTGCCCTCCCATCGTACCTTTACGATCGGGATACGGCTGCGTTTAAGTTTCTTGACCCCATGATCCATGATTTAAACTGGACGTTCAGTGAATTGCATGTTGTTCTGAATCTGTATGTCTTCCAGTGGAATCTGAACATCATGATCTGCCAAGCATTTCTTAAGATTCGATACATGAAAGGTATCGTGAACATTGCTTAGCTCCACTGGAAGTTTGAGTTTGTAGGCTACGGGACCAATCCGTTCCAGGATCTCAAAAGGTCCAACGTACCTTGGTGCAAGTTTCCCTTTCTTCCCGAATCGGACAACGCCTTTCCAGGGAGAAACTTTGAGTAAGACTCGGTCACCGACTTGAAACTCAAGCGGTTTCCGACGTCGATCAGCATAACTCTTTTGCCGATCTCGTGCGGCCTTAAGCCGTGACTGAATGATTGTGATTTTGTCTGATGTTTCCTGAATGAGTTCTGGTCCTACGACCTGTGAGTCACCAATCTCGGTCCAACAGACCGGTGATCGGCACTTTCTACCATATAAAGCTTCGAATGGTGCACATTGAATGCTCGTATGATAGGTATTGTTATATATGAAAACTCAATGAGTGGGAGATGAGTGTCCCAACTTCCACCGAAGTCAATGACACAAGAACGAAGCATGTCTTCAAGTGTTTGGATAGTCCTTTCGCTTTGGCCGTCGGTTTGAGGATGATACGCCGTGCTAAGATTAACACGCGTTCCCAAAGCCTTTTGCAATGATTGCCAAAAGCGAGAAGTGAAACGACTATCACGATCAGATATGATTGATGTTGGAGTACCATGTCGTGCAATGATTTCGTTGATGTACAATGTGGATAACTTCTCCATCTTGTAATCCTCTCGGATAGGGAGAAAATGAGAAGATTTGGTTAGTCGATCAACGATCACCCAAATCGAATCGTAACCTCGCGGAGTTCTCGGCAACTTTGTTATGAAATCCATGGAAATTTGCTCCCATTTCCATTGAGGAATTTCAGGTTGCTGCAGAAGTCCCGAAGGTTTTTGATGTTCTGCTTTGACCTTTGAACATGTAAGACATTTTCCCACATACAGTGCTATGTCTTTCTTCATTCCCGGCCACCAGTAAGATGTCCTCAAGTCCTGATACATCTTGTCGGCTCCAGGATGAACTGAGTATCGCGACTTATGAGCCTCATCACAGATGAGTGTGCGCAATTCTTCAGACTTTGGAATCCAAATGCGGCCGTTGAGATATAGCACCCCATCAGCTCGAGGTTCTAGTTTCTTCTCAATGTCACAATCCAAGTCTGTCTTGAGTTGATTGTCTGTTACTACTTGTTGTTGTGCAATGCGAATCAAGTCTTTCAAGTTTGGTTGTGTGTTGATCTCCATGGCTCTTACACGAATTGGTTTGACTGGTTCCTTGCGACTAAGAGCATCCGCCACCACATTGGCTTTACCCGGATGGTAACGAATCTCACAGTCGTAATCAGTTAGAACCTCAACCCAACGCCGTTGTCTCATGTTGAGTTCTTTCTGATTTAGAATGTGTTGTAGGCTCTTGTGGTCTGTATAGATAACACATTTAGTACCATACAGGTAGTGTCTCCAAATCTTCAATGCAAATACCACAGCCCCTAACTCAAGGTCATGAGTAGTGTAATTCTTCTCGTGAACCTTAAGTTGTCTTGAAGCATAAGCAATGACCTTGTCCCGTTGCATAACTACACAACCGAGACCAAGGTTTGAAGCATCACAGTAGACAATGAAATCGTCACTGCCTTCTGGAAGACTAAGGATAGGGGAGTTGCATAACTTCTGTTTAAGAAGTTGAAATGCATCTTCCTGTTTCTGTCCCCATATAAACACTTGACTTTTCTGAGTTAGTGTGGTAAGTGGCAAGGCTATCTTAGAGAAGTTTGCAATGAATCTTCTGTAATAACCTGCCAAACCCAGAAATGAACGAATCTCTGTTGGAGTAGATGGGGTAGTCCAGTTCTTAATCGCCTCAATCTTCGCCGGATCTACATGTATCCCATCTTTGTTTATGACATGTCCTAAGAAGTGAACCTCCTTTAGCCAAAATTCACACTTTGAGAATTTAGCATAAAGTTGTTCCTCTCTTAGTAGTTCCAAGACTTTCTTCAAATGATCCTCATGTTCTTGTTCTGACTTGGAATAAATCAGTATATCATCAATAAAGACGATAACAAACTGATCCAAGTAAGGCCTACAGACTCGATTCATCAAGTCCATGAACACTGCGGGTGCATTGGTCAGCCCAAATGGCATAACCACAAACTCATAGTGTCCATATCGAGTCCTAAATGCCGTCTTTGGTATATCCTCATCATTTACTCTCAACTGATGATACCCGGATCGCAAATCAATCTTAGAGAAGCAAGTTGCTCCCTGTAATTGATCAAACAGATCATCGATCCTGGGCAGAGGATATCTATTCTTGATTGTCAACTTGTTCAGCTCACGATAATCGATACACATACGAAATGAACCGTCTTTCTTTTTAACAAAGAGAACCGGAGCTCCCCATGGAGAGAAACTCGGTCTTATGAAACCTTTGTCTAAAAGTTCTTGAAGCTGACTAGACAGTTCTTGCATCTCAGACGGTGCTAATCGATACGGTGACTTCGCCACTGGGTTTGCTCCAGGGACGAGATCAATTCTAAACTCCACTTGTCGGACTGGTGGTAGTCCAGGCAAGTCTTCTGGAAATACATCTGGATAATCTCTGATAACTGGAACGTCTCCAACTGCTTTCTTTTCAGGTTTCTTTTCCACCACGTGAGCTAGGAAAGCGTAATATTTCTTCTTCAAGTACTTCCTCGCCTTGATGCACGATACAATCTTCAATCCGCGGCATGGTTTCTCGCCGTAGACTATCATCGTTTCGCCGGACGGTAGGGGAATTCGGATAAGTTTCTCAGAGCATACGATTTCAGCATTGTTCTTGGATAACCAATCCATTCCTACTACGACTTCGAAACTTTCGAGAGTCATAGGAATGAGATCGATGGAAAAGAGATGGTCATTTAATCTTAGCTCACAAGCATGAATTATGGAATCTACAACTATGGTCTTACCATTCGCTACTTCTACAGTATAAGGAGCAGTAAGTGTGGATAGTTGCATATTAAGCAAAGAAGCAGTATGAGTAGAGATAAAACTTTTATCGGCACCAGTATCAAATATGATAGGAACATAATGATCATTGATAAGAAATGTACCCGTGATGACTGCCGGCTCTTCACGTGCTTCAGCAGTTCCAATAACAAAAGCACGAGCAGCAGCAGTATTGTTGTTAAGTTTTGGACACTGATTTCTGAAGTGTCCCTCTGCTCCACAATTATAACAGGCCCTTCCACCTGTAGCAGCAGTGGTAGTGGTAGCAGTAGTTGCAGCAGCAAGATGAGCAGCTCGGCATGTAGCTGCAAAGTGTCCCATACGCCCACATTTGAGACACTTCTTGCATGGAGTGTGGGTAAGGTGAAGGTATTGGCATTTGGTGCAAAGTGGAAATGTGCCAGTATAAGACTTTCTGGCGTTAGCAGGTTGTGGCATAGCAGTGATAGATGTGGCATGAGTAGGTGTAGCCGCAGTCAACGCTGCAAAGTTCTTGATTGTCTTTTGTTTCTTCTTCTTGTGATGGTGCTGTTCAGGCTTCTTGCCTTCTTCAATCTGTGCTCTCTTGAATCCCTTTCGGGTGAGCACCCCAGACTTCACATACTCTTCAGTAAGAGTAGCACCAAGTTGAATGGCTGCCTCCAAAGTAGTAGGGTTATTACCCATGACAGTTCCCCTGACTACTAAGGGTAGACCTTCAATGTATTTCTCTATCCTGCGGGATAGAGGAGTAACCAAATGTGGTACCAGAATACACAACTCATGGAATCGGGTTGTATACTTCGCGTTCTCTCCACTATCTTGCACCAGATTCCACATCTCTACCTCGAGTTTCTTCAGTTCATGACGTGGACAAAACTTTTCCACAAGCAGATTCTTGAAACCGTCCCACGGTAAAGCTAAAGCGACTTCGCGTCCTCTGGTGTTCTTTTCAGAATTCCACCAAGTGAGTGCACCCTTATGAAAAGCACTTGAGGCCATCTTGACCTTCAGATTCTCAGGGCATCCAGTGAAGTCGAGAATGTCTTCAATGCTTTCCAGCCATTGCAGTAGTCCGGTAGCTCCCTCGGTACCAGAGTACTTAGGAGGCTTAGCATCGTTGAACTGCTTGAAAGTAAAGTTAGCAGTTCCAGCGTTAGTGGCATTTGAGTTGTGTGCGGAATCACTGGTACTTCCCCGAAGATTCTGGGTGATATCAGTGACCATACTAGGAATCACATCCCGCATATGAACCGCGATAGCTCGAGCAATCTTGTTGATCTCATCGTCGTTGCCACTTGTTGAACCCTCTCCGTTAGGATCACGTCGGGGAGGCATTCTACGAATAGAAGCCACAAGTGGGTCAGTAATGAGGAAGGATACAATTGAATTTTCATGATAAGGTCAGTAATATATCCATACTACTAGTATTATCATTCAATTGTAATATGATCCAGTACACGTATAAGTTATCAACTTATTTGCATACTTATCATGTGAATATGTACGATGTCTCATGATCTCACCACCAAATCTACACACTGACACTTTCCCGATATACCGAAAACAGCTTATATATAGGGCTCACTCTCGCTGCCCACCACCGTTTCGATATACCACGATCATGCCCTTGCTAGCATCTGGCAACACGTTTGTACTGATTTCCAAGTGTGTTCCATTGATTAAGAATCTCATGATCTTTGATCAACTTGAACTATGATTGATTCCATGATTGAACCATGATTATGTTATGTGTGCACCTACTAACAGTTGTTAACATGTAGAACTAAATCATACGTGTGTTCTACACTTTCCTGTTAACCTATGTCAGTAAGTACTAATGATGTAATCATTTAAGAATTTCACTTAAGGTTTACATCTAAAGAATGTTCACAACTTGATTGATTCACCATAATGTTTGGTTCATCCAAGTTTGAATTGCACTATGATTTGATTCACCAATGATTGTTTCCCAAATGTTTGTATCCCATGTGTTTGACTAACGTTCAATGATTCCAGTTGATCCCGAATCCTCACTCCAAATACGAACGCCGGATTCCCCCTAACATACTGAAATAAGCTTATATATAGGGTAAGCTCTCACCGACCCACCACTTACCTCAACACGTCAGCGTTAATCCGTCGTCTATATTTGGGGCTAAGATTCCAACTGTTGATTGATTATGATTGTTTCATGATTTCTCCTGTTCTGTGACTACGATGATGATTATGTAAACCATGGTTCTTAATTTACTTAGAAATTAAAACCTTAGGTTTTAGCATGTGTGTCCTAGGTTAATTAACCTAGGTTCTCAATACCTACGGTATCGAGTATAATGATCTCTTGTGAGAACTTCAACTAAAGAATACTGTTACACAGATTCTAAGTTATAAAGTTCCTATGATAATGAACACCTGATAATGATAACAATGACAAGGATTTCAAATCAAGATTCTAAATTAATAGTTCTTGACCTTTGAATTCCTATAATGAGCATGACAAGGATTTCAAATCAAGACTCTAAATTAATAGATCTTGACATTTGAATTCCTATAATGAATATGACAAGGATTTCAAATCAAGATTCTAAATTAATAGATCTTGACCTTTGAATTCCTATAATGGATATGACAAGGACTTTAGATCAAAGATACCAATCTTTGCCTCTAAATCCTACACTGAACATGACAAGGACTTTAGATCAAAGATACCAATCTTTGCCTCTAAATCCTATAATGAATATGACAAGAAATTCATATCAAAGATACTGAAAATACAGATCTTTGCCTCCGAATTTCTATAATGATCTCTGTGTGAGAATTTCAGATCAAGGATACTAAGAATACAGATCCTTGCCTCTGAAATCCTTAAATGCATATGTGTGAGAATTTAATCCGGTTTCTAAAATTATAGAATTCCGATTCAAATTCTTTGACTCGATGTCTAATCTTAGAAAAATGTCCCTAAGATCTTTCAAGCTTATTGTAGACTTAATGCTCACTTAAGTTACTTAGATCCTAAGTTCCTCAAGCCTATAGCACTTAGTCCTATTGGGTAGCTTAGGTTATAGTCTAGGTCGTTAAACATTGGGTTTTTCCTAGTTCTCTACAACCTTGGCTCTGATACCAACCTGTCACACCCCTGCGCCGCGTACGGAATCCACGGAGCGGTGACGTATGAACAGTTGAATCATGCACAAGTATTGAATAAGAACAACCACAATGGTTTACTACGTTGCATAATGTTAGACAATTGTTTAGTTACAGACAATCTAACTATCAAAATAAGACAACTATAGACCCAAAATATAGTTTACAAAATAAGACTCCAAACAAGACAATTAAACAATTAGGATTTAATGAGTTTCTATTCCATCCTAGCATGTTTCTTCGTCTTGTTCTATCTTAATCGGTCTCCTTAGTTGTCCTTAGAATTCTTTAAACCTGATTACCTGAAACACGTGAAAAGTAACTGTCAACTACAGACGTAGTTGGTGAGAACAATAGGTTTAAATCATTTGTAAACATGAGTATATGATATAAGGCATAGGTAAGTTAAAGCAACATAAGATTCACACGGATGAGCTGCAACCCAAACTAACATCAAGTAAGAAAATGAGTGTAAACAGTCCAATCACTGTTTGCACAAGAGTCAACATATAATATCAAGTCCCAAACCACGTTTGGAGTTAGATAATGTGTCAACAGTTTTGATAAAACCATATGTAACCGAAATCTGCAGTTAGTTTATAAAACAAATTTAAAAACTAACTGCAGCATCGGCCTGCCCCAATGTGTGTGTCCGCTTTCCCTTGTTGTGATCACCCAGTACTAACGCTAATGAATATGATACTTGATGCTTTGACAAGTTTGTTTACAACAATAGACACCATGTTTCTGAACCTTACTTTAACCGGATGTGTTAATGCCTTATTTGATAACATGAATTGAAAACCTAGATTTAATTCCACGAATTAAATCCTTTGTTTTGAATACCATGAAATGAATCTGTTGATTTGAATACCATGAAATGAACCACTTGATTTGAATACCATGATGTGAACCACTTGATTTGAATACCATGAAATGAACCACTTGATTTGAATACTATGATGTGAACCGCTTGATTTGAATACCATGATGTGAACCACTTGATTTGAATACCATGAAATGAACCACTTGATTTGAATACTATGATGTGAACCGCTTGATTTGAATACCATAAAATAGTGACCTTGTGTAACAACAAGGTTTATAACAAAAGAGTTTATAAAATCCTTTATTTAAAAGTGTTTATCCTTCATAAATACATTTGAGTAAATCGGTTACAAAACAGTTCAAAGATTCTTTATAAATGCTTTTTAGTGAAAAGAGTTTAATAATTGATAATTCCTTTAAAACAATTGATGAATCCCTAGGATTCGTAAAATGAACCCATAATGTTTATAAGAATACACACACACCTTGTGTAATGAAATATGATTGTAAACGATTGGTTTGATCACGTGTTCCACCCCAAAACAGTTATAAAACAGTAAAAGAGGGGCTAAAGTTCTCACCTGTCTGCAGTAGACTCTGAACTAAAACAGATAGCAAGTAGCAAACAGGACTTCTAATTGTTTCCTATAACATTGTAATCATACATAAGATATAGGATTTATAATTGTATAGACTTTGATTCGTTGATTGACTTATGTTCTCTTGAACCTGATTATCACATGATAATTTGTTCTCATGATTATGATTGTTGTGAAAACTTGAAAGTTATGATTTGAATCACTGGATTGATCATGGGTCCAAGAAACGAATATGAAATGATCCTTTGTGCATAAATCTTATGCATAAAATGATAATTGTTTGCGAATTTGATAACCATTGATTAACATGACTTATGAAAAGATGTTCCAATTGTTTAAGTCTTGTGATTGTGACTTGATCCCATTATTAATTTAAGTTGTAACGTAAACCAACTAAGATCAAATTACAATCACTTTGAGTTGTGGCCAACCATGGGCCATTTAGGTTAGCGATGGGCCAATTGAAGGTGGTGTTGGGCCCAGTGAATGGGATGTTGGCCCAACAACTTGTATATAGGCCTCGTAACGCGCCCAAGCTCATATCGAGCTAATTAGGATCATAATGAACCGTATGGGCTTGGATTGGGCCTAAGGGACTTGAGTTGGGCCGTCCAATGTTCATGTAGGCCATTTAAGCTTCTAAGTCAATATTGGGCCACTTAAGATCATCATGGGCCAAATAGGATCTAATTGGGCCTATCACCATTGTTTTGGGCCATAGGGTATTGAATTGGGCTACATGGAATTGGGTTGGGCCGAAGGGTTTATGGGTTGACAATCATGGGCAGCGAACCTTGTTCCACATCCCCCTAAGGTTCGGCTGAAGTTGTTCAAGGTCCAATGGTTCGTTGCATGGCTACTAAGGTTCGTGATCTTACAGGCTTTGGCTCATGTGGGTTCGTTTCTCATGAGAAAACATCAAGGTTCGGCTAACATAGCTTCTGCCACACGAGCTAGGGTTCGTCAAGATGTATAAGGGTTCGCTGCATGTTGGTAAAGGCTCGTGAAAGCAAAGGTTCGTTCATGATCACCGAAGGTTCGCAGCAGTAGGAAGGTTCGTGGATGCATGAAGACTGGTAACAGGTTCGTGAAGGCTACTAGGGTTCGTGGGATCCCTTGTGACTTCGTGCAGATTCGTGAGAACCATTAGGGTTCGGCCTGCTGTGACTCACGAACCATGGGTTCGTTTCCCTTCGCAGGTTTGTCCAGAAAGGGTTCGGCCAGCGAACCTGTTACCCACATCAGCTCCATCATCAAACTTCTGGATCTAGGCCACGATCTAAGTTGTTCTAACATCAATGATGATTGCTATAGGTGCGAAAACTCAAATAATGCTGCAAGAACTGGCTAAAACTTAGATTCGAACACTCACACGTAGAAAACCCTAATATCCGGATTTTTCAAGCTTCATTACCTCGAGCTTGGCTGGGTGAATCTGCGAAAATCTTGTACTTTCGTGTAGAGGATGTCGAGGGCTTCGCGTGGACACCAAGAATGACGAAATCCGTTGAGAAATAAGCGAGTTACGAACGTTTAAAGAGAGTTTTTCTAGAGAGAGAGAGGGTAGACGAAAATTTAGAGAGAGAAAGTGTTGTAGGTGAAATAAATGAGATAAATGATCTCATTCAAGGCTTTTATAGCCCGTATGGTATTCGGGTCCGTTTCGGTCGCTCGGTTCGCGTTTCCGATACGTAACGCGTATTTTACGCGGTTTTAAATAAAAAGAGTTGTTAAACTCATTAAAATGATGAGTTTCAAAATTGTAAAAATATAAAAGAATTAATTTAATTATTTTTACTCTTCGTGTGTTGACAGATCGTTAAACACTCACAATTACGTGTATACCCGCAATCGCGTATATTTTTCGATGTATTAAATATTTAAAGTCGTTTAATCATAATTATAAGTTCAACATTCGTATCATTATGGATCGTCACCCATAACTATACTCAGTCTCGCTTACGTATTACGATTCTTGTTGAATTAATTGTCATAATATTCGTCTTAACACTACGCACCAACACTATCCTGTTACACCGAACGCAGTATATATATAGGGCTCACTCTCGCTGCCCACCACTGTTTCGATATAACACAATACTGTTCTTGCCTAGTGAACTCGACTGTAAATAAGTAATACATACTTGTCTCAAGAAATAATGATTCTAACACACAAGCACATAATGAACACATGAATCACATTGATTTACTGGACATTGACACACACTGTTCTAACACTGTTTACGACTACCATGACTAAATGCACAAATGTTACAATCGACGATCACCCAAATCGAATCGTAACCCCGTGGAGTTTTCGGCAACTTAGTTATGAAATCCATGGAAATTTGCTCCCATTTCCATTGAGGAATTTCAGGTTGCTACAGAAGTCCTGAAGGTTTCTGATGTTCTGCCATGACTTTGGAACTCGTTAGACATTTCCCGACATACAATGCTATGTCTTTCTTCATTCCGGGCCACCAGTAAGATGTCCTCAAGTCTTGGTACATCTTATCGGCTCCTGGATGAACTGAGTATCGCGACTTATGAGCCTCATCACAGATGAGGGTGCGCAATTCTTCTGACTTTGGAATCCACATGCAGCCGTTGAAGTATAAAACCCCGTCAGCTCGAGGTTCTAGTTTACCCTCAACTCCGTTGTCTAAGTCTGCCTTTAGTGCAATACGAATCAGATCTTTCAAGTTTGGTTGTGTGTTGATCTCCATGGCCCTTACACGAATTCGTTTGACTGATTCCTTACGACTAAGAGCATCCGCCACCACATTGGCTTTACCCGGATGGTAACGAATCTCCCAGTCATAATCAGTTAGAAGCTCAACCCAACGCTGTTGTCTCATGTTGAGTTCTTTCTGATTGAGGATGTGTTTTAGGCTCTTGTGGTCTGTATAGATGACACATTTAGTACCATACAGGTAGTGCCTCCAAATCTTCAATGCAAAGACCACAGCCCCTAACTCAAGGTCATGAGTTGTATAATTTTTCTCGTGAACCTTAAGTTGTCTTGAAGCTTATGCAATCACCTTGTCCCGTTGCATAAGTACACAACCGAGTCCAAGGTTTGAAGCATCACAGTAAACAATAAAATCATCACTGCCTTCTGGAAGACTAAGGATAGGGGAGTTGCATAACTTCTGTTTAAGAAGTTGAAATGCATCTTCTTGTTTTTGTCCCCATATGAAAGCTTGAATTTTCTGAGTCAGAGTGGTAAGTGGCAAGGCGATCTTTGAATAGTTCGCAATGAACATTCTGTAGTAACCTGCCAGACCCAGAAATGAACGAATTTCTGTTGGAGTAGATGGGGTAGTCCAGTTCTTAATCGCTTCAATCTTTGCTTGATCTACGTGTATCCCATCTCTATTTATAACGTGACCTAAGAAATGAACTTCCTTTAACCAAAATTCAGATTTAGAGAATTTGGCGTACAGCTGTTCAGTTCTTAGCAGTTCTAAGACCTTCCTCAAATGATCCTCATGTTCTTGCTCCGTCTTGGAATAAATCAGTATATCATCAATGAAGACGATAACAAACTAATCTAAGTATGGCCTGCAGACTCGATTCATCAGGTCCATGAACACTGCCGGTGCATTGGTCAGTCCAAATGGCATAACCACGCACTCGTAGTGTCCATATCGAGTCCTAAAAGTAGTCTTTGGTATATCCTCATCATTTACCCTGAGCTGGTGATACCCGGATCGTAGATCAATTTTAGAAAAGCAAGTCGCTCCCTGTAATTGATCAAACAGATCATCGCTCCTAGGTAGAGGATATATGTTCTTGACTGTCAACTTGTTTAACTCACGATAGTCGATGCACATACGAAATGAACCATCTTTCTTCTAGACAAAGAGAACCGGAGCTCCCCAGGGAGAGAAACTCGGTCTAATGAAACCTTTCTCTAGAAGCTCTTGAAGTTGACTAGACAATTCTTGCATCTCAGACGATGCTAATCCGTATGGTGACTTCGCCACTGGGTTTGCTACAGGGACGAGATCGATTCTAAACTCCACTTGCCTGATCGGTGGTAGTCCAGGCAAGTCTTCTGGGAATACGTCCGGGTAATCTCTGATGACGGAACGTCTCCAACTGTTTTCTTTTCAGGTTTCTTCTCCACCACGTGAGCCAGGAATGCATAGTATTTCTTCTTCAGGTACTTCCTAGCCTTGATACACGACACAATCTTCAATCCGCGGCAGGGTTTCTCGCCGTAAACATGCATCATTTCACCGGACGGTAAGGGAATTCGAATAAGTTTCTCCGAGTATACAATTTCGGCGTGGTTTTTGGATAACCAATCCATTCCTACTACTACTTCGAAGATTTTGAGTGTCATAAGAATAAGATCGATGAGGAAAAGATGATCGTTTAACCATAATTCACAATCACGAATTATTGAATTCACAAGTATGGTCTTACCATCCGCTACTTCTACGGTGTAAGGAGCAGTAAGTATAGATGGTTGTATATTAAACAGGGAAGCAGTGTTAGTAGAGACAAAACTTCTATCCGCACCAGTGTCAAATATGATAGAAACATAGTGATCATTAATGAGAAATGTACCCATGACGACTGCCGGCTCCTCACGTGCTTCGGTAGCTCCGATAACAAAGGCACGAGCAGTAGCAGTTGTAGCAGCCTGGTTAAGTTTTTGGCACTGGTTTTTGAAGTGTCCTTCTGCTCCATAGTTATAACAAGCCCTTCCACCTGTAGTAGTAGGAACGGTTGTATTGGTAGCAGCAGCAAGATGAGTGGCTCGACATGTTGCGGCCAAGTGTCCAAACCTCCCACACTTGAGACATTTTCTGCATGGAATCATGGGTAGGTGATGGTATTGGCATTTGGTGCAAAGTGGGTACAGACCAGTATAAGGCTTTCTGGTCGTAGCAGGTTGTGGCATGGCATTAACGGGAGTGGCTTGCACAGCTGTAGTTGCAGTCAAGGCTGCATAGTGTAGGACCAAGAATGATCTCGAAAACAACAAGAAATCAATAGAAATATGCTCAACAGCCACTAGAATAGTGCGGAATCCTATTCTAGGGTTTTCCAATCGAAACCGACAGCAACCGTGGTGATACGAAGGTAAGAGAAGAACGTTTGAGTGAAGATCGAACACCACGAGCAAAGAATCGAAGTTGGACAGCGAGAAACTCTCAAATCTCCAAGGGTTTGACACTTGAGTGCTTTAGGACGAATGAGGTTTCTCAGATGTTAGGGTTGAAATGATTTTGAACTTGTATTTATAGGCAGTTGACATTCGGCCGAATGAGAGGCCGAAACAACTCATTCGGCGAATGACTCCTATCGAATAGGTAATTCAGTCGAATGAGTCATTCGGCGAATGACTCATTCGCCGAATATAGACATACTCTATTCTCATTCGCCGAATGACTTCATACTCTAGAGTCATTCGGCCAAATGAGCAATACTCATACTCAATTAAACAATAAACCAAATCACCCAATCATATAATCAAATAATTAAAACATAAACATTAAGAACAATATAAAAAGACAACTTCCATTAATAACTTGAATTTTACAAGATGAATATTACAAAATAGAACTAGGGACAATAAGTGCATCTACAAACTCCCCCTTGGACCTAGTTCAGCTTGTGGAAGTGTCTTTCTTGAAATACTTTGCCGAGATAGCTTTCCAGTCAGCTCCAGCATGGATCTTGAAAATGCTGCAGAGACGGATCATTCTCATAAACTACAATGCTTGCACCATGTCTTGAACATCAAAGAAAATCTGGTGCCTAAACAGAGCTTGGACATCTTTGTGAGATAGATTGGTCAACCACATAGGCTCAAATATCCTCACAGTCTCGCACTGCTTGTCCTTGCACAAAACAATCACAGCCTCGCCAGTATGCCCATCATAATACCACCATCGGAAGCCATCCATAAAGTCTTGTCGCATTTTCCGTAAAGGAATCTTCTTCAAAACTTTAGGAGGAAGCCACTTCAGGATAACCTTATGCTTCCGAGTGTCTCCATCAATCTCTGGCAAATAATAACGTTCAGGCTGTTGGGGCTGAAAGTTCACCCATCTCTTTCTGTACTCATACTGGATTTGCCTAGAGAACCAGGCAGACATTCCTGAATCTTCACTGTATAGCAACTTCAGACGAGCTAATTGATTTACTTCGAAGCCTGGCAACGTCTTAAAGTCATGAGGATGTTTGAAGTAATCTATCCCTCTTTCTCTTTTCACTACATAGCATCCGAGGTCGAGAAAGTATGCCCAGCTCAAGATTTGACCTCTAGCCTTGTAGCCTTTGGTTCTGTAGACTTTCTTGTGTGTTGCTGGCATCTTCTCGGTGCTCTGTTTCTTTAAGCCCCCCAGTAAGCCTCCCACTCTTCTTTTCTTTTTCTCTTTTCATCGGCTTCGGACTTGCTGGCTTCAACTTGTTCTTCCAAATATCTGACCTGAAGATCCTCTGTTTCTTGATCAAATGGTTCAGTAAATGTAGGCAACTCATCCTCAGCTAATGTGTACTTAGGATATTCCTCGTCCGTGATATCCTCCAAAATAACTTCATCAATATCATCAAAGAGTTCTGGCTCTGGCTCATCAACAATAGGAACAGAGGTATCATCAGTGATCACCTCATCAGGATTTAACCTGAAAAGCTCAGCAATTTGTTCCTTTGTTAGGCCGTGAATGATTTCTCCCTCCTCCTTGTCATATTTGACTGAGTGCTGTATGATGCCTTGAGCGTCCAAAATCATGGTAAGAGTCTCGTCTAACCGACGTCTCAACGGCACATCTTCTACTTCCTCAGTAGCTTCAGGATCAGCTGTCTTTGAAGGAGACGAAGGAGGAGGAGCCTGAGCCTTCTTGTCATTTGCCTTCTTGGACCGGATCTCAGATGAGGTAGGGATTTGATCATCATTGTCATCATCACCATCAGTACTCGATGAATCAGAAGACCCACTCCCAGATCCGTCCTTATCGTCATCATCATCGTCAGACACATCATCTTTGTCTGAGTCTTCATAATCAACTTGTTCCTCCTCAGACTCTTCTTCTTCTTCATCATCTTCCTTGTCTGAATCATCGGAACGAGCAGCAGAGCCTTCTATCCGAGGAGTACTATCCTTGAGACTGTCTAACTGATCTGCTAGTCTAGCATTCTCAGTCTCCAAGGTAAGTATCCTATCACTGAAGTCAGTGACTGTCAAGGCAAGCTGATGATGTTCATCTATGTACTTCAGCAGCTGTTGCTCCTGTTGAGCAGACCTGGCCCTTAGATCAGCTCTCTAATCTGCGGCCTGTAAAAGCAAAGTATCCTGCTCTTCCAATCTCTTTGTGAGCTGAGCAATGACCAGCTCTTGCTCCCTGTTCTTCCTCTCTTGTTCCATGCTACTCTCCATTAATCTAAGTACCATATTGTTCAGTGTGCTCAGCTGATCAACAACTGACACAGTAGGTATAGACAAATCAGCACGTGAGATGGAGGGACCAGAGGAAGCAGCTGTAAATATGAGTGCCTGAGTCACCAAAGTGGTCAGAGGGGCAATAGTAGCACGAACATGAGTTGCCCTTGACCTGGTCAGTGACGAAACTGAAACAGCTGCTACTGATGTAACAGCCGTTGTCAGTTCTGACCTTCTCTGGAATGAGAACCTCGACCTCTTCCCTCTCCCTGCCCTGGAAGATGTAGGCTGAGAAGTAGTAGGAGATGTAACCACAGTAACAGGTGCAGAAAACCGAGGTGGAGGAGATAAATCAAACTCTGGAACAAATGAAGGATCAGCAATCTCCTCCATCTCTTCTTCACTCCTCTTTCTCTTCCTCATCACCATTGTTCCTCCTATCATCACTTTCTCAAACTCATCATCATGAGTCTCTTCAGAATCAGAACTTTCATCATCACCATCACCAGCTTCTCCTTCATCTTCACTTGAGTCCTCAGACTCAACATCACCTTCTGCAGAATGAGGGACTGTAGCATCAAGAGGAGCAGTCACTGTGGAGGTAGAAGTAATCAGAAACTCTAACTCCATCAGTGAATCAATATCGACTTCCTCCTCTGCAGCCAAGGAGGTGCTAACACCTGTATCAGAAGTCATAGCGACTGTGCCTACAGTCATCATGCTCACACCTTCTGAGCTAGCACCACCAACAACAACATCATCATCAGCACCACCAGCACCACTACCACTTGCACCAACACCAACATCACCCTCAACATTATCAGCTCCACCATCATCATCTCCTCCATCATCTGGCACAACAATATCCTCAACATCAGACTCAGACTCGTCATGTCTCCATCTCCGACCAGCAGGAGCTCCATAATCTGGCCTAGAGAGATGTCCAAATAAAGATCTAGAAGCTAGTTTCCTCTCTTTGCCTCTGTATGACATCACCCGGTTGAGGGTGAGGTCATTCATGTGCTCCAGCTTGATGATGTCAGAATCAATCTTTGGTAGATCAGGCAACTGGGCATCAATCAACTGTTGCATAAATCTCGGGTACATCAAAAACTTCTTGTCTCCCTTCAAAGTGACATTCTCTTTCATGTGAGTGAAGACCATCTCAGAGAAGTTGAATGGTCTGTTCAGCACCAGGGCTACGAAAGCACACTGAATTGTCTCTCGCATGTCATCAAATCCACCTCTCCTGGATCCTAAACAATGAATCAGCACATGCGCAAGATACTTGAACTGAGGTGACATGTACGCTTTGTTGAGAATCCCAGCTCCGAGATCTCCTTCATACTTGCACCGCATAAAGCATCCACGGACCAAGTATCGATCTAACATAAAAGGCTGATCCGGAGAATCCTGAAAGCCACAGACCCTCCTATGTGTTCTGCTGAAATCACCACATCATGCCCAAGAACCTTCCCTCTAATCACAGAGGTCCAGCCTCACAATCGATATCAGCCGAAGCCCAGAAATCCTGTTGATGCGACTGATATGGCACATGTATTGTGGATATGCTGTAAAGATCCTCGAACGCCTGAGAAAAGTAATAATCTCAGTGTAGTGCTTATCGTTCAGAGTGGTAAGATCTAAGTGTGCGCAGATGTTGTTCTTCGTCACCGATTTGTATCTGGCCATTCTGAAAAAGAACATATAAGAACATGTTAGAACCATTCAGATAACTTCAAAAGTTGAATTCAGATAAAAATCAGAACTTAGAAACATTTCAGACTGATTTGCCGAATGACAGATAAACTGGCGAATGAACACATTCGCCGAATGAGTCATTCGTCGAATGAACTGCATTTGACGAATGGAACACATTCGCCGAATGACATTGAAGGAATGAGTCATTCGTCGAATGAGTTTCATTCGCCGAATGAGTTTCATTCGCCGAATGAGTTTCATTCGCCGAATGAGACATTCGCCGAATGGCGTCATTCGGCTGGATTTGAAATTTCAAACCCTTATCAATATGATGATCAAATTAGTCCACAAAACATGTAAATACACACTCAGAAACCTCCGACTAACAAGTTTAAAACATGGCAAAGTTTAGTTTAAGTCCGTTTTGACCACTTATTTCAAAGGCAATCCAAGAAACCCTAAAACACAAAACTATGATCTGAATAAGATGATTTCACGGTTGGAAATCAATGATTTTTGTTCCCCAAGTACCTGAAATGTAATAGAATTTGAATATCAGAAGCAGGGTGAAGATCAAACACTAGACAACGATCGAATGAGTAAAAATAGGTGTCGGGCGAAAGAAACACACAGTTAGGGCAAAAGAAGAAATTTGTTCGAATGTGTTTCATTCGGCCGACAGACTATATAAATAGTCTTGCTCATTCGCCGAATGAGATAGGCGAAAGGTCGGATGAAATTCAAACCCATTCGCCGAATGAAATTGACGAATGAGACATTCGTCACTACACATTCGCCAAATGTGAATGTCGAATGAGACATTCGACACAACTCATTCGCCAAATGAGAGATACTTGGTCTGATTGATTCTGTCGAATGACTCATTCGCAGAATGAGGTCATTCGGCCGAATGAATGAAATTCACACCTCATTCGGGCGAATGGGATCTTTTAACACCCAAAACCCAAACTTTTTCAATATTTAACATTTTGAACATCAAGCTTGTGACAATTATGAAGATATGTCTGGTTGGTTCAGGATTCAGATGTGACAGACATCTGACTCTACAAATGATCATCTTAAAACAAAATTGAAAACAGAAAATCTTTTTGTATTTTTATGAAACAACAATTACGACTGTACAAATAGTAACTAAAGACAAATAAACACATATTTTTGTGAGAGATCCACTGATAAAATAACACATATCTCTAATCACATCACATCACATCATCTTCATTGAATGCTTCACTTCAAACACAAGTTTATTATGATACGATTACTGATATATTTGTCCAATTTTAAACCAAACAATACTCAACTACTAAACAAACTTTATGATCACTCATATTTTCAGATCGAGTTCCCCATTTCATTTCACCATTAAAGATCAAAATCAGCTTAAAACTCATTTCTGCATATCTTAATACCAGTCATCATAAATTCAATAAGATTTCAAATTTATTATCTTTTTGTAATTTTCTTGTTCTATCCAAATGTACGGCTTCAGCTAGGTTCGTCCCAGCAATATGGCACGTGTATGGAATCGAACTTAATTTGTTCAAGTATTTCTCAAGCTTAATACCAGCTTGCTTTAGGTTTTCTTCAAGCTTAATACCAGCTTGTTTTTCTTTTTCTTCAAGCTTAATACCAGCTTGCTTTTATTTTTGTTTTTGTTTGAAACCTCATTTGATTCCATGATGACCGGTGTATGCTTGATTTGAGTCAAAAACTATTTCTCACTTAAATGGTTTAACAAAACAGATCCCACTAATCAGACTGTCTAAGATTTCATAGAGTGTTTATTCATCTTGTAGAGTCGGCCTATCAGTACATCCCATCACAATATTCTTGTGTTTAATGCTTATACATTCACCTCTGCTTCTATGACAAGATAGATTAATGTATTACTTTATAAAGAGAACCATCTCAATTTTTAATTTTTCTATTGTTTTTGTATTTTCAATTTTTCAAATGTTTTTGGTTTTTCAGTTTACATATATCTCCCCCTAAAAACCTAAAAAACAGAAAATCTTTTTTGAGTTTTTGATGAATAGAAGAAATTAGACAAGAAAACTAAAATAAAATTAAATAGACAAAACAAAAACTATCTAAGAAAGGCGATGATCATTTGTTAGATTCAGATTAAGATAGGACTTCATCCTTTTGGAAAACACCATTAGCCGATAACAGATATAGAAATCTGGGTTTATCAAAAGCTTTTGTGAAAAGATCGGCTTTGTGGTGTTCGGTGTGAATTTTAACTACATCGATTAATTTCTTTTCAAAACAATCACGTATGAAGTGATATTTAATGTCGATGTGTTTTGTTTTGGAGTGCTGAACAGGATTCTTAGTGACAGCTATGGCAGCAGTATTATCAACATATATAGGAGTGTTAGAAAAATGTAACCCATAGTCCCTGAGTTGCTGTTGTATCCAGATGATTTGAGAACAGCAACTAGCAGCAGCAATGTATTCAGCTTCACAGGTTGAAGGAGACACCGACGTCTGCTTCTTGCACTGCCAGGTAACTAATCGGGTTCCAAAGAACTGACATCCCGCAGATGTTGACTTGAAGTCTCTTTTGCAGCCACCATAATCAGAGTCACTGTATGCAGTAAGCGCAAAGTTATCATCATTAGGGTACCATAATCCAAGATCCGGTACCCTTCAAATAACGCATAATCCTCTTGACAGCAATGAGATGGGAGACTCTTGGTTTTGATTGATACCGTGCACACAAGCATGTGGCGAACATGATGTCTGGCCGAGAAGCAGTAAGATACATAAGAGACCCAATCATTCCTTGGTACAAAGTAGCATCAATTAACTCCCCCTTTTCATCTGGAGTAATCCCGTGATTGACAGCCAGTGGGGTACCAGCAGGCTTTGCATCAGACATACTGAACTGGCTCAGTATATCCCCAACATATTTGGTTTGATGAATGAAGATTCCTGCCTCAGACTGATCTACTTGTAATCCCAGAAAAAATTTCATCTCTCCCATTGAGCTCATTTCGAACTTTTCTTTCATAACCTTTTCAAAATCTTTGCACAGATTATCATTTGTTGAACCGAAGATGATGTCGTCCACATATACTTGCACCAAGAGTAAGTCACCATCCTTTTCTCGAATGAACAGTGTACAGTCAATGACACCTCTTCTGAACCCGTTGTTCAGAAGGTGAGTAAGACAATGTTTCATACCAGGCTCGCGGCGCTTGATGCAATCCATATAAGGCCTTGTCTAGCTTGTAAACTTGGTCTCTATGCAATGGATCCTCGAACCCGGGAGGTTGACTTACATACACTGTTTCATTTATCACACCATGAAGAAATGCACTTTTTACATCCATCTGATAGACTTTGAACTTTTTGAAGGATGCATAAGCCAAGAAGATACGAATGGCTTCAAGTCTAGCAATGGGAGCAAACACTTCATTATAGTCCAAACCCTCTATCTGTCTAAATCCTTGAACCACCAGACGTGCCTTTTTTCTCACTATGATCCCGTGATCATCTTTCTTGCAACGAAGAATGTCACACCCCGAGCCGGCAGGGTAGGATCGGGTTCCCCCGTCGGGCGGAAGGTTCCCGGGGCGCGATATCGGGAGTGATAATCAGGAGTGATCAGATTGTTTACATTGCACATGATATAAATGAGAAATGCTAATTAAAATAGAATTACAAAGTTAAATTACAGCAGTAACGTTTATAATTTAACAATGTAAATCTATTGTAAAACATCAATAAATTGCTATCTTGTATTTACACAAGATATACAAAATAATTTATATCATGATGTCTTCAAAAGTATGCAGGTCCAAAATACTAGTCTTCTAACTAAAGTCCTAGTCGAAAATAAATGACTTCCTAATTGATCATACTCATAATTGTTTTAACCATGTGACATAGATATCCAATACATTCATGTTAACAACTCATGTTAAGTCGTTATTGTGAGTTAATGATCTTTGTTATAGAATTTCTACCCCACCTATGGCTTCATTATTCCTCATCATTTATAACCCACTCTTGTATTAATCCCATGCATGCAACTTATTGGATCCATTCTTTGTTAGAAACTTAGGTTAATGACCAACTATCCATCTATTATGTTCTTAACACTAGTCTTGTTGATTATGGACCCATATTATTCCGATTAACAACTTTTAGATTGGTTAGGGTGTCTAGGGCAGCGAACCCTTTGGGGTTAGTCCCTAAGGTTCGGCTATCAACAGATGGTTCGTCTGAAACTGTGGTTCGCTGCACACTCATGGTTCGGCAATAGGGTTTGGTGATCTGAAGGTTCGTAGCTATTCGGGTCTGCATGGCCAGGATTCGGCCATGCAAGGTTCGTGATACTATGGTTCGTTGTATGCTATCAAATTCGGCCGAGAGTGGTTCGTGAGTTGTGGGTTCGTGACACTAGGCTCGCCTGACATGTAAGGGTTCGGTTAATCAGAAGGGGCAGGGTTCGTTGCAGGCTACTCAGGGTTCGGCTCCCAGAAGGTTGCAGGGTTCGTTGCAGTACCGTGCAGGGTTCGGCTGCCTCATGCGGTTCGTGTAGGGTTCGGCCACTGTTGGTCACGAACCTGTAGCTATTTTCGCAGCATCACCTCTATCACACGAAGTTAAACCTGTTGCAACAATAATCTATCTATTTCTACGTGTATCCTTATGTGTTTTGTGCATGTTTAAGTCGATTAAATAACAAGGATCCAACCGGTTCGTGATTCACTCTAAAACCGAACATAAACATGTGATTTACCTTAGATCTCTTGGATGGAATCTTGAATAAGTTGTACTCCCGTGATCTACGTGTTGAGAGGAACGTTTTGGCACCTAGAATGCTCGAAACCGATTAGAAAACACCACGAATCTCTAGAGAGAAGTTGGAGAAAACTTCTAGAGAGAGAGGGATGTGTGGGTGACGAAAATGTGGAAAAGAAGAGGGGTGAGATGGGTTGGTGTGGTCATTTATGACCACATTAATTACTCAAAATACCCGATGGCTCGGTCTCGTTCAGTTTCGCGTAAAATACCGTTTTCGCGTAGTTTTCTCTCGGCAAAACGATTCGATTATACAATAGAATTTATTTAATTATTTTAGGTTGTGATTCCTAATAAATTAACTAATATCTTCACATTTTTATAAAAATTTAAAAACAAAATTAACTGTTTAAATCGAAATGTACGGTCGTCGCGCGTATTCGTTCGGATCGTCACCCGTACGAACACGGCGATAACTATACTTTTCAACCTTGTTTTCTAATTATAGAATATCATTCAGAACGTTAAACTTTCATATATATTCGTACAGATCGTCACCTATACGAATAACCCGTCAATTTAGCATTCACATAACAATATTCGTGTGTTTCGTTCTGTAAGGCCTCACATACGTTTATACATAATAAATCCTAATCTAATAATCACATAATGGTTCTGTGTTGCCAGATAATTATCCGACTCAAGAACCATTGTTCTGAACTGTGTTTCTGTTAAATGTGTCTGAAACTGTTCTATGACAACTCACTATGATAATGATAAATGCTATGAATATGAAAAATACTGAACTGTGTGATTCATACCTGTTTTACTGTTCCTGTACTGTAGAGATCACTGTTCCGGTGGCGGTTCCGGCACTGATGTTACAGTCTCCCCTTGTTAGAGAAATTTCGTCCCGAAATTTAAGTGTTGTTATCAGGTACAGCTTCCTCTTCAAACAGTTGGGGATACTTTAACTTCATGTGATCTTCACGTTCCCAAGTGAACTCGGGCCCGCGTCTTGAATTCCATCGAACCTTTACAATAGGAATACGGCTTCGCCTCAGTTGTTTAACCTTGCGATCCATAATCTCTAAAGGTTCTTCAATGAAATGTAACTGTTCATCGACTTGAATCTCTTCGATTGGAATGACGAGAGACTCGTCAGCAAGGCATTTCTTTAAGTTTGAGACGTGAAATACATCATGCACACCACTGAGTTCATCTGGTAACCTCAGTCGATAGGCTACAGGACCTATACGTTCGATGATCTCGAACAGTCCCACGTATCGTGGTGCTAATTTGCCTTTCTTTCCAAAGCGTACAACGCCTTTCCATGGGGATACCTTCAACATTACACGATCTCCCACTTGGAATTCCAACGGCTTGCGCCGTTTGTCAGCGTAGCTCTTCTGTCTGCTCCTTGTTGCTTGTAGCCTTCTTTGAATCTGAGCAATCTTGTCAGTGGTTTCCTGAATTAGTTCTGGACCAGTTATTCGATTGTCTCCAACTTCAGTCCAACAGATCGGTGATCGACATTTTCGGCCATAAAGAGCCTCGAATGGTGCACATCCGATACTGCTGTGGTAACTGTTATTGTAGGAGAACTCGATCAGTGGCAAATGGGAGTCCCAGTTTCCACCGAAGTCCAATACACAAGTTCTTAGCATATCCTCTAGGGTTTGAATAGTACGTTCACTTTGTCCATCCGTTTGTGGATGATAAGCTGTACTCAGATTTAACTGTGTCCCTAGAGATTTCTGTAATGATTGCCAGAACCTGGATGTAAATCTGCTATCTCGATCAGAAATAATAGACAATGGCACACCGTGGCGTACCACTATCTCGTTGATGTATAATCTTGCCAGTTTATCCATAGTGAAGTTCTCACGCATGGGCAAGAAATGAGCAGATTTGGTTAGACGATCAATGATCACCCAAATTGTATCATGACCGCTGGAAGTGCGGGGTAGCTTGGTAATGAAATCCATAGCTATTTGTTCCCACTTCCAGAGCGGAATCTCAGGCTGTTCCAATAGACCGGACGGTCTTTGGTGTTCCGCCTTTACCTTCGCACACGTTAGACATTGGCCGACGTATTCGGTTATGTCCCTCTTCATTCCAGGCCACCAATAAAATCCACGCAAGTCTTGGTACATCTTATCAGCACCTGGATGAACGGAGTATTTAGTCTTGTGTGCTTCATCGAAGATAAGTTTCCTCAATTCATCTACCGCAGGGATCCATATACGTTCCTTGTAGTAGATCATTCCATCGGACTTTGTGTCAAACTGTTTCTCTGCTCCGCAATCAAGTTCCCTCTTCAGATTATCTCGGTCAAGTGATTCTTGCTGTGCTTGAAAAATCTTGTCACTTAAACTGGTCTGCATGGTTATCCCCATTGCTCTAACACGTAGGGGTTTAACTCGTTCTTTCCGGCTCAAGGCATCGGCTACTACGTTCGCCTTTCCCGGATGGTATTTGATCACGCAGTCGTAATCATTCAGAAGTTCTACCCAACGGCGTTGTCGCATGTTGAGCTCCTTCTGATCAAAGATGTGCTGCAGGCTTTTGTGATCAGTGAATATGGTACACTTGGTGCCATATAAGTAATGTCTCCAAATCTTCAGTGCGAAGATTACAGCTCCCAGTTCAAGATCATGAGTAGTGTAGTTCTTCTCATGAACTTTTAACTGTCTTGAGGCATAAGCAATAACTTTGTCACGTTGCATTAGTACACAACCCAGTCCCTGATGGGAGGCATCACAGTATACAACAAAGTCATCACAGCCTTCTGGAAGTGATAGGATAGGAGCATTGCATAGTTTCTGTTTCAATGTCTGAAAAGCATCTTCTTGTTTCTGCTCCCAGTTAAACGGTTCACTTTTCTGAGTTAGTTTAGTGAGAGGCAAGGCTATTTTTGAAAAGTTTGAGATAAACCTTCTGTAATAACCTGCCAATCCCAGAAAAGACCGTATCTCCGTCGGTGTCTTCGGAATGTCCCAATTCTTTATCGCCTCTATCTTGGCAGGATCTACATGAATTCCTTCCCTGTTGACTACATGACCCAGGAATTGAACTTCTCTTAGCCAGAATTCGCATTTAGAGAATTTGGCATAGAGTTTCTTTTCCTTCAACAGCTCCAAGATCTTCCTGAGGTGTTGTTCATGCTCCGTCTTGGTCTTGGAATAGATCAGTATGTCATCAATGAAGACAATGACAAACTGATCCAAGTACGGCTTGCACACTCGGTTCATGAGATCCATGAAAACCGCTGGTGCATTGGTCAACCCGAAAGGCATCACCATGAATTCGTAATGCCCGTATCTGGTTCGGAAGGCCGTCTTCGGTATGTCTTCGTCTTGAACTCTCAGCTGATGATATCCAGACCGCAAGTCAATCTTCGAGAAGTATTGCGCTCCTTGCAGTTGGTCAAACAGATCATCAATCCTCGGCAATGGATACCGATTCTTAATGGTCAGTTTGTTCAGCTCCCTGTAATCTATGCACATTCTGAACGATCCGTCTTTCTTTTTCACGAACAAGACCGGAGCTCCCCAAGGCGAGTAGCTCGGTCTAATGAAACCCTTATCAAGTAACTCCTGCAATTGATTAGACAATTCCTGCATCTCTGAAGGTGCTAACCTGTAAGGAGATTTAGCAACAGGAGTTGCTCCAGGAATTAAGTCAATACGAAACTCTACCGGTCGCACAGGTGGCAAACCAGGTAGGTCTTCGGGGAATACTTCAGGATATTCTTTCACTACTGGTACATCTTGAATCTTCTTCTTGTCTTTCTCTTTTTCCAACACATGAGCCAGGAATGCTATGCACCGCTTCTGTAGACACTTACGCGCCTTTATGCAAGAAATGATTTTGACACTTTGCTTTGCTTGATCCCCTTTAACTTCCAATACACGATCACTCGGCAATGGAATTCGAAGCAGCTTCTCAGAACAGATGACTTCCACTCGGTTAGATGAAAGCCAATCCATTCCAACAATGATGTCAAAACTACCCAGCTCCATCGGTATCAAATCGATGGTAAATGTATAATCATTTAGTGTCAATGGGCAGTTCCTATAAACTGTACTAACTGTGATCTGTTTCCCGTTAGCTATTTCTATAATGTAAGGGGAGTCTAACTGTTCCTCTATGGAATCTAGTTGACATGCAAAGTCGGTAGAGATAAAACTCTGATCCGCACCAGTATCAAATAAGACAGATGCATAACAGTCATGTAAGAGAAACGTACCAGTGACCACATTTGGGTCCTGGCGTGCAGCTGTTGCTCCGATAGCAAAGGCTCGTCCACGGGGTGCTTGAACTGCTGGTTGAATCTTCTTTGGGCAGTTCTTCGCAAAGTGGCCTTGTTCGCCACAATTATAGCATCCACCATTGTTCTGATTTGCTGGTGGAGGAAGAGCCAAAGCAGCATTGTTGACTGCTTGGTTAGGTGTCATCCTACAGTATTGGACCCAATGGCCCTTTCTTCCACATCACGTGCAATGTTTACACGGAGCGTCAGCAGGGTGATGATACTGACACTTGGCACACAGAGGAAACGTGCCAGTGTAAGGCTTGCGGTTGGGGTTTTGTGGTGCTGCTGTTACTTGTTGGAGAGGTGTGGCCACCGTGTAGTTCTTGATGGTCTTCTGTTTCTTCTTTTGATGGTGGTGGGGTTTCTTTGAAAATTCAGCTTTGTTCTTGCTGGGTTCAGCCTCTTTCTTTAGGACTCCAGAGGCAACCATCAAATCAGTGAGTTTGCCAGACAATCTCACTGCTGATTCAACAGTAGTAGGGTTAGCTGAGACAACCATACCCTGAATGCAGGCGGGGAGTCCACCCACATATCGGTCTATCCTTTTCTCCAAAGTTGGTACCATGTCTGGCACCAAAGCAACTAACTCGTGGTAACGAGTAGTGTAACCCATGTGATCAGCACCTTTCATCACATGGTTGGATAGTTCAACCTCCAACTTCTGCAGCTCATTCTTGGGGCAGAATTCTGTTCGTAGCAGTGTCTTGAAGTCTTCCCATGGCATGGCCATGGCTTCTTCTCTTCCTCGGGCATTGATCTGACCGTTCCACCAGGTCAGAGCCCGTTTGTTGAATGTTCCCGCTGAGTAACGGACCTTGTGGTGTTCGGGGCAGCTGCAAAGATCCAATGTTGCCTCAATCTTCTCAATCCATTGGATTAATCCAACGGCGCCTTCAGACCCACTGAAACTGGGTGGCTTACATCCTACGAAGGACTTGTAGGAGTAGTGAGATGAATCTCCAGTGTTTCCACTGGCTTCCCCTGATGTGTTGCCAGTATTGAGGATCTCATTACGAAGACGAAGGAACATCTCCGGTATAGCTTCTTTCATCTGATTCGTCATCTGGCTACTCAGTAACGTCACCAGAGCGATAGTAGCAGGATCCATGGTCGGTACTGTGCCCGAACCAAATGCTTGAGTAATCAATGGAGGAGGGGGAGGAGGAGGTGGAGGAGGTGGTGGTGGTGAATCATTTGGTGACGGTGTGGAGGAGTGTGGAGCCAAGTCTTGTGGTGGTAGCTGTATCAAAGGAGGTTGTCTTCGCGGAGGCATTCTGATCATAACCAATAAAGTTATCGGTTAGAGCAATGATCGAATATAGAAGACAATATGCAAATAAGTCTTAAGTCCTAAGTTCTCTACATGCAGGGTCCCTAGGTTATAGTCTAGGCCAAACCAAATAAATAAGTGACCTATATTTCTCTATAACCATGGCTCTGATACCAATCTGTCACACCCCGAGCCGGCAGGGTAGGATCGGGTTCCCCCGTCGGGCGGAAGGTTCCCGGGGCGCGATATCGGGAGTGATAATCAGGAGTGATCAGATTGTTTACATTGCACATGATATAAATGAGAAATGCTAATTAAAATAGAATTACAAAGTTAAATTACAGCAGTAACGTTTATAATTTAACAATGTAAATCTATTGTAAAACATCAATAAATTGCTATCTTGTATTTACACAAGATATACAAAATAATTTATATCATGATGTCTTCAAAAGTATGCAGGTCCAAAATACTAGTCTTCTAACTGAAGTCCTAGTCCAAAATAAATGACTTCCTAATTGATCATACTCATAATTGTTTTAACCATGTGACATAGATATCCAATACATTCATGTTAACAACTCATGTTAAGTCGTTATTGTGAGTTAATGATCTTTGTTATAGAATTTCTACCCCACCTATGGCTTCATTATTCCTCATCATTTATAACCCACTCTTGTATTAATCCCATGCATGCAACTTATTGGATCCATTCTTTGTTAGAAACTTAGGTTAATGACCAACTATCCATCTATTATGTTCTTAACACTAGTCTTGTTGATTATGGACCCATATTATTCCGATTAACAACTTTTAGATTGGTTAGGGTGTCTAGGGCAGCGAACCCTTTGGGGTTAGTCCCTAAGGTTCGGCTATCAACAGATGGTTCGTCTGAAACTGTGGTTCGCTGCACACTCATGGTTCGGCAATAGGGTTTGGTGATCTGAAGGTTCGTAGCTATTCGGGTCTGCATGGCCAGGATTCGGCCATGCAAGGTTCGTGATACTATGGTTCGTTGTATGCTATCAAATTCGGCCGAGAGTGGTTCGTGAGTTGTGGGTTCGTGACACTAGGCTCGCCTGACATGTAAGGGTTCGGTTAATCAGAAGGGGCAGGGTTCGTTGCAGGCTACTCAGGGTTCGGCTCCCAGAAGGTTGCAGGGTTCGTTGCAGTACCGTGCAGGGTTCGGCTGCCTCATGCGGTTCGTGTAGGGTTCGGCCACTGTTGGTCACGAACCTGTAGCTATTTTCGCAGCATCACCTCTATCACACGAAGTTAAACCTGTTGCAACAATAATCTATCTATTTCTACGTGTATCCTTATGTGTTTTGTGCATGTTTAAGTCGATTAAATAACAAGGATCCAACCGGTTCGTGATTCACTCTAAAACCGAACATAAACATGTGATTTACCTTAGATCTCTTGGATGGAATCTTGAATAAGTTGTACTCCCGTGATCTACGTGTTGAGAGGAACGTTTTGGCACCTAGAATGCTCGAAACCGATTAGAAAACACCACGAATCTCTAGAGAGAAGTTGGAGAAAACTTCTAGAGAGAGAGGGATGTGTGGGTGACGAAAATGTGGAAAAGAAGAGGGGTGAGATGGGTTGGTGTGGTCATTTATGACCACATTAATTACTCAAAATACCCGATGGCTCGGTCTCGTTCAGTTTCGCGTAAAATACCGTTTCCGCGTAGTTTTCTCGGCAAAACGATTCGATTATACAATAGAATTTATTTAATTATTTTAGGTTGTGATTCCTAATAAATTAACTAATATCTTCACATTTTTATAAAAATTTAAAACAAAATTAACTGTTTAAATCGAAATGTACGGTCGTCGCGCGTATTCGTTCGGATCGTCACCCGTACGAACACGGCGATAACTATACTTTTCAACCTTGTTTTCTAATTATAGAATATCATTCAGAACGTTAAACTTTCAGATATATTCGTACAGATCGTCACCTATACGAATAACCCGTCAATTTAGCATTCACATAACAATATTCGTGTGTTTCGTTCTGTAAGGCCTCACATACGTTTATACATAATAAATCCTAATCTAATAATCACATAATGGTTCTGTGTTGCCAGATAATTATCCGACTCAAGAACCATTGTTCTGAACTGTGTTTCTGTTAAATGTGTCTGAAACTGTTCTATGACAACTCACTATGATAATGATAAATGCTATGAATATGAAAAATACTGAACTGTGTGATTCATACCTGTTTTACTGTTCCTGTACTGTAGAGATCACTGTTCCGGTGGCGGTTCCGGCACTGATGTTACAGTCTCCCCTTGTTAGAGAAATTTCGTCCCGAAATTTAAGTGTTGTTATCAGGTACAGCTTCCTCTTCAAACAGTTGGGGATACTTTAACTTCATGTGATCTTCACGTTCCCAAGTGAACTCGGGCCCGCGTCTTGAATTCCATCGAACCTTTACAATAGGAATACGGCTTCGCCTCAGTTGTTTAACCTTGCGATCCATAATCTCTAAAGGTTCTTCAATGAAATGTAACTGTTCATCGACTTGAATCTCTTCGATTGGAATGACGAGAGACTCGTCAGCAAGGCATTTCTTTAAGTTTGAGACGTGAAATACATCATGCACACCACTGAGTTCATCTGGTAACCTCAGTCGATAGGCTACAGGACCTATACGTTCGATGATCTCGAACGGTCCCACGTATCGTGGTGCTAATTTGCCTTTCTTTCCAAAGCGTACAACGCCTTTCCATGGGGATACCTTCAACATTACACGATCTCCCACTTGGAATTCCAACGGCTTGCGCCGTTTGTCAGCGTAGCTCTTCTGTCTGCTCCTTGTTGCTTGTAGCCTTCTTTGAATCTGAGCAATCTTGTCAGTGGTTTCCTGAATTAGTTCTGGACCAGTTATTCGATTGTCTCCAACTTCAGTCCAACAGATCGGTGATCGACATTTTCGGCCATAAAGAGCCTCGAATGGTGCACATCCGATACTGCTGTGGTAACTGTTATTGTAGGAGAACTCGATCAGTGGCAAATGGGAGTCCCAGTTTCCACCGAAGTCCAATACACAAGTTCTTAGCATATCCTCTAGGGTTTGAATAGTACGTTCACTTTGTCCATCCGTTTGTGGATGATAAGCTGTACTCAGATTTAACTGTGTCCCTAGAGATTTCTGTAATGATTGCCAGAACCTGGATGTAAATCTGCTATCTCGATCAGAAATAATAGACAATGGCACACCGTGGCGTACCACTATCTCGTTGATGTATAATCTTGCCAGTTTATCCATAGTGAAGTTCTCACGCATGGGCAAGAAATGAGCAGATTTGGTTAGACGATCAATGATCACCCAAATTGTATCATGACCGCTGGAAGTGCGGGGTAGCTTGGTAATGAAATCCATAGCTATTTGTTCCCACTTCCAGAGCGGAATCTCAGGCTGTTCCAATAGACCGGACGGTCTTTGGTGTTCCGCCTTTACCTTCGCACACGTTAGACATTGGCCGACGTATTCGGTTATGTCCCTCTTCATTCCAGGCCACCAATAAAATCCACGCAAGTCTTGGTACATCTTATCAGCACCTGGATGAACGGAGTATTTAGTCTTGTGTGCTTCATCGAAGATAAGTTTCCTCAATTCATCTACCGCAGGGATCCATATACGTTCCTTGTAGTAGATCATTCCATCGGACTTTGTGTCAAACTGTTTCTCTGCTCCGCAATCAAGTTCCCTCTTCAGATTATCTCGGTCAAGTGATTCTTGCTGTGCTTGAAAAATCTTAACACTTAAACTGGTCTGCACGGTTGTAACATCAGTGCCGGAACCGCCACCGGAACAGTGATCTCTACAGTACAGGAACAGTAAAACAGGTATGAAACATACACATTTCAGTAATTTTCATATTCATAGCATCATCATTATCATGGTGAGTTGTCATAGAACAGTTTCAGACACATTTAACAGAAACACAGTTCAGAACAATGGTTCTTGAGCCGGATAATTATCTGGCAATACAGAACCATCATGAGATTATTTGCTTAGGACTTATTATGTATAAACGTATGTGAGACTTTACAGAACAAAACACACGAATGTTGCTATGTGAATGCTAAATTTACGGGTTATTCGTATAGGTGACGATCTGTACGAATAAATCTGAAAGTTTAACGTTCTGAGTGATGTTCTTAAATTAGAAAACAAGATTGAAAAGTATAGTTATCGTCGTGTTCGTACGGGTGACGATTCGAACGAATACGCGCGACGACTGTACATTTCGATTTAAACAGTTAATTTTGTTTTAAATTTTTAATAAATAAGAAGATATTAGTTAATTTATTAGGAATTACAACCTTGAATAATTAAAAGATTTCTAATTTTATAACCGTGTCGTTTCGTCGCGTAAACTACGCGACACGACATAATACGCGAAACCGAACGAGACCGATCAACCGGGTGTGGTGAAGCATTTATTATGGCAATTAAATGCCATAATCATCATCACCAACCTCACATCTCTCTCTCAATCTCGTCTCTCTCTCTCTCTACAAATATTCAACATCTCTCTAAGATTTCTCAACCATCTTGCATCGGATTCAAGTGATTCTCGGTTCAAAACGACCACTACACGACGTAGATCAAGGAAGTACAAGTATTTCGAGATTTCATCCACGAAATTGGAGGTAAACACCCATTTTAAATTCGGTTTTAGAGGGTTTTTCTTGAATACATATGGTTTTGATGTTATGACCGAATTGGAGCACTTAGAACACTTAGACGAGGGTGTATACATGTTTAGGTATTGTTAGAAATGTGATTGTAACAGATTAGATCGAAGAGGATGATGAAGAAACAGGTTCGTGCAGGCTTGGTGATCGGCCGAACCTTCTCATGATGAGCCGAACCCTGTAGCTCCTGAACCACGAACCTGCACCGAACCCTTCTTCCTGCAACGAACCCTGCGACCTGCAGACGAACCCTGTGCCATCCTGAACCGAACCTTTGGGTGCCGAACCTCTCAAGGTTCGCCGGACTGGTTCATGGGCCGAACCTTACATGGGGCGAATCTAGAACTCACGAACTTTGCATGGCGAACCCTCAATCACGAACCCTCAATGGCCGAACCCTGTGGCGACGAACCCTCTTCGGCCGAACCTTAGTCAGTCACCGAACCATAAGACAATGCAACGAACCATGGCCATGCAGACTTGAATAGTTACGAACCATCTGTTATTAGCCGAACCCTATATGTTGCCAACTTAGCCGAACTATGAACCGAACCCTAAAGGTTCGTTGAATTCAAAGTGTTAGCCGAACCTTTGGTCACTAACCCAACAAGGTTCGCTGCCATGTAGGGGTATTCGGACCAAAATGTTATAAAACCTAGATTATTATGATGCATGGAGATCTAAGAACAATAGAACAAGTGTAAACGATCTAGGGAATGTTAGTTGGTCTTAAAAACCTAAGTATCATGAGAAATCAAGCCCATAATGGATAGGCTATGCATGGAATACACTATGAGAGTGCATGGGAAGGCACGTAGGCTATGCATGGAATAAATCACTTAGAATTTTGCATGGGATTTCATGGGAATAACATAGAATGTGGATAAATGATGTTGGAGTCTTGTGAATCTAAATGCCTTAAACGGAACAATCAAAGACTAACAATGGACTTAGGTGGATTCAATGGGATGTAATTGAGTTCATCACATGTCTAACATTATAGACTTCAAGTAATGAGATTTCATTAAAAAGAAGTTGGTAAATCAATTAGAAGTCAAGTATTGTCAATTGGGCTTAAATGGGCCCAATGGGACTTGATTAAGTCCATCACATGTTAAAAGAGTAATGAAATTTAATAATTTTTCTAAAATCTTGTTTAATTTGAAATCATAAATGGCATTGTTTCCTTTAAGTTTACTTGATTATAAAAGTAATGTAATGTTAGGTTTAAAGACTTGTTTGATTTAAGTTACTTACTTGAATTGATTGATTGGGAACTTGTTATAAAATAGACAATATAATTGTCTGGATTTGCTCAAAATACAAAGGAAACTCTGCCGAAATTTCTAAAAATGTAAAGGTAATTTATTACAACTAAGTAACTAAACTATGGGATTGGGGATCAAACAGGGTAACTAAGATAGGTTAGATCTTAGATGCACTTAGTACTAAGACACTTAGTTGCACACACAACAAAACTCAAGGTCTTAGGCACAACGACTACTACGCGTACTTATTATATTCGAATTCTTATAAAATAACTCAGGAACCGAAGAAACTTAGCTTACATACAGGAGCGCGCATTTTGTGTTAGATCAAATTACATAGCAGCACAGGTGAGTTCATTGCCCCTTTTCTAACATTTTTGTTTTAAAACGCGGGGCTGAGAAGCATGCGTAAACTGTTTACTTAAATTGTTTACTTTAATGCTTTTAAATTTATATGTTTTACATATATATAAATGATATCCTAGACCATGTCTAGGAAGATTTAATGCAGGTTTATTAACTGATTTACTTATATATTAAGTGAATAATCAAGTTAAACTTGACTTTTCAACCAGTCAAAACATTTCAAACAAATCAAATCAATTTTTTTGACAAAACAAAGGGTGTGAGTTCAAGGGATCAAAACAAACATTTTGACAAAACAAGTGGGTGAGTTCAATGGATCAAAACAAACATTTTGACAAAACAAGTGGGTGAGTTCAATGGATCAAGACAAACATTTTGACAAAACAAGTGGGTGAATTCAAGGGATCAAATCAAACATTTTGACAAAACAAGTGTGGGACATCAAGACATCAACAAAACAATCTTTGCAAAGACAACATTCAATGTTCTACAAACCAAGTGTTTGTTGAACAATGAATCAAGTGTACTACCGATCAATGAATCTTGTATTCTGTGATCAACACATCAAGTACATCTTGTGACAGAATCAGACAATCATTTTTAAGGGAAAATCTGGGAAATATCAGAGATAGCATACGCCAAAAACATTGACGAAACATAAAATCCTGCATTTCAAGAAGTCCTAGCTAGACCGTTTGACTTGTAGGTCGTATGTTTGAGGATATTTACAGTTTCCCTAACTACTAAGTACCTAGATTGACAGACTAGTCTACTCGAGTATGACCATAGGCCCCAATCATAAGGACTTAGATTTTATTAAATGTTTATTTACTTGTTTAATTAAGCATTTATTAAACTGTTTCTACAATTTCTGTGGTTGATCACTATTGTGATGAACCTAAGGAATCAACATAGATTCCAAATTGTTGTATTTACAGGATCAAAGGACTGACGAATCATTTGAGTCATTGTGAACAAGAGTGTGTGATAGGTAAAGATGCTTAATTATCATTAACACCAATGTCCCATGTGGATTAGTATGTGGTGGACGGCGTCTGGGCGGGGTTGTAGCCTCGACTCAGGGGTATGCCCTATATATAAGCATACCGATCTGGATGATACATGTGATGTTAATGAGATTAAGGTTGTTACCCGTGGGTTAAACAAAGGTTTTGTGAGAACATTTGAGTCATTGTGAACAAGAGTGTGTGATAGGTAAAGATGCTTAATTATCATTAACACCAATGTCCCATGTGGATTAGTATGTGGTGGGACGGCGTCTGGGCGGGGTTGTAGCCTCGACTCAGGGGTATGCCCTATACATAAGCATACCGATCTGGATGATACATGTGGAGTTAATGAGGTTAGGGTCTTTACCAAAGGAGGTTTTCAAATCATTTTCAAATCATTTTCAAATACGAAATTATATGAACTCACCAACCATGTGTTGACCTTTATTTTTGCATGACTTCTCAGGTGACGAACAGGTCAACTAGGAAGTCATTTCTTTTGGACTAGGACTTCCGATAGAAGACTAGTATTTTGGACCTGCATACTTTTGAAGACATCATGATATATATTATTTTGTATATCTTGTGTAAATACAAGATAGTCATATATTGATGTTTTACAATAGATTTACATTGTTAATTATAAACTATACTGATGTAATTTAACATTGTAATTCTATTTTATTTAGCATTTCTCATTTATATCATGTGCAATGTAAACAATCTGATCACTTCTGATTATCACTCCCGATATCGCGCCCCGGGAACCTTCCGCCTGACGGGGACTCCGATCCTACCCCGCCGGCTCGGGGTGTGACAGATTGGTATCAGAGCCATGGTTATAGAGAAATATAGGTCACTTATTTAAATGGTTTGGCCTAGACTATAACCTAGGGACCCTGCATGTAGAGAAAGTAAGACTTAAGACTTATTTGCATATTGTCTTCTGTATTCGATCATTGCACTAACCGATGACTTTATTGGTTATGATCAGAATGCCTCCACGAAGACAACCTCCTTTGATACCAGCTACCACCACAAGACTTGGCTCCACATTCCTCCACACCGTCTCCGAATGACTCTCCACCACCACCTCCTCCACCTCCTCCTCCCCCTCCTCCATTGATTACTCAAGCATCTGGTTCGGGCATGGTACCGACCATGGATCCTGCTACTATCGCTCTGGTGACGTTACTGAGTAGCCAGATGACGAATCAGATGAAAGAAGCAATACCGGAGATGTTCCTTCGTCTTCGTAATGAGATCCTCAACACTGGCAACACATCAGGGGAAGCCAGTGGAAACACTGGAGATTCGTCTCACTACTCCTACAAATCCTTCGTAGGATGTAAACCACCCAGTTTTAGTGGGTCTGAAGGTGCCGTTGGACTAATCCAATGGATTGAGAAGATTGAGGCAACGTTGGATCTCTGCAGCTGCCCCGAACACCACAAGGTCCGTTACTCAGCGGGAACATTCAACAAACGGGCTCTGACCTGGTGGAACGGTCAGATTAATGCCCGAGGAAGAGAAGAAGCCATGGCCATGCCATGGGAAGATTTCAAGACACTGCTGCGAACAGAGTTCTGTCCCAAGAACGAGCTGTAGAAATTGGAGGTTGAACTATCCAACCATGTGATGAAGGGAGCGGATCACATGGGGTACACAACTCGTTACCACGAGTTGGTTGCTTTGGTACCTGACATGGTACCAACTTTGGAGAAAAGGATAGACCGTTATGTAGGTGGACTTCCCTGCCTGCATTCAGGGTATGGTTGTTTCAGCCAACCCTACTACTGTTGAATCAGCAGTGAGGTTGTCTGGCAAACTCACTGATTTGATGGTTGCCTCTGGAGTTTTAAAGAAAGAGGCTGAACCCAACAAGAACAAAGCGGAGCCATCCAAGAAACCCCACCACCATCAAAAGAAGAAACAGAAGACCATCAAGAACTACGCGGTGGCCACACCTCTGCAACAAATAGCAGCAGCACCACAAAACCCCAACCGCAAGCCTTACACTGGCACGTTTCCTTTGTGTGCCAAGTGTCAGTATCATCACCCTGCTGACGCTCCGTGTAAACATTGCACAGGATGTGGAAGAAAGGGCCATTGGGTCCAACACTGTAGGATGACTCCTAATCAAGCAGTCAACAATGCTGCTTTGGCTCTCCCTCCACCAGCAAATCAGAACAATGGTGGATGCTATAATTGTGGCGAACGAGGCCACTTTGCGAAGAACTGCCCAAAGAAGGCTCAACCAGCAGTTCAAGCACCCCGTGGACGAGCCTTTGCTATCGGAGCACCAGCTGCACGCCAGGACCTAAATGTGGTCACTGGTACGTTTCTCTTACATGACTTTTATGCATCTGTCTTATTTGATACTGGTGCGGATCAGAGTTTTATCTCTACCGACTTTGCATGTCAACTAGAGTCCATAGAGGAACAGTTAGACTCCCCTTACATTATAGAAGTAGCTAACGGGAAACAGATCACAGTTAGTACAGTTTATAGGAACTGCCCATTGACACTAAATGATTTTACATTTACCATCGATTTGATACCGATGGAGCTGGGTAGTTTTGACATCATTGTTGGAATGGATTGGCTCTCATCTAACCGAGTGGAAGTCATCTGTTCTGAGAAGCTGCTTCGAATTCCATTGCCGAGTGATCGTGTATTGGAAGTTAAAGGGGATCAAGCAAAGCGAAGTGTCAAAATCATTTCTTGCATAAAGGCGCGTAAGTGTCTACAGAAGCGGTGCATAGCATTCCTGGCTCATGTGGTAGAAAAAGAGAAAGACAAGAAGAAGATTCAAGATGTACCAGTAGTGAAAGAATATCCTGAAGTATTCCCCGAAGACCTACCTGGTTTGCCACCTGCGCGACCGGTAGAATTTCGTATTGACTTAATTCCTGGAGCAACTCCTGTTGCTAAATCTCCTTACAGGTTAGCACCTTCAGAGATGCAGGAATTGTCTAATCAGTTACAGGAGCTACTTGACAAGGGTTTCATCAGACCAAGCTACTCACCTTGGGGAGCTCCGGTCTTGTTCGTGAAGAAGAAGACGGATCATTCAGAATGTGTATAGATTACCGTGAACTGAACAAGCTAACCATCAAGAATCGGTATCCATTACCGAGGATTGATGATTTGTTTGACCAACTGCAAGGAGCTCAATACTTCTCAAAGATTGACTTGCGGTCTGGATATCATCAACTGAGAGTTCAAGACGAAGACATACCGAAAACGGCCTTCCGAACAAGATACGGGCATTACGAATTCATGGTGATGCCCTTCGGATTGACAAATGCACCAGCGGTTTTCATGGATCTCATGAACCGAGTGTGCAAGCCGTACTTGGATCAGTTTGTCATTGTCTTTATCGATGACATACTGATTTATTCCAAGACCAAAACAGAACATGAGCAACACCTTAGAAAGATCTTGGAGCTGTTGAAAGAAGAGAAACTCTATGCCAAATTCTCCAAATGTGAGTTTTGGCTAAGAGAAGTTCAATTTCTGGGCCATTTGGTCAACAGCGAGGGAATTCATGTAGACCCTGCCAAGATTGAAGCGATAAAGAATTGGGACACTCCGAAGACACCGACGGAGATACGGTCTTTTCTGGGATTGGCGGGTTATTACAGAAGGTTTATCTCAAACTTTTCTAAGATAGCTTTACCTCTCACTAAGCTAACCCAGAAAAGTGAACCGTTTGTCTGGGAGCAGAAACAAGAAGATGCTTTTCAGACCTTGAAACAGAAATTATGTGATGCTCCGATTCTATCTCTCCCAGAAGGCTGTGATGACTTTGTTGTATACTGTGATGCTTCCCATCAGGGACTCGGTTGTGTGTTAATGCAACGGGACAAAGTCATAGCCTATGCATCAAGACAGTTAAAAATTCATGAGAAGAATTACACTACTCATGATCTTGAACTGGGAGCAGTAATCTTCGCCTTGAAGATTTGGAGACATTACTTATATGGCACCAAGTGTACCATATTCACTGATCACAAAAGCCTGCAGCACATCTTTGATCAGAAGGAGCTCAACATGCGACAGCGCCGTTGGGTTGAACTTCTGAATGATTATGATTGTGTGATTAAATACCATCCGGGAAAGGCGAACGTTGTAGCTGATGCCTTGAGCCGGAAAGAACGGGTCAAACCCCTACGTGTTAGAGCAATGGGGATAACCGTGCAGACCAGTTTGAGTGACAAGATTATCCAAGCACAACAAGAAGCATTTGATCGAGGCAATTTGAAGAAGGAACTTGATTGCGGAGCAGAGAAACAGTTTGACACGAAGCCTGATGGTATGATCTACTACAAGGAACGTATATGGATCCCTGCGGTAGATGAATTGAGGAAACTTATTCTCGATGAAGCACACAAGACTAAATACTCTGTTCATCCAGGCGCTGATAAGATGTACCAAGACTTGCGTGGATTTTATTGGTGGCCGGGAATGAAGAAAGACATAGCCGAGTATGTCGGACAGTGTCTTACGTGTGCGAAAGTAAAGGCGGAACACCAGAGACCGTCTGGTCTACTGGAACAGCCTGAGATTCCGCTCTGGAAGTGGGAACAAATAGCTATGGATTTCATTACCAAGCTACCCCGCACTTCCAGCGGTCATGATACAATATGGGTGATCATTGATCGTTTAACCAAATCTGCTCATTTCTTGCCCATGCGTGAGAACTTCACCATGGATAAACTGGCAAGATTATACATCAATGAGATAGTGGTACGCCACGGTGTGCCATTGTCTATTATTTCTGATAGAGACAGCAGATTTACTTCAAGGTTCTGGCAATCATTACAGAAATCTCTAGGGACACAGTTGAATCTGAGTACAGCTTACCACCCGCAAACGGATGGTCAAAGCGAACGTACTATCCAAACCCTAGAGGATATGTTAAGAACCTGTGTATTGGATTTCGGTGGGAATTGGGACTCCCATTTGCCACTGATCGAGTTCTCCTACAATAACAGTTACCACAGCAGTATCGGATGTGCACCATTCGAGGCTCTTTATGGCCGGAAATGTCGATCACCGATCTGTTGGACTGAAATTGGAGACAACCGAATAACTGGGCCTGAATTGATTCAGGAAACCACTGACAAGATAGCCCAAATTCAGAGAAGACTACAAGCAACAAGGAGCAGACAAAAGAGCTACGCCGACAAACGGCGCAAGCCGTTGGAATTCCAAGTGGGAGACCGAGTCATGTTAAAGGTATCCCCATGGAAAGGTGTTGTACGCTTTGGGAAGAAAGGCAAATTAGCACCAAGATACGTGGGACCGTTCGAGATCATCGAGCGTATTGGTCCTGTGGCGTATAGACTGAGATTACCTGATGAACTCAGTGGTGTGCATGACGTATTTCACGTCTCAAACCTAAAGAAATGCCTTGCTGACGAGTCTCTCGTCATTCCAATTGAAGAGATTCAAGTCGATGAACAGTTACATTTCATTGAAGAACCTTTAGAGATTATGGATCGCAAGGTTAAACAACTGAGGCGAAGCCGTATTCCTATTGTAAAGGTTCGATGGAATTCAAGACGCGGGCCCGAATTCACTTGGGAACGTGAAGATCACATGAAGTTGAAGTATCCCCAACTGTTTGAAGAGAAAGTTGTACCCGATAACAACTCTTAAATTTCGGGACGAAATTTCTCTAACAAGGGGAGACTGTAACATCAGTGCCGGAACCGCCACCGGAACAGTGATCTCTACAGTACAGGAACAGTAAAACAGGTATGAAACATACACATTTCAGTAATTTTCATATTCATAGCATCATCATTATCATGGTGAGTTGTCATAGAACAGTTTCAGACACATTTAACAGAAACACAGTTCAGAACAATGGTTCTTGAGCCGGATAATTATCTGGCAATACAGAACCATCATGAGATTATTTGCTTAGGACTTATTATGTATAAACGTATGTGAGACTTTACAGAACAAAACACACGAATGTTGCTATGTGAATGCTAAATTTACGGGTTATTCGTATAGGTGACGATCTGTACGAATAAATCTGAAAGTTTAACGTTCTGAGTGATGTTCTTAAATTAGAAACAAGATTGAAAAGTATAGTTATCGTCGTGTTCGTACGGGTGACGATTCGAACGAATACGCGCGACGACCGTACATTTCGATTTAAACAGTTAATTTTGTTTTAAATTTTTAATAAATAAGAAGATATTAGTTAATTTATTAGGAATTACAACCTTGAATAATTAAAAGATTTCTAATTTTATAACCGTGTCGTTTCGTCGCGTAAACTACGCGACACGACATAATACGCGAAACCGAACGAGACCGATCAACCGGGTGTGGTGAAGCATTTATTATGGCAATTAAATGCCATAATCATCATCACCAACCTCACATCTCTCTCTCAATCTCGTCTCTCTCTCTCTCTACAAATATTCAACATCTCTCTAAGATTTCTCAACCATCTTGCATCGGATTCAAGTGATTCTCGGTTCAAAACGACCACTACACGACGTAGATCAAGGAAGTACAAGTATTTCGAGATTTCATCCACGAAATTGGAGGTAAACACCCATTTTAAATTCGGTTTTAGAGGGTTTTTCTTGAATACATATGGTTTTGATGTTATGACCGAATTGGAGCACTTAGAACACTTAGACGAGGGTGTATACATGTTTAGGTATTGTTAGAAATGTGATTGTAACAGATTAGATCGAAGAGGATGATGAAGAAACAGGTTCGTGCAGGCTTGGTGATCGGCCGAACCTTCTCATGATGAGCCGAACCCTGTAGCTCCTGAACCACGAACCTGCACCGAACCCTTCTTCCTGCAACGAACCCTGCGACCTGCAGACGAACCCTGTGCCATCCTGAACGAACCTTTGGGTGCCGAACCTCTCAAGGTTCGCCGGACTGGTTCATGGGCCGAACCTTACATGGGGCGAATCTAGAACTCACGAACTTTGCATGGCGAACCCTCAATCACGAACCCTCAATGGCCGAACCCTGTGGCGACGAACCCTCTTCGGCCGAACCTTAGTCAGTCACCGAACCATAAGACAATGCAACGAACCATGGCCATGCAGACTTGAATAGTTACGAACCATCTGTTATTAGCCGAACCCTATATGTTGCCAACTTAGCCGAACTATGAACCGAACCCTAAAGGTTCGTTGAATTCAAAGTGTTAGCCGAACCTTTGGTCACTAACCCAACAAGGTTCGCTGCCATGTAGGGGTATTCGGACCAAAATGTTATAAAACCTAGATTATTATGATGCATGGAGATCTAAGAACAATAGAACAAGTGTAAACGATCTAGGGAATGTTAGTTGGTCTTAAAAACCTAAGTATCATGAGAAATCAAGCCCATAATGGATAGGCTATGCATGGAATACACTATGAGAGTGCATGGGAAGGCACGTAGGCTATGCATGGAATAAATCACTTAGAATTTTGCATGGGATTTCATGGGAATAACATAGAATGTGGATAAATGATGTTGGAGTCTTGTGAATCTAAATGCCTTAAACGGAACAATCAAAGACTAACAATGGACTTAGGTGGATTCAATGGGATGTAATTGAGTTCATCACATGTCTAACATTATAGACTTCAAGTAATGAGATTTCATTAAAAAGAAGTTGGTAAATCAATTAGAAGTCAAGTATTGTCAATTGGGCTTAAATGGGCCCAATGGGACTTGATTAAGTCCATCACATGTTAAACGAGTAATGAAATTTAATAATTTTTCTAAAATCTTGTTTAATTTGAAATCATAAATGGCATTGTTTCCTTTAAGTTTACTTGATTATAAAAGTAATGTAATGTTAGGTTTAAAGACTTGTTTGATTTAAGTTACTTACTTGAATTGATTGATTGGGAACTTGTTATAAAATAGACAATATAATTGTCTGGATTTGCTCAAAATACAAAGGAAACTCTGCCGAAATTTCTAAAAATGTAAAGGTAATTTATTACAACTAAGTAACTAAACTATGGGATTGGGGATCAAACAGGGTAACTAAGATAGGTTAGATCTTAGATGCACTTAGTACTAAGACACTTAGTTGCACACACAACAAAACTCAAGGTCTTAGGCACAACGACTACTACGCGTACTTATTATATTCGAATTCTTATAAAATAACTCAGGAACCGAAGAAACTTAGCTTACATACAGGAGCGCGCATTTTGTGTTAGATCAAATTACATAGCAGCACAGGTGAGTTCATTGCCCCTTTTCTAACATTTTTGTTTTAAAACGCGGGGCTGAGAAGCATGCGTAAACTGTTTACTTAAATTGTTTACTTTAATGCTTTTAAATTTATATGTTTTACATATATATAAATGATATCCTAGACCATGTCTAGGAAGATTTAATGCAGGTTTATTAACTGATTTACTTATATATTAAGTGAATAATCAAGTTAAACTTGACTTTTCAACCAGTCAAAACATTTCAAACAAATCAAATCAATTTTTTTTGACAAAACAAAGGGTGTGAGTTCAAGGGATCAAAACAAACATTTTGACAAAACAAGTGGGTGAGTTCAATGGATCAAAACAAACATTTTGACAAAACAAGTGGGTGAGTTCAATGGATCAAGACAAACATTTTGACAAAACAAGTGGGTGAATTCAAGGGATCAAATCAAACATTTTGACAAAACAAGTGTGGGACATCAAGACATCAACAAAACAATCTTTGCAAAGACAACATTCAATGTTCTACAAACCAAGTGTTTGTTGAACAATGAATCAAGTGTACTACCGATCAATGAATCTTGTATTCTGTGATCAACACATCAAGTACATCTTGTGACAGAATCAGACAATCATTTTTAAGGGAAAATCTGGGAAATATCAGAGATAGCATACGCCAAAAACATTGACGAAACATAAAATCCTGCATTTCAAGAAGTCCTAGCTAGACCGTTTGACTTGTAGGTCGTATGTTTGAGGATATTTACAGTTTCCCTAACTACTAAGTACCTAGATTGACAGACTAGTCTACTCGAGTATGACCATAGGCCCCAATCATAAGGACTTAGATTTTATTAAATGTTTATTTACTTGTTTAATTAAGCATTTATTAAACTGTTTCTACAATTTCTGTGGTTGATCACTATTGTGATGAACCTAAGGAATCAACATAGATTCCAAATTGTTGTATTTACAGGATCAAAGGACTGACGAATCATTTGAGTCATTGTGAACAAGAGTGTGTGATAGGTAAAGATGCTTAATTATCATTAACACCAATGTCCCATGTGGATTAGTATGTGGTGGGACGGCGTCTGGGCGGGGTTGTAGCCTCGACTCAGGGGTATGCCCTATATATAAGCATACCGATCTGGATGATACATGTGATGTTAATGAGATTAAGGTTGTTACCCGTGGGTTAAACAAAGGTTTTGTGAGAACATTTGAGTCATTGTGAACAAGAGTGTGTGATAGGTAAAGATGCTTAATTATCATTAACACCAATGTCCCATGTGGATTAGTATGTGGTGGGACGGCGTCTGGGCGGGGTTGTAGCCTCGACTCAGGGGTATGCCCTATACATAAGCATACCGATCTGGATGATACATGTGGAGTTAATGAGGTTAGGGTCTTTACCAAAGGAGGTTTTCAAATCATTTTCAAATCATTTTCAAATACGAAATTATATGAACTCACCAACCATGTGTTGACCTTTATTTTTGCATGACTTCTCAGGTGACGAACAGGTCAACTAGGAAGTCATTTCTTTTGGACTAGGACTTCCGATAGAAGACTAGTATTTTGGACCTGCATACTTTTGAAGACATCATGATATATATTATTTTGTATATCTTGTGTAAATACAAGATAGTCATATATTGATGTTTTACAATAGATTTACATTGTTAAATTATAAACTATACTGATGTAATTTAACATTGTAATTCTATTTTATTTAGCATTTCTCATTTATATCATGTGCAATGTAAACAATCTGATCACTTCTGATTATCACTCCCGATATCGCGCCCCGGGAACCTTCCGCCCGACGGGGACTCCGATCCTACCCCGCCGGCTCGGGGTGTGACAACGGTTATCCCCATTGCTCTAACACGTAGGGGTTTAACTCGTTCTTTCCGGCTCAAGGCATCGGCTACTACGTTCGCCTTTCCCGGATGGTATTTGATCACGCAGTCGTAATCATTCAGAAGTTCTACCCAACGGCGTTGTCGCATGTTGAGCTCCTTCTGATCAAAGATGTGCTGCAGGCTTTTGTGATCACATGAAGTCAAAGTATCCCCAACTGTTTGAAGAGGAAGTTGTACCCGATAACAACTCTTAAATTTCGAGACGAAATTTCTCTAACAAGGGGAGACTGTAACATCAGTGCCGGAACCGTCACCGGAACAGTGATCTTTACATTACATGAACAGTGAACAGGTACGGACCATATACATTTCAGTACGTTTCATATTCATATCATTTATCATTATCATTTTGTGTTATCATAGAACAAATTCAGAAACATTTAACAGAAACACAGTTCAGAACGATGGTTCTTGAGTCAGATAATGTAACACCCCGACCGATGGCGGAAACGTCGGGATGCCACGAGGGATGTGTAGATTGTTCAAAAGCTCGTGGGCATCTAATTCAATCATCATATATCATTTAAGCAAACAACATCATTACACAAAAATCATGTTCGTCATGAATCAATTTCATCAATTACACAAAAGAATTAGTTAAACTAACTAAACTCTAATCGCCAGAAATTTAGTTAATTAATTAAGTCCAAGAGCCTATATGATGATGTCCAAAATAGAAGAGATCCTCTCTTCATCCTACTTGTCTCCATCACCTGAAACATGTAAGAAAATCAAGTGTCAACTACAAAAGTAGTTGGTGAGTAATCATAAGTTTTGTATTTAAAAAAAAAATGCTTTAGTAAAATGAGTTTAAAAGTTTATGTTTTAAAATAGTGTTATAAGATGCTTGGTTTAAAAACGAGTATAAGACTTATGATCTCCTTGAGAAAATCCATATGAATACCTGTATGAGATAATCCAACACACATCCACCAATTCAACAATCAAACACTTACAAAATCACATAACCACATAACCAAATCAATCATAGTCAATTTCAAATAATCATAATCAAATATAGATAATCAATCCACAACAAATCAACCAATCTCATCAATCATATTCTCAAATAATGTTCGTGACTATACATGATCATTATGTAATTAACATAAGTTAAATACATGATTCATGGAGTGGTCGCTAACCACGTGACAATACATGAATTCAAAGCAATTAACCGAAGTCAAAGGCAATAATTCACAGATGTGGAAATCATCCACGTGACAATACACGATGTCAATGCAATTAACCGAAGTTAAGAGCGATGATTCTCGGGGTTTGTGACAATACTTGTAAGCTTTGTTATTGACCGAAGTCAATAACAATGTTTACATGGATATAAGATAATAAGAGATAATTCATAATATGAATATCATAATGATAAACAGGTATTATCCTTGTGTTATCAAAATAATATTTAAACCGGTATACATGTTTCACCTCCGAGTTTTAAAACTAAAACAGTTTAAAGAAAGGGAGGTTATGGAACTAACCTGAAGTCCTTAGAATCAGTGTTCTCTAATAATGCGCGTTCGCGTGCGTAACTCAAGTCAACTCAACAATCTGTGATTATTGAGTATTTGCATTTGTGAGTATATATGTTTCATCATTGTTTAGTGTTCATTAGGTTTACTTAAACTACATAGCATCTTGCTAACTTAGTTATTTTGCCTAATTTTAATATGAGATGTTAACATCTTATAATTAATTATTATCAACCTATGGTTTAACTTGTGAGTTAGGTAAATTAGCAATAGAAGCCAATTATGTTATCTTATGTGTGATTCCTTAACATATGTATTCCAAGATGATAATTCTAGCCATATACCCATTAACTCGTACATGGTCATTTTATAGTTCAACCAACTCTAATTTACATGTATGAAAAAGATCAAGTTCAAGATTTAAGAGGATCAATGTTTACCTTATTTTCATAATTGTTTCTCATTATACCAATTTCATAGTTTATCATATTAAGAAAAGGTGGTGATTAAATCTTCATGCATACATGCACGTAAATCGTTATAATATTCCTTACTCATCTTTAACCCTTCATTAGAATGTTTAAGTTTCCTTAATTTCCAGCGAACCTCTAGCCCTCCCCCCTTAGGTTCGGTTAATCATGACGCAACAAGTTCGGCCACCCCCGAGAAGGGTTCGCTGCATGGATTCGCAGCCCATGGTTCGGCCCAACTCAAGGGTTTGTTGCATGTGAGTATAGGGTTCGCTGGCTATGGTTCGTGAATCATAAGGTTCGTTAGCAAAGGGTGGCTGCATGGTAGGGTTCGGCTGCAAGATCGTGGCACCAGGGTTCGCGGTCATGAGGCTCACGAACCATAAGGTTCGTTCACCTAACAGCAGGAGGGTTCGGCTGGGGGTTGCAGGGTTCGGCCCCCCTTGCTGTGTCGCGAAGCAGCCATTTCCAACATCATCATCTTCAGTTCCAGCAGATTCGCACTATATGTGGCTTCTACATGATATCTAACAACTCGATTTGGTGTTTTACACTTGTTCTAGGTCGATTACTACATTAGCAAGGCAAGGATTTGAGATCTACTACAAAACCGAAAATAATATCTTAAATTTGCCTCGGTTTGTTGCTGAAACGTGAGCTTTCTTTGTATGATCTTGTTCCTCTCAATCTCACAAACGCGTAGCCGCAACGATCTCGCGAATCCGTCAAGAAACGAGCTTGGAAAGTTAGAGAGAAGGTAGAGAAGGGGTGTGTGTGTGTTTTTAGAGAGAGAGTGTAGTTGGGTGTTATGAGGAAGAAGAAAGCTTCTTCTTCCTTATATCGCGTATTAATCACGCGCTCCCGGTCTCGTTTTTATCGCGATATTAGACATTAGATGTTCGGTTTTTACGCGTGACACATATTTAACATAAAGTGTTTAAATAATAGGGTGTCATTAATTAAATTTATTTTCAAAACAAATCTTGGTCTCGAAAAAGATTCTCGTTTAATACTTGCGAACTGTAACAACATGCTCAGTTTCTTACTGTAATTTATTTAAAACCATAACTCATTTTGAATAAATTGGTTTTGCATAAATAAAATAAGTTTAAGTAAATTATTTCGTAAATCGCTTTCGTTTTATTATCGTTAAATAACTGATTAATAAATTTATTTATTCGATGTTATTTTAGGTTGTGATTCCTAATAAATATTTTTAGTTTTAATTTATTAAATTAATATCGTTCGATATTATTTAATTGTCTCGTCGAAACGCGTTACTCGCGTACGTATTCGTAAAGATCGTCACCTTTGCGAATCCGATGCTCGTACCGTATTTCGATTTGATCAATGATTTATGGAATATCGTTTTAGAACATTATTCTTAATAATTATATTCGTGTGAATCATCACCCACGCGAATACATTATTAAGTTAATGTTTCTGAATCAATACCCGCGTTTAATTATTGTTCGTAACCTCACATCGCGTAATTAACTCCCATTATTTAATTAACTTTAATATTATCATTTCCCAGACCAAAACCCACTAAACTCTAGTCACTGACACATCCATGATAGACCGGAATATGCATATATATAGGGCATATGTAAGGGTCAGTCGCAACTGCCCTAGCCACCGTCCCACCGCTATTTCGATAAACCATGTCCATGGGTCCTTGACTATGTTTAGTAACCAGACTCAAACAAACTCCCAGTTCCATACCAATACATCCTTAAACCATTAATCCTTCATCATCAATAATGAGTAACTGCGATAAACGCTACGGGCCTGTTTAGTTGAATTACAGCTAAACTTCCCGTGGTTTATGCGTACAATAAATGTGCTATAACATGTATACCAGTACAGTGATAATATCAATAGTGTAAGTCAACAATTTCATAATCATTCATAATAAATAAATCTCCGGTCGTAACAGTATAATCGTACGGATGTACGGACGTACGGACAACCGAAAGTACAGTGATGTTACAGATAATTATCTGGCAACACAGAACCATCATGTGATTATTTGTTAGGACTTATTGTATATAAACGTATGTGAGGCCTTATAGAACAAAACACACGAATATTGTTATGTGAATGCTAAATCTACGGGTTATTCGTATAGGTGACGATCTGTACGAATATATCTGAAAGTTTAACGTTCTGAATGATATTCTATAATTAGAAAACAAGATTGAAAAGTATAGTTATCGTCGTGTTCGTACGAGTGACAATTCGAACGAATACGCGCGACGACCATACGTTTCGATTTAAATATTAATTAATGTTTTAAAATTTAAAATAAATAAAAGATATTAGTTAATTTATTAGGAATCACAACCTTGAATAATTAAATAAATTCTATTTTATAAATCGTGTCGTTTCATCGAGAAAACTACGTGCACCGGTATGTTACGCGAAACCGAACGAGACCGAGCGATCGGGTATTTTCTCCCACAATTAATGTTACATTTAATGTCACAACCACCACCATTCCCTCCTATCTCTCTCTCAATTTCGTTTCACTCTCTCTCTCTCTAGTTTTCTCACAAGAAAACCAATATCTATCCAATAATTCGAGCTCATTTCATGGTGGATTGCCATCTAAGTGTCAAGACGTTCATTTTGATGAGAGGATCATGGAAGTACAAGAAAAACAAGCATTTAACCGTGGGATTTGAGGTAAACATCCACTTCAAATTTGGTTTTATAGGGTTTTCACGAGTTCATGTGGTTTTGCTATTATAATCGATATTAAACACCTAAAACACTTAGATGAAGGTGTCTTGCACGTTTAGGCAACTTTAGGAATGAGTTGTGACAGGTTTAAGGTCTTGAGAAAGAGGATGGAAGCCATGGAAACGCACAGGTTCGTGAGGACCTTTTTCAGCCGAACCCAATAGCATCGGCCGAACCTTTTGCCCAGCAACCGACGAACCCAAGGGTTTGTTAGGCGAACCCTGCGCCGAACCCTGCAAGATCTGAGCACCGAACCCTTGTTCCTGTCACACGAACCCTGCATCCCTGCAACGAACCCTGCTTCACGAACCTGCTCTCACTAAAACGAATCTGTTGTTATTGTCTCAGCGGAACCCTAGGGAAGGAACGAACCCAAGTACTGGAACCAGAGCCGAACCTGCCCCTCATTCTCTGGCCGAACCAGTGAAGTCACGAACCTGCGTTGCATGATAACCGAACCCTAAAGGTTCGTTGCTATGATAGTCCAACCTTCAACCTTGGCCAACGAACCCTAGTACAACCACCGAACCATGAGCGATATTGTCATTCCTCCCTGGCCGAACCCTAAGGGTTCGTGGGTGAGGTGATGTAGCCGAACCTCTACATTGTATAACTCAGCCGAACCTATGGGTTCAGACCATAGGTTTGCTGCCCTAGATAACGTGTTGAACCTAAGAATTGTCTAATGGGGATAACATGGATCTAGGATCAACGAAACTAGTGTTATAACTTAGGAAATGATTAGTGGACCATTAAATTAAGCTTTGCATGAGAAGTTGATCATAAAAGGTGCATGCATGTATGAAATTAAGTACGTGTGAGTATGCATGAATCAAAAGAAAACCCTAGTTATGTGTGTGCATGGAATACGTGGGTGCATGGGAATGACATGGAATATCAAATCTTGTGTAAAACCTGATTACTAGAAACTGGAGCATCAAGGACTTGAATCATGATCAATTAGAAATCAAGGATATTCAATTGGGCCTAACTAGGCCAATGGGGCTTAATTAAGCCCAACACCCATTTAAATGATACTTAAAATTATGTAATGAGATTTTTACAAAAGAAACCTAATTGTAACTTGTTAGATTTCATTAAATGATTTTGACTTAATATTGAATTAAAATGGAAGTTAATTGTAATGTTTTGGTTTAAAGACTTATTGTGATTTAAATTGTTGGGATTTGATTGTAAAAGAGACAATATAATCGTCTGGATTTTAACAGAAAACAAAGGAAACTCTGCCCAAATTTTTGTAAAATTTAAAAGTTAGTAGTTATAATTAAACATGGGATTTGGGGTCATAAAAAAGGGTAACTAAGTTAGATTAGATCATAGATGCACTTAGTACTAGGACACTTAGTTACACACACCAAGACAGAGACTTAGGCACAGCGACTATTACGTGTACTTATCTTATTCAAACTCTTATAAAACAACCCAAGAACTGAAGAAACCTAAGATACAACAAGAGCGCGCATTTTGTGTTAGATCATTTACATAGCAACACAGGTGAGTTCATTGCCCCTTTTTCTAACATTTTGTTTTAAAACGCGGGGCTGAGAAGCATGCGTAAACTGTTTATTTAAATTGTTTACTTAAATGCTTTTATTTAACATATGTTTTTATATGTAAATTGTTAACCTAGAATCATGTCTAGGTGAATTTTATGCAGATTTTACTAAATTCATCTACTTATAATTTAAGTGGATAATTGGGTTAAACTAAACATTTCAACTAATCAAACGAAACATTTTGACAAAACAAGTGTATCATTTCAACGATTCAAAACAAAACATTTTGACGAATCAAGTGGGTGATTTCAATGAATCAAACAAAACATTTTGACAAATCAAGTGTGTGAGTTCAACGAATCAAACGAAACTATTTTGACAAAACAAGTGGGAAGTTCAACGAATCAAACGAAACTATCTTTGCAAAGTTAATATTCGATGTTCAACAAATCAAGTGTTTGTCGAATAACGAATCAAGAGTACATTTGATCAACGAATCTAGTATTCCAGGATCAACGAATCAAGTACATCTTGCCACAATATCAAACGAATCAATAAATCATTTTCAAGGGAAAATCTGGGAAATATCAAAGATAACATATGCCAAAACGAATCAAGAACAAAACAAAAACCCTACATTTCAAGAAGTCCTAGCTTGACCGTTTGATTTGCAGGTCATATGTTTGATGATATTTACAGAATTCCCTACTACTAAGTACCCAGATTGACATACTAGTCTGCTCGAGTTGACCAAGGCCCAATCATTAGGACTTAGATTTTATTAAATGTTTATTTATTTATTTACTTAAGCATTTATGACTGTTTATAGAATTGCTATGGTTAATCATATTGAGTGATGAACTTATGAAATCAACATAGATTTCAAATGATTGTAATTACAGGGACAAAGAACAGGAGGATTTTGGGTTTAATGAGAAGGGTAAAAATGCTTAACTATCATTAACAACAGTGTCATATACGGATTAGTATGTGGTGGGACGGTGGCTGGGCGGGCGGTAAGTTCGACCCTACATATGCCCTATATATAAGTATACCGATCCGGATATTACATGTGGAGTTAATGAGGTTAAGGTTTTTACTGGAAGAGGTTTACAAATCATTTTAAACTCTAAACTATATGAACTCACCAACCATGTGTTGATTTTATTTTTGCATGACTTCTCAGGTGACGAACAGGTCAACTAGGAAGCTTATGCTTTTGGACTATGACTTCAGATAGAAGACTTAGTATTTTGGACCTGCATATTTTTGGGAAACATCATTACACAATTATTTTGTATATCTTGTGTAGTTACAAGATAGTTATTTTATGATGTTTATGATAGATTTACATCGTTAAATTATGAACAAATCGGATGTAATTTAACTTAGTAATTCTATTATATTCAGCATTTCTCATTTATATCATGTGCAATGTAAACAATCTGATCACTTTGATTATCACTCACGATATCGCGCCCCGGGAACCTTCCGCCCGACGGGGACTCCGATCCAACCCCGCCGGCTCGGGGTGTGACAAGGACCAAGTGTAATTCCTACTACACTGGTACCTCTTCAGGTTGTATTTCCAGATCAACAGAATGAACAAAGACAACAAGAAGATACTAATGTTCATGTTGATGCTGAGGATGTAGATGAAGGTGAAGAGTCTTCAGAGACAGAGGCTGAGTTAGAGACTATTGTGAAAGGAAGTACTGTTATTAAGAGACTGAAGAAGAGAGTTTCACCCGAACAAACGGCAGAAACACGGGAAAACAAAGATGATCCTAGTTTTATAGTTGAAGAGCCTGAGTCTTCAAGGCTGAAGAAGAAGAAGAGAATGGCTAAAGGTCCAAATGCCAAGAAGAATATCAAAGCTCCTAAGATCATTGTATCTCCATCTGCTGCTACTTCTACTATTGCTTCATCTATTCTTGTTGTTACATCTTTTCCAGCTGCTACAGTTCCTGCTTTTTCCTCACGTACACCTGTTTCAGTTAATGTTTATACAGTTCCAGGAGCTTTTGTACAAGCTCTTGAGTATGTGAATAAGGCTTCATTTGTTCCTTCTTTTATGGATTCTACTACAGTGTCTACATCATTTCCAGAGACTACATTTCATCCAGCTTCTACTTCTAGAGATGATTCTTTGTTTGCAAGTTTAGAGGATTTGGATCTCAATTTTACTATTGATTATGATGACACCGAGATTAAAAGAAGGATATCTATGCTTTCAAAGGAGTTTGATCTTTACAATATGGAAAAGGAGAAAGCTAAAGCTGATAAACCATATTCTTCTGGAACTAGTGAACTTGATGAGATGAAAAGTCAGATTGCTCAGTTGATAAAGTGGGGGGAAGAAGATTTGGTTGAGAAGAAGGTGATGAGTGAAAGAATTGCTTCTCTGGAAACTATGATTGATATTCAGAATGTTGATATTGCTGAACTGCAGAACGAGAATAGAGAGTTGAGACATAAGATTGAAGATATGCAAGTTAAAGATTCTCAGGCTGAAGCTTCTGGTGCTGAACCTGTGTTTGTTAATGTAGATTAAGAGGAAGAGGAAAAGGAAGATGAGAAAGTGGATTATGGTGATTCTGATGTCGATGAACATCCAAGCTTAAATGCTCATGATGATGATGAAGAGGATGATGGTGGTGTTGGTGGATCTAGTGGACTTAATTCTATATCTGGAGCTATAGTTGTTTATGATCAGGCAAAGATTACTGTGGATGCTACACCAGTTACTGCTGTATCTTCTGATAGGAATAACGATTGTAATGATGATGATTTTGAAGATTTAACTGAAATGGAACCAAAGACGATTATTGATTACTCTCTACCTACATTTCTTCACTTGTTTAAACAAAATTCTGATATTGATTTGCAGAGATTGATACTTGAGATATCAGTTGAGAAAGACTTAGAAGAAGGTGAAATAGCTGGAGTTTATTCAACAAAATATTTCAATGATATTTTTGAAGTTGATGCAGATCAAATATTTGATTTTGAGCAAGATGATGATTTAGACTTATTTAATTTTGAGAAGGATGAGCCAATGGATGAAGATTTGTACAACCTGAATATGTTAAAGAAGATTTTTGATCTTGGAGGCGTGTCAAAGACATCATTGGCTAAAGTTGAAGAAAAGACTAACATGGATTTCTGGAAAGAAAATCAAGATGAGATGAAATACATTGTTGATCATTTATACATCTTCAAGTAGATGATTGAAGTGATAGATGATAAAGTTCAAGACAACCAAACTAAACAATTCAAAAGATTCAAGATTGGATTCAAGTCAAAGATGATTGGAAGAATTGTTAGTTATGGTTACTTTCACAACATTCTTGGAAGTCTGACTGATAAAGGATGCTATGTGGTAAAGCGAATTGATGGGTGTCAATATTTTGAAAAGGCATTAGATTTAATGTCTTTGCCATCTTTTGAGTGCATGGAGCTGTCAAGATTGAAGATGATCAAGCCTGTTTAGACAAAACATAATGAAACTTTCGAAAAGTTATTGAACAAGGAAGCTAGGTCTGGATGGAGTTTGCTTTCTCCTCAAGTTAAAGACAAGATACATGGATATGCAAAGCCAAAAGTATTCAAGAGACCAAGGTTGAGGATGATGGAACAGAATTGGAATCCGTATTTCAAATTCTGGTTCTATGATGAGAAGACAGCTGAAGCAGTGATTTTGTTGAAGCAAGAAGACCAATGGAGAGTTATCAGAATGTTAGATCCAGTTTGGATTGTCAATTGTTCAAAAGATGATATTGATTTGCTAAACATGGCTAATATTTTTGTTGCAAAAGGTTATCATGATGTGGGGATAAGTTACAAGGATATGGCCGTTCAGTTTCAAACCATTGCTAGAATGTGTTATACTTTGGGTATACATTCAGGTTGCAATTGGGATGATGTGAACTATCTTTATGTGGAGCTTATGAAGGTTCAGAAGGAAATGGATGAGAGAGATGCTAAGTTGAAGGCTGAAAGGTTAGCCAAGATTCCTCGTTCGGTTGTGATACGAGCGGTTGATAATGTTGTTGGAGAAACTAGTGCAATTGATGACAAGACTGAAGATAAAGCTGAAGATGAAGACTTAAGATTTTTGATAGCAACTATTAAGGGGGAGTTTGTTAGTACATATTTGTAATAGGTCGCTATTCAAACATGTAAATTATAGAAAGTTTTGTAAAGTTTAGTTTTGTAAAGGTTTTGCATAGGTTTGTCTGGCCCACGAACCTATCACATTGATAGGTTTTGCGAAACCTATAACCTTAGAAAGGTTCGGTGAACCTATTAGGTTTGGCTACCTAGGTTCGCCCAGCGAACATCAAGGTTCGGCTGGCGAACCTGAGGGTTCGGCTAGGAATAGGTTCGGCTGACAATAAGTGTATATATAGAATGTTTGTCTGATTTTCTCATAACTCTTGGAAAAAGTTTCAGACAACTTCAGAAGTGTTTGTATTTTCTCTGTGTGAGAAATTCTCTGTGTGAGAGCTGTAATCAATTGAGATTGATTAATGAGATAAATTTGATTATTGAATGCTTGTTCTTCTTTGATTTCTTATAGATCAAACATAGATTCCGCATGTGTTTGATTGTTCGTAGGACTTCTTGATTCGATCCAGATCAAATTCACCAAAACAACAAGAACTCAGTAACTGATTAGATTAACTAAAACTGGCTCAAATTAAATAAAATCTTTTTGTATTTTATTGGTTTATAAATAATTATTTTCCTTTTTAAATATTAACTAAAATCCTAACATTACCTAATTAATTACTACATTTTAGAAAATTTCAATTTTCAAATAGACACAAGTCTCGCATACCCACACTTAAAACCACACATTGTCCTCACTATGGACTGCGAAATGGTGAATAAATCAAAAGAAAATGTGTAACAAAAACAATAGCATGAATTTCTTGATATGTGACAATTCCCTCGTAAGTCGTATCAAGCGCCATCCAATCTAATCGTGATCGAACATAAATCCTAACTTGAAGTCAGAACAATCACGATGAAATTGATGATCTATTAACACTCACAACCACAAATATGTACAATAACCTACTCTAAATACAACTGAGTTTGAATCAAAATTTAAGTAGAATATATACGGGCGAAGATGATAAAAAGATCAGTAAAGAGAAAGTACAAGATCATGAAAATACAACTGCAGGGATGCGAGGGATCTAATCATGTGGCTTATCATCCTGACGATCTGGCTGTTGAGGGTATGGATCTGGAGGTCCTAAACCAGTCTGGAATCTCCATCCATAGATGTGTCACGACAAGGCGCTGTGCTCAACCCTGGCGCTGTAACTCATCCCAAATCGTCTCTAGTGTAATGCGCACAGGGCGAGGCTCTCGGAGAGGATATGTGGGTTGTTGCCTCTCTAATCTCTGTAAGATCCTCTAACTCTCCAGTGGTAATCCTCTGTAGCTCCTCGACGTCGAGGGCTCCCTCCGGGCTCGGTCTAGCCGACTCCCATCTTGGTGGGTCATCCATGGGACACATGCCGGCTAACCTCATGTAATCCAAACTATACTGCCCAGTAATTGGTCCTAAAGTCAGAAAACAACGAGGAAATCTGCAGGAAAACCCCAAGTCTATTCGCTATCCTTAAGATATAAGGCCCTAAATCTAGCCTAGCCGTCTGTCCTCCTCGACGAACCCTCGAGAATGATGAGAGTAAGATGCATGCAAGGTTGGCCAGGAGACGACCGATCATGCAAAACAAATCCAGCTTGTTGCACTTCTCTACACCGGCCCTACGACCAATGAGAGTGCAACTCAATATCCTGTGTACGTATAAGATAAGGGGATTGAGAATCGAAGACTCGACTACCCCACTCGTGCAAGCCCCATTTGAAAATGCCGGCGCTCGAACTTGCTCATCTGTGTATAAAATGGCCGCCACTGCAAACTGTGGGATGCTCAAAGTGAAAGTACGTCGTCTGAGTGAGAATGACACGGCGGCGACATCGGTGAAAGAACCAGAAGTATGCATGAAAGTGTAATGGAACTCTAATGTCAACTCCAGATATTGTGGCCATCTACAGTCGATAGCAGCCCTCCACTCATAACATAACGATCGCGTTAAACTCATCTAGACGCCCCAAATGCTCTAGCAGATCACGATCGAAGGTGCGATGATGGTAGAGCTCCATCATAACGAATCGGTCACATTGTGTGGCCTCATCTGTATCACATTCGAATTATAGAAGGGTATGATCTCTAAGACTTCAATTGTTTAGGTGACTGGCTCATCGTCATCGAGTGGTAAAAGCTCAAGGGCATAATACAAGATCTCTCACGCCCTGCGTCTAGATGATGCTGAACCTCTGGCCCTCTTGGCCCCTGCGGCCAAACTCTAATCTCCTCCCGACATCCTGCAATAAAAGGTATACAACAACAGGAAATATAACAGAAATTTACAAATTTAAATAATTTTAAAACTTAATTTTAACCATAATTACATTTTTACACAAATTATATATACAAATGATAAAATACATAATGTAAATTTATTTACAAAAATTTCTTACTAAAAAAATAAAAAAATTTCACTCTGGTTTTCTCTATGTATCACCAAGGGCAATTCTTGGCGGTATGCCACCCCTTTTTGAAACCAAAAATTTTGATCGGTTAACAATGGTCGTGACCGAACCCAATATTTGTTCCAAAAACGTTGATTAATCTTTCAATCTACTGAACATGGTTCTAAATATACTTTAAATCACAAAGACGAAACACCACTTTAAACCTAGAACTGAAAAATCGAAACAGAAACGAGGTTTTACTCTAACTGGGCATCCTAGTAAGTAACATAAACTCTTAGAGCTTAGACGTGTTCGTCACCTGAGAAGTCATGCAAAAGATCAAGTCAACACATGGTTGGTGATCTCATATATTTTTGTAATTTAAAAATGATCCTTGACAAACTTACTGGAGTCCCAAACATAAGCTCACTAACAACACCTATCATATCCAGCCAAGTATGCTTATATATAGGGCATACGTGGGGTCAAGCCCAATCGCCATCCCACCACATACCGGGCTGTATATGATATTGTTATTATTGATAATTATGTGTTTCACTCCCTACCAACACCATACTTGATTCTTTGAATTCACACCTTTCTTGATTCTTTGAATTAACCATGTGTTTCCCGTTCCTTATACTATCATTACCATGATCCTATTGTGGAAGTTTGAATAGTATTTAAGATGCTTAAATAAATAAACATTTAAATATAACTAAGTCCTAATGATTGGGTCTAGGTCAACTCGAGTATACTAGTCTACAATCAAAGGTTCTTAGTGGGATGGTGGACTCTGTAAATATCATCAAACATGTGACCTATAAAACAAACGGTCTAGCTACGATTTCTTGAATTATAGGACTTTTTTTCATTCTTGTTTCGTCTGGATTCGTTCTTCTTTTATCTTGATTCTTTCGCACATTTTATATCTGATATTTCACAAACATTCCACCAAAAAGGTTTTCTTGTTGCGTACTTGATTCGTTGACATGTGAACATTTCAAAATACTGAGTCACCGACTCACTGTTGAGTTGGGTAAAGGTTTTGTATTGTTGTGCCAATATCTCCTGGGTATTAGCAACATCTGGTGTACCTCCAAATTGCTCTTTCAAGGCCTCCCAGATATCTTTGGCTGACTAATGACGCAAAATACTAGAGTAGATCTCATTTGGTAATGCCATAGCAATTTTAGCATAAGCTTTGGCGTCAAGCTCAAGCTTCTGGAAGTCTTCCTCAGTATAATTCCTAGGGTCCTTGGGTATGTTATTTCTTGTTTTAGTGCCGCAGACCATTGTTTTGTGTGGTCCAAACATGACTGATCTCCAACATCCAGTGTGATTGTTGGACAGGAGATGCATCAACCTTCGTTATCATATGTTGTACTGATCGTGAACGTGGATATAGGGTTTTGTGGACGATCCTGTTTTATGAAGGTTTAAGGCAGTTGTGACAACCAGTACCTGATCGTCCGGCAAGTCCGTACGGTACGTGTACTTTCACTATTTACTATGTGTAAATACAATGTGAAAACAGTTGTGTGACAACAGAACCTAGAAAAACAAACAATAGTTGTATGTGTTTAAATGAAAATTTAAATACAGTAATACAACAACTCATGACAAACAACAGTTGTATGTGTTTAAGTGAAAATTTAAATACAGTAAATACAACAACACACGACAAACAACAGTTGTATGTGTTTAAGTGAAAACTTAAATACATTAAATACAACAACTCATAAGAAACAACAAGGTGTAAACAAATGACAAAAACATATCGGTTGCGATCTGATATCCACATATGACAGGAATCAGATGGCCGACAATTTAGTGTGAGAACAATGTGAAAACAGGCAAGTTTAGTTGAGTCCGTCAGTGAGGAAACACAATACAACACATAAGTTCGGTATCGTTTCAGAATAACAAACTCACAGTGTGTTTGTGTGGGTGACGATTCACACAAACATATCTGTGAGTTTAACGTTCTTAAATGATGACTGAAACATAGAAAACAAAAATCAGAAAGTGAAACCGTCGTCGGATTCGTTCGAGTGACGATTCGAACGAATACGCGCGATGGCGGAACAATCTGACGAAACGAAACGACGAAACGAACTGATAAAAATAAAATAAAAAAATTAATAAGATTTACCAGGAATAACCACCTTAAAAATCTAAAAATAAAAACTTTTTATTTAAATCCGTAAAATACGCGTGTTACTCGTCGAAAACGTAACGAAATCGAAAACCGAGTTAACGAAACGAACCCGAACACACCCGGAGTATAGATACTCTAAATGAGGCCATCTTCCCCATTTATTTCATCTTCTCTCTCTTATAAAACCCTAATCCCAGATCTCTCTCTCTCTCTCTCTAAAATTTCGAACTTCAAACACTTAGATCTCCTTCAATTCTTGACGAAATCTTGCAAACTTGGTGTCTAATCGAAGCTATCATCATCGGGAGCAAAAACCAACAAAAATCAAGGTATTTGAGCTGCAAAATCACGAAAACTAGGGTTTTGTAACCCCTTGTTCGAACCCATAACCCCACCGGTTAAAAACCATTCCATTTGAACCTTACAACCACGAGAACAAGTCCTAACACTCACTATCATAGAAAACCACCATGGATTAGGACAGCAAGTGTGGTTGGGACCACCTGGCCGACCTGGTTGCAGCTAGCCCGAATGGCTGCTTCGGCCGAAAGGAAAAGGCTCTGGCCTGGCCGAATGGCCATGGGCCGCCTGTGTTAGTGTTGGCTTGGTGAATTCGATCTGGATCGTATCAAGAAGTTCTACGAACAATCAAACACATGCGGAATCTATGTTTGATATATAAGAATCAAAGAATAACAAGCATTTCAATAATCACCTTCATTTCATTAATCAAACTGAAATGATTACAACTCTCACACAGAGATTTCTCACATAGAGAATACACACAGCTCTCTACAGGTTTTCTGAAGTTGTTCTTCAGTTCTTAAATAATCAGACAAACCTTCTATATATACAAACACTATCAGCCGAACCTATTCCCTTAGCCAAACCCTAAGGTTCGCCAGCCGAACCTTGAGGTTCACTTGGCGAACCTAGGTTGCCAAACCTAATAGGTTCGCCGAACCTTTCCAAGGTTATAGGTTCGCCAAACCTATCAATGTGATAGGTTCGCCGAACCTGCTAAGGTTCATGGGCCAGACGAACCTAAGCAAAACCTTTATTAACTTTCTATAATTTACATGTTTGAATAGCAACCTATTACAAATATGTACTAACAAACTCCCCTTAATAGTTGCTATCAAAAATCTTTAGTCTTCGTCTTCAGTCTTTATCTTCAGTCTTGTCTTCAACTTTGTCTTTAACTCCACTTGTTTCTGCACACACATTATCTTCAGCTCATATCACCACAGATCTAGGAATCTTGGCTAATCTTTCTGCTTCCAACTTAGCATCCCTGTCATCAATTTCCTTTTGTACCTTCATCAGCTCCACATACAAATAGTTCACATCTTCCCAATTGCATCCTGAATGTATACCCAGAGTATAACACATCCGCGCAATAGTCTGAAACTGAACTGCCATATCCTTGTAGCTTATTCCACCATCATGATAACCTTCAGCTGCAAAAATTTCAGCCATGTTAAGCAAATCAATGTCATCCTTCGAGCAGTTAACAATCCAAACAGGATCCATCATTCTGATAACCCTCCATTGTTCTTCTTGTCTTAAGAAAATAAATGCTTCAAAAGTCTTCTCATCATATAACCAGAACTTGAAATATGAATTCCAATTCTGTTCTACCTTCCTTAACCATGGTCTTTTAACCACTTTCGGCTTTGGATATCCATGTATCTTGTCTTATGCTTGAGGAGACAACAAACTCCACCCATATCTAGCCTCCTTCTTCAATAACTTTTCAAAAGTTTCATTATGTTTTGTCTGAATAGGCTTTATCATCTTCAAGCTGGACAACTCCATACATTCAAAAGATGGTAAAGACATTAAATCTAATGCCTTTCCAAAATACTGTCATCCATCAATCCGCTTCACCACATAACATCCTTTATCAATGATACTTCCTGGAATATTGTGAAAGTAACCATAAATAACAATTCCTCCAATCATTTTCGATTTAGATCCAATCTTGAATCTTGTGAATTGTTTAGTTTGGTTGTCTTGAGATTTATCGTCTATTACTTCAATCATTTGCTTGAACATATACAAGTGATCAACAATATACTTCAATTCATCTTGATTCTCTTTCCATAGATCCATGTTAGTATTTTCTTTAACTTGAGCCAATGATATTCTTGACACACCTCCAAGATCAAAAATCTTCTTTAAAGTATTCAGATTATACAAATCTTCATTCATAGGATCATCTTTCTCAAAGTCAAATAAATCTAACTCATCATCTTGCTCAAAATTAAACATTTGAACTGCATCAATATCAAACATATCATAGAATTCCTTTGTTGAATAGCCACATCTATCTCTCCTTCCTCCAAATCTTCATCTCTAGGTCTTTCAACAATCTTTCTCTGTAAATCAATATCAGAATGTTGTTTAAACAAATCAAGAAAAGTAGGCAGAGAATAATCAATAATCTTCTTTGGTTCCATTTCAATTAAATCTTCAACATCATCATCATTACAATCTAGATTTAATTCCACGAATTAAATCCTTTGTTTTGAATACCATGAAATGAACCATTTGATTTGAATACCATGATGTGAACCACTTGATTTGAATACCATGTTGTGAACCACTTGATTTGAATACCATGTTGTGAACCACTTGATTTGAATACCATGTTGTGAACCACTTGATTTGAATACCATGATGTGGTGACCTTGTGTAACAACAAGGTTTATAACAAAAGAGTTTATAAAATCCTTTATCTAAAAGTATTTATCCTTCATAAATACATTTGAGTAAATCAGTTACAAAACAGTTCAAAGATTCTTTATAAAACCTTTTTAGTGAAAAGAGTTTAATAATTGATAATTCTTTTAAAACAGTTGGTGAATCCCTAGGATTCGTAAAATGAACCCATAATGTTTATAAGAATACACACACACCTTGTGTAATGAAACATGATTGTAAACGATTGATTTGATCACGTGTTCCACCCCAAAACAGTTATAAAACAGTAAAAGAGGGGCTAAAGTTCTCACCTGTCTGCAGTAGACTCTGAACTAAAACAGATAGCAAGTAGCAAACAGGACTTCTAATTGTTTCCTATAACATTGTAATCATACATAAGATATAGGATTTATGATTGTATAGACTTTGATTCATTGATTGACTTGTGTTCTCTAGAACTTGATTATCACATGATAACTTGTTCTCATGATTATGATTGTTGTGAAAACTTGAAAGTTATGATTTGAATCACTTGATTGATCATGGGTCCAAGAAACGCATATGAAATGTTCCATTGCATAAACCTTATGCATAAAATGATAAATGTTCTAGGATTTGATAACCATTGATTAACATGACTTATGAAAAGATGTTCCAATTGTTTAAGTTCATGAGATTGTGATTTGATCCTATGATTAGATTAAGTTGCAACTTAAACTAAGATCAAATTACAATCACTTGAGTGGTGGCCAACAATGTACATGTAGACCATGCAAGTTTCCAAGCAAAATTAGACCAATTAAAGATCAAGCGAGTCTATATCACTCAATTGGGCTTGGTTTAAGTCTATGGACCATTTGTTAATGAAATTGGGCCGAATAAAACTGAATTGGGCCGAAATGGATTACGGGTTGCCAACTTGGGCAGCGAACCTTTCCCATTATTGACTAAGGTTCGGCTCACATGGTTAAGGGTTCGCCTGAAATGGGATTGGTTCGTGACTAACAAGGTTCGACTCCCATTGATAATGCATAGATTCGGCCATAGGTTCGCCAACTAGGGTTAGCGAGTCAAGCATGAGGGCTCGGTAAGGGACAAATGATTCGTCTGCATGGGTTTGGTCTAGAAGGTTCGTGAGACATCCACTGGTTCGGTGAAGGCTCGTGGGGGACTCCTTAGGGTTCAGCTGTGCATACCACGAACCATGCAAGGTTCGTTTAGGATTAGGGTTCGGCTATCTGTTCAACGAACCATGCAAGTTTCGTTGGATGTATGGAGGCTCGGTACTGGTTCGCTAGGTCTTGATAAGGTTCGGCCATGGAATGAAGATTCGGCTGAGAAACCTTGCTAGGTTCGTCTATGTGCGAGGGTTCGGCAGTTCTCAATGGTTCGCCACGATCACAGAAGGTTCGGCATGAGGATGGTTCGTGAGTTTGTCTGCATGCCAGGTTCGTGAGGCTCTCTTCCCCTTCCAGGGGTTCGGCTGATGTCCAACGAACCATGTAGGTTCGCTATGGTTCGCCGAGGATGTCACCCCCATGAAGGTTCGGCCGGGAAACCCTAACAGGTTCGTTTCCCTGTTGTGGTTGCTAAACACCTCACGAACCTGTCATCTCCATCATCATTCCGACCTTCTTTCTTCGATCCAACCATTCCCATGCCTCTAATCCTCATAGCCTAACACTCAAAAATTGTTATTTCGAATAGGAATGGGCAAGAACCGGTTATAAGTCGAGTTTTAACAAATACTCACATGAAAACCCTAATTTCCCGAAACTTCCTTGATTCATACCTCTGATTTGGCCGGTGAAAACTTCCGATCTGTTGTACTTCTGTGTAGAGGGTGTCGAGAGCTACGCGTGGACGCCAAGAACACCAAAATCCGTTGAGAAACGAAGAAGATACGCGCGTTTAAAGTTCGGTTTTCTAGAGAGAGAGAGGGTATACGGGATTTTTAGAGAGAGAAGTGGTTGGTGATGAATTAAATGAGAAAATGGTCTTGATCAAGGCTTTTATAGCCCGTGAGGTATTCGGGTCCGTTTCGGTCGCTCGGTTCGCGTTTCCGGAACGTAACGCGTATTTTTCGCGACTTTAATTAAAAAGAGTTGTTAAACTCAAATAAATGATGAGTTTCAAAATTGTAAAAATATAAAATAATTAATTTAGTTATTTTTACTCTTCGTGCGTTGCCAGATCGTTAAACATTCACAATTACGTGTATACCCGCAATCGCGTACGTTTTCCGATCGTATTAAATATTTAAAGTCGTTTAATCATAATTATAAGTTCAACATTCGTATTATTATGGATCGTCACCCATAACTATACTCAGTCTCGCTTACGTATTACGATTTTTGTTGAATTAATTGTCATAATATTCGTCTCTACACTACGCACTAACACTATCCTGTTACACCGAACGCAATATATATATAGGGCTCACTCTCGCTGCCCACCACTGTTTCGATATAACACGATACTGTTCTTGCCTAGTGTCATCGACTGTAAATAAATAATACATACTTGTTCTCAAGAAATAATGATTCTAACACACAAGCACATAATGAACACATGAATCACATTGATTTACTGGACATGTACACACACTGTTCTAACACTGTTTACAACTACCATGACTAAATGTACAAATGTTACAGTCTCCCCTAGTTAAGGGAATTTCGTCCCGAAATTAACTAGCCGAAGGTACTGTAAAAAGATGAGGGTACTTAAGCTTCATCTGGTCTTCACATTCCCAGGTGAACTCAGCACCGCGTTTGCCCTCCCATCGTACTTTCACGATCGGGATACGGCTGCGTTTAAGTTTCTTGACCGCATGATCCATGATTTCAACTGGACGTTCTATGAATTGCATGTTGTTCTGAATCTGTATGTCTTCCAGTGGAATCTGAACATCATGATCCGCTAAGCATTTCTTAAGATTAGACACATGAAAAGTATCATGGACATTGCTTAGCTCCACTGGAAGTTTGAGTTTGTAGGCTACGGGACCAATCCGTTCCAGGATCTCAAAAGGTCCAATACCTTGGTGCAAGTTTCCCTTTCTTCCCGAATCGGACAACGCCTTTCCAGGGAGAAACCTTGAGTAAGACTCGGTCACCGACTTGAAACTCAAGCAGTTTCCGACGTCGATCAGCATAACTCTTTTGCCGATCTCGTGCGGCCTTAAGCCGTGACTGAATGATTGTGATCTTGTCTGATGTTTCCTGAATGAGTTCTGGTCCTACGACCTGTGAGTCACCAATCTCGGTCCAACAGACCGGTGATCGGCACTTTCTACCATATAGAGCTTCGAATGGTGCACATTGAATGCTCGTATGATAGCTATTGTTATATGAAAACTCAATGAGTGGGAGATGAGTGTCCCAACTTCCACCGAAGTCAATGACACAAGAACGAAGCATGTCTTCAAGTGTTTGGATAGTCCTTTCGCTATGGCCGTCGGTTTGAGGATGATACGCCGTGCTAAGATTAACACGCGTTCCCAAAGCCTTTTGCAATGATTGCCAAAAGCGAGAAGTGAAACGACTATCACGATCAGAAATGATTGATGTTGGTGTACCATGACGTGCAATGATTTCGTTGATGTACAATGTGGATAACTTCTCCATCTTGTAATCCTCTCGGATAGGGAGAAAATGAGCAGATTTGGTGAGTCGATCAACGATCACCCAAATCGAATCGAATCCTCGCGGAGTTCTCGGCAACTTTGTTATGAAATCCATGGAAATTTGCTCCCATTTCCATTGAGGAATTTCAGGTTGCTGTAGAAGTCCCGAAGGTTTTTGATGTTCTGCTTTGACTTTTGAACAGGTAAGACATTTTCCCACGTACAGTGCTATGTCTCTCTTCATTCCCGGCCACCAGTAAGATGTCCTCAAGTCCTGATACATCTTGTCGGCTCCAGGATGAACTGAGTATCGCGACTTATGAGCCTCATCACAAATGAGTGTGCGCAATTCTTCAGACTTTGGAATCCAAATGCGGCCGTTGAGATATAGCACCCCATCAGCTCGAGGTTCTAGTTTCTTCTCAATACCACAATCCAAGTCTGTCTTGAGTTGATTGTTTGTTACTACTTGTTGTTGTGCAATACGAATCAAGTCTTTCAAGTTTGGCTGTGTGTTGATCTCCATGGCTCTTACACGAATTGGTTTGACTGGTTCCTTGCGACTAAGAGCATCCGCCACCACATTGGCTTTACCCGGATGGTAACGAATCTCGCAGTCGTAATCAGTTAGAAGCTCAACCCAACGTCGTTGTCTCATGTTGAGTTCTTTCTGATTGAGAATGTGTTGTAGGCTCTTGTGGTCTGTATAGATGACACATTTAGTACCATACAGGTAGTGTCTCCAAATCTTCAATGCAAAGACCACAGCCCCTAACTCAAGGTCATGAGTAGTGTAATTCTTCTCGTGAACCTTAAGTTGTCTTGAAGCATAAGCAATGACCTTGTCCCGTTGCATAAGTACACAACCGAGACCAAGGTTTGAAGCATCACAGTAGACAATGAAATCATCACTGCCTTCTGGAAGGCTAAGGATAGGGGAGTTGCATAACTTCTGTTTAAGAAGTTGAAATGCATCTTCCTGTTTCTGTCCCCATATAAACGCTTGACTTTTCTGAGTCAAAGTGGTAAGTGGCAAGGCAATCTTAGAGAAATTCGCAATGAATCTCCTGTAATAGCCCGCCAGACCCAGAAACGAACGAATCTCTGTTGGAGTAGATGGAGTAGTCCAGTTCTTAATCGCCTCAATCTTCGCTGGATCTACATGTATTCCATCCCTGTTGATGACATGTCCTAAGAAGTGAACTTCCTTTAACCAAAACTCACATTTTGAGAATTTAGCATATAGTTGTTCAGTTCTTAGTAACTCTAAGACTTTCCTCAAATGATCCTCGTGCTCTTGTTCTGACTTGGAATAAATCAATATATCGTCAATGAAGACAATAACAAACTGATCCAAGTATGGCCTGCAGACTCGGTTCATCAAGTCCATGAACACTGCGGGGGCATTGGTCAGCCCAAATGGCATAACCACAAACTCATAGTGTCCATATCGAGTCCTAAATGCAGTCTTTGGTATATCCTCATCATTTACTCTCAACTGATGATACCCAGATCGCAAATCAATCTTAGAGAAGCAAGTTGCTCCCTGTAATTGATCAAACAGATCATCGATCCTGGGCAGAGGATATCTATTCTTGATTGTCAACTTGTTCAACTCACGATAATCGATACACATACGAAATGAACCGTCTTTCTTTTTGACAAAGAGAACCGGAGCTCCCCATGGAGAGAAACTCGGTCTTATGAAACCTTTGTCTAAAAGTTCTTGAAGCTGACTAGACAGTTCTTGCATCTCAGACGGTGCTAATCGATACGGTGATTTCGCCACTGGGTTTGCTCCAGGGACGAGATCAATTCTAAACTCCACTTGTCGGACTGGTGGTAGTCCAGGCAAGTCTTCTGGAAATACGTCTGGATATTCTTTGATAACTGGAACATCTCCAACTGCTTTCTTTTCAGGTTTCTTTTCCACTACATGAGCTAGGAAAGCATAATATTTCTTCTTCAAGTACTTCCTCGCCTTGATGCACGATACAATCTTCAATCCGCGGCATGGTTTCTCGCCGTAGACTATCATCGTTTCGCCGGACGGTAAGGGGATTCGGATAAGTTTCTCAGAGCATACGATTTCAGCATTGTTTTTGGATAACCAATCCATTCCTACTACAACTTCGAAGCTTCCGAGAGTCATAGGAATGAGATCGATGGAAAAGAGATGGTCATTTAATCTTAGCTCACAAGCATGAATTATGGAATCTACAACTATGGTCTTACCATTCGCTACTTCTACAGTATAGGGAGCAGTAAGTGTGGATAGTTGCATATTAAGCAAAGAAGCAGTATGAGTAGAGATAAAACTTTTATCGGCACCAGTATCAAATATGATAGGAACATAATGATCATTGATAAGAAATGTACCCGTGATGACTGCCGGCTCTTCACGTGCTTCAGCAGTTCCAATAACAAAAGCACGAGCAGCAGCAGTATTGTTGTTGAGTTTTGGACACTAATTTCTGAAGTGTCCCTCTGCTCCACAATTGTAACAGGCTCTTCCACCTGTAGCAGTAGTGGTAGTGGTAGCAGTTGTTGCAGCAGCAAGATGAGCAGCTCGGCATGTAGCTGCAAAGTGTCCCATTCGCCCACATTTGAGACACTTCTTGCATGGAGTGTTGGGCAGATGATGATACTGGCATTTGGTGCAAAGTGGAAACTGGCCAGTATAAGGCTTTCTGGCATTAGCTGGTTGTGGCATAGCAGTGATAGGTGTAGCGTGAGTAGGTGCAGCTGCAGTCAACGCTGCAAAGTTCTTGATTGTCTTTTGTTTCTTCTTCTTGTGATGGTGCTGCTCAGGCTTCTTGCCTTCTTCAATCTGAGCTCTCTTAAACCCCTTTCGGGTGAGCACTCCAGACTTCACATACTCTTCAGTAAGAGTAGCACCAAGTTGAATGGCTGCCTCCAAAGTAGTAGGGTTATTACCCATAACAGTCCCTCTAACAACCAGAGGTAAGCCTTCAATATATTTCTCTATCCTGCGGGATAGAGGAGTAACCAAATGGGGTACCAAAATGCACAACTCATGGAATCGAGTTGTATACTTTGCGTTCTCTCCACTATCTTGCACCAGATTCCACATCTCTACCTCGAGTTTCTTCAGTTCATGACGTGGACAAAACTTCTCCACAAGTAAGTTCTTGAATCCGTCCCACGGTAAAGCTAGAGCGACTTCACGTCCTCTGGTGTTCTTTTCAGAATTCCACCAAGTGAGTGCGCCCTTATGAAAAGCGCTTGAGGCCATCTTGACCTTCAGATTCTCAGGACATCCAGTGAAGTCGAGAATGTCTTCAATGCTTTCCAGCCATTGCAGTAGGCCGGTAGCTCCCTCGGTACCAGAGTACTTAGGAGGCTTAGCATCGTTGAACTGCTTGAAAGTAAAGTTAGCAGTTCCAGCATTAGTGGCATTTGAGTTGTGTGCGGAATCACTGGTACTTCCCCGAAGATTCTGGGTGATATCAGTGACCATACCAGGAATCACATCCCGCATATGAACCGCGATAGCTCGAGCAATCTTGTTGATCTCATCGTCGTTGCCACTTGTTGAACCCCCTCCGTTAGGATCACGTCGGGGAGGCATTCTACGAATAGAAGCCACAAGTGGGTCAGTAATGAGGAAGGATACAATTGAATTTTCATGATAAGGTCAGTAATATATCCATACTACTAGTATTATCATTCAATTGTAATATGATCCAGTACACGTATAAGTTATCAACTTATTTGCATACTTATCATGTGAATATGTACGATGTTCCATGATCTCTCCACCAAACCTACACACTGACACTTTCCCGATATACCGAAAATAGCTTATATATAGGGCTCACTCTCGCTGCCCACCACCGTTTCGGTATACCACGATCATGCCCTTGCTAGCATTTGGCAACACGTTTGTACTGATTTGCAAGTGTGTTCCATTGATTAAGAATCCCATGATCTTTGATCAACTTGAACTATGATTGATTCCATGATTGAACTATGATTATGTTATGCGTGCACCTACTAACAGTTGTTAACATGTAGAACTAAGTCATACGTGTGTTCTACACTTTCCTGTTAACCTATGTCAGTAAGTACTAATGATGTAATCACTTAAGAATTTCACTTAAGGTTTACATTTACAGAATGTTCACAACTTGATTGATTCACCATAATGTTTGGTTCATCCAAGTTTGAATTGCACTATGATTTGATTCACCAATGATTGTTTCCCAAATGTTTGTATCCCATGTGTTTGACTAATGATCCATGTTTCCAGTTGATCCCGAATCCTCACTCCAAATACAAACGCCGGATTCCCCCTAACATACTGAAATAAGCTTATATATAGGGTAAGCTCTCACCGACCCACCACTTACCTCAACACGTCAGCGTTAATCCGTCGTCTATATTTGGGGCTAAGATTCCAACTATTGATTGATTATGATTGTTTCATGATTGCCTCTTGTTCTATGGATATGTTTATGATTATGTAAACCATGGTTCTTAATTTGCTTGAAATTAAAACCTTAGGTTTTAGCATGTGTGTCCTAGGTTAATTAACCTAGGTTCTCAATACTTACAGTATCGAGTATAATGATCTCTTGTGAGAACTTCAACTAAAGAATACTGTCACACAGATTCTAAGTTATAAAGTTCCTATGATAATGAACACCTGATAATGATAACAATGATAACAATGACAAGGATTTCAAATCAAGACTCTAAATTAATAGTTCTTAACCTTTGAATTCCTATAATGAGCATGACAAGGATTTCAAATCAAGACTCTAAATTAATATATCTTGACATTTGAATTCCTATAATGAATATGACAAGGACTTCAAATCAAGACTCTAAATTAATAGATCTTGACATTTGAATTCCTATAATGAATATGACAAGGACTTTAGATCAAAGATACCAATCTTTGCCTCTAAATCCCATAATGAATATGACAAGGATCTTAGATCAAAGATACTAAATTAATAGATCTTTGCCTCTAAATCCCATAATGATCTCTGTGTGAGAATTTCAGATCAAGGATACTAAGAATACAGATCCTTGCCTCTGAAATCCTTAAATGCATATGTGTGAGAATTTAATTCGGTTTCTAAAATTATAGAAGTCCGATTCAAATTCTTTGACTCGATATCTAATCTTAGTAAAATGTCCCTAAGATCTTTCAAGCTTGCTGTAGACTTAATGCTCACTTAAGTTACTTAGATCCTAAGTATCCTCAAGTCTATAGCACTTAGTCCTATTGGGTAGCTTAGGTTATAGTCTAGGTCATTAAACATTGGGTTTTTCCTAGTTCTCTACAACCTTGGCTCTGATACCAACCTGTCACACCCCAGCGCCGCGTGCGGAATCCACGGCGCGGTGACGTATGAACAGTTGAATCATGCACAAGTATTGAATAAGAACAACCACAATGGATTACTAAGTTGCATAATGTTTAGACAATTGTTTAGTTACAGACAGTCTATCTACCAAAAGAAAGACAACTACCGACCCAAAATATAGTTACAAAATAAGACTCCAAACAAGACAATTAAACATTTAGGATTTAATGAGTTTCTATTCCATCCTAGCATGTTTCTTCATCTTGTTCTATCTTAGAATGGTCTCCTTAGTTGTCCCTGAGAATGTCTTAAACCTGATTACCTGAAACACGTGAAAAGTAACTGTCAACTACAGACGTAGTTGGTGAGAACAATAGGTTTAAACATTTGTAAACATGAGTATATGATCAAGGCATAGGTAAGTTAAAGCAACATAAGATTCACACGGATGAGCTGCAACCCAAACTAACATCAAGTAAGAAAATGAGTGTAAACAGTCCAATCACTGTTTGCACGAGAGTCAACATATAATATCAAGTCCCAAACCACGTTTGGAGTTAGATAATGTGTCAACAGTTTTGATAAAACCATATGTAACCGAAATCTGCAGTTAGTTTATAAAACAGATTTAAAAACTAACTGCAGCAATCGGCCTGCCCCAATGTGTGTGTCCGCTTTCCCTTGTTGTGATCACCCAGTACTAACGCTAATGAATATGATACTTGATGCTTTTACAAGTTTGTTTACAACAATAGACACCATGTTTCTGAACCTTACTTTAACCGGATGTGTTAATGCCTTATTTGATAACATGAATTGAAAACCTAGATTTAATTCCACGAATTAAATCCTTTGTTTTGAATACCATGAAATGAACCATTTGATTTGAATACCATGATGTGAACCACTTGATTTGAATACCATGTTGTGAACCACTTGATTTGAATACCATGTTGTGAACCACTTGATTTGAATACCATGATGTGGTGACCTTGTGTAACAACAAGGTTTATAACAAAAGAGTTTATAAAATCCTTTATCTAAAAGTATTTATCCTTCATAAATACATTTGAGTAAATCAGTTACAAAACAGTTCAAAGATTCTTTATAAAACCTTTTTAGTGAAAAGAGTTTAATAATTGATAATTCTTTTAAAACAGTTGGTGAATCCCTAGGATTCGTAAAATGAACCCATAATGTTTATAAGAATACACACACACCTTGTGTAATGAAACATGATTGTAAACGATTGATTTGATCACGTGTTCCACCCCAAAACAGTTATAAAACAGTAAAAGAGGGGCTAAAGTTCTCACCTGTCTGCAGTAGACTCTGAACTAAAACAGATAGCAAGTAGCAAACAGGACTTCTAATTGTTTCCTATAACATTGTAATCATACATAAGATATAGGATTTATAATTGTATAGACTTTGATTCATTGATTGACTTGTGTTCTCTAGAACTTGATTATCACATGATAACTTGTTCTCATGATTATGATTGTTGTGAAAACTTGAAAGTTATGATTTGAATCACTTGATTGATCATGGGTCCAAGAAACGCATATGAAATGTTCCATTGCATAAACCTTATGCATAAAATGATAAATGTTCTAGGATTTGATAACCATTGATTACATGACTTATGAAAAGATGTTCCAATTGTTTAAGTTCATGAGATTGTGATTTGATCCTATGATTAGATTAAGTTGCAACTTAAACTAAGATCAAATTACAATCACTTGAGTGGTGGCCAACAATGTACATGTAGACCATGCAAGTTTCCAAGCAAAATTAGACCAATTAAAGATCAAGCGAGTCTATATCACTCAATTGGGCTTGGTTTAAGTCTATGGACCATTTGTTAATGAAATTGGGCCGAATAAAACTGAATTGGGCCGAAATGGATTACGGGTTGCCAACTTGGGCAGCGAACCTTTCCCATTATTGACTAAGGTTCGGCTCACATGGTTAAGGGTTCGCCTGAAATGGGATTGGTTCGTGACTAACAAGGTTCGACTCCCATTGATAATGCATAGATTCGGCCATAGGTTCGCCAACTAGGGTTAGCGAGTCAAGCATGAGGGCTCGGTAAGGGACAAATGATTCGTCTGCATGGGTTTGGTCTAGAAGGTTCGTGAGACATCCACTGGTTCGGTGAAGGCTCGTGGGGGACTCCTTAGGGTTCAGCTGTGCATACCACGAACCATGCAAGGTTCGTTTAGGATTAGGGTTCGGCTATCTGTTCAACGAACCATGCAAGTTTCGTTGGATGTATGGAGGCTCGGTACTGGTTCGCTAGGTCTTGATAAGGTTCGGCCATGGAATGAAGATTCGGCTGAGAAACCTTGCTAGGTTCGTCTATGTGCGAGGGTTCGGCAGTTCTCAATGGTTCGCCACGATCACAGAAGGTTCGGCATGAGGATGGTTCGTGAGTTTGTCTGCATGCCAGGTTCGTGAGGCTCTCTTCCCCTTCCAGGGGTTCGGCTGATGTCCAACGAACCATGTAGGTTCGCTATGGTTCGCCGAGGATGTCACCCCCATGAAGGTTCGGCCGGGAAACCCTAACAGGTTCGTTTCCCTGTTGTGGTTGCTGAACACCTCACGAACCTGTCATCTCCATCATCATTCCGACCTTCTTTCTTCGATCCAACCATTCCCATGCCTCTAATCCTCATAGCCTAACACTCGAAAATTGTTATTTCGAATAGGAATGGGCAAGAACCGGTTATAAGTCGAGTTTTAACAAATACTCACATGAAAACCCTAATTTCCCGAAACTTCCTTGATTCATACCTTTGATTTGGCCGGTGAAAACTTCCGATCTGTTGTACTTCTGTGTAGAGGGTGTCGAGAGCTACGCGTGGACGCCAAGAACACCAAAATCCGTTGAGAAACGAAGAAGATACGCGCGTTTAAAGTTCGGTTTTCTAGAGAGAGAGGGTATACGGGATTTTTAGAGAGAGAAGTGGTTGGTGATGAATTAAATGAGAAAATGGTCTTGATCAAGGCTTTTATAGCCCGTGAGGTATTCGGGTCCGTTTCGGTCGCTCGGTTCGCGTTTCCGGAACGTAACGCGTATTTTTCGCGACTTTAATTAAAAAGAGTTGTTAAACTCAAATAAATGATGAGTTTCAAAATTGTAAAAATATAAAATAATTAATTTAGTTATTTTTACTCTTCGTGCGTTGCCAGATCGTTAAACATTCACAATTACGTGTATACCCGCAATCGCGTACGTTTTCCGATCGTATTAAATATTTAAAGTCGTTTAATCATAATTATAAGTTCAACATTCGTATTATTATGGATCGTCACCCATAACTATACTCAGTCTCGCTTACGTATTACGATTTTTGTTGAATTAATTGTCATAATATTCGTCTCTACACTACGCACTAACACTATCCTGTTACACCGAACGCAGTATATATATAGGGCTCACTCTCGCTGCCCACCACTGTTTCGATATAACACGATACTGTTCTTGCCTAGTGTCATCGACTGTAAATAAATAATACATACTTGTTCTCAAGAAATAATGATTCTAACACACAAGCACATAATGAACACATGAATCACATTGATTTACTGGACATGTACACACACTGTTCTAACACTGTTTACAACTACCATGACTAAATGTACAAATGTTACACACATCACCATCATTTCCTCATCATCATCATGAGCATTCAAACCTGGATGTTCATCAATATCAAAATCACCATAATCCACCTTCTCATCTTCCTCTTCCTCTTCTTCATCATCCACATTCACAAACACCTTCTCCGTACCAGAAGCTTCAGCCTGAGAATCTTTGACTTGAATATCATCAATCTTTTGTCTCAAATCTCTATTCTCATTCTGCAGTTCAGCAATATCAACATTTTGTATTTCAATTAAAGACTCCAAAGAAGCCATTCTGTCATTCAACACATTCTTCTCAGCCACATCTTCTTCCCTCCACTTCATCAGTTGAGCAATTTGACTTTTCATCTCATCTAATTCACTGGTACCCGAAGAAGATGGTTGATCAGCTTTGACTTTTTCTTTTTCCATCTTATATAGATCAAACTCCTTTGACAACATAGAAATTCTTCTTCTAAGCTCGGTGTCATCATAATCCACAACAAAATTTAGATCCAAATCATCTAAATTTCCAAATAAGGAATCATCTCTGGAAGTAGAAGCTGGATGAAATGAAGTTTCTGGAAATGATGTTGTCACTGTAGTAGTCTCCATGAAAGAAGGAACAAAAGAAGCTACATTCACATACTCAGGAGCAAAACCTCCTAGAACTGTAGAAACAGAAACTGAAACAGTAGTATGTGGAGAAGAAGCATGAACTGTAGCAGGTGGAGAAGATGTAACAACATGAACAAATGGAGAAGAAACTGTAGAAGCAATAACAGATGAGGATACAATGATCCTAGGAGCTTTTGACTTCTTCTTAGTTGGACCTTTTCCATCATCTTCTTCTTCTTTGGCCTAGATGACTCAGGCTCTTCAGCAATAAAACTAGGATCAGTAGCATCTTCTTTATCTTCTGCAGTCTGTAGTTGAGCAGATCTTTTCTTCAATCTTTTAATAACAATACTCCCTCTCACAATAGTCTCTAACTCAGACTCTGTCTCTGAAGACTCTTCACCTGCATCTTCAACCTCTATATTCTCAGCATCAACATGAACAGAAGAAGTGTCTTCTTGTTGCCTTTGTTCATCCTATTCATCTGGAAATATAACTTGAAGAGGTACCAGTGTAGTAGGAATTACACTTGGCCCTTGAGATTGAGATTGTCTTGGTTGTTGTGATGGGGAGGACTGAGCAGGTGATTCCCTTGTATGTTGTCTTGGAGGAGGAGGTGGTGGTTGTTGCTGATCATCTTCATCATCACTGAATGTTTTAGTATCAGAACCAGAATCTGCATGCCTCCATGCATCATCATCAGGAGCTACATAATTAGCCCTAGCACAATGACAAACTAATTCGTTTGTCAATACAGCATCACCACTTTTCTGATACACCCTGACCTGACCAAGACTTGAGTCAGTTATATGCTTGAGCTTGAGTAAATCAGAAGCATCTATGGGTAGCATCTGCTCAGGAAACCTCTCATCAATGAGCATCTGTACAAATCTGGGATACATATAAAATCGATCTTTAGCTTTGGTGATATTATCAGACATGTATCTGAATATCATAGCAGAGAAATTGAACGGTTTGTTCAAGATCAATGCCACCATAGCTGATCGCATCAAATCCCTAAGCTCATCAAATGTCCCCTTCCTCATGCTCAGACAGTGTAGCAATACATGAGCAAGCAGCTTATACTGCAGAGGAAGCTTTCCTTTCTTGATCGATGTAATATTGTAGACCCCAAAGTATCTAATCCTCATGAAGCAGCCTTTAATGCACTTTTCTATAATGAGTGTCATCCCAGCAGGTTCTCCTCCAAACTGTAACACCCGTCTGATGTCAACTTCTGTAATACGAATTGCTTGTCCAAGCACATTCGCTTCTATCACATACTCCTCATCAACACTGATCAATCTGGCAGATTCCCAGAAACTCTGTATATGTTATCTGTAGATCTGGCACGAATTGGAGATGGCATGATAAATCCATGATCGTCTCAAAAACTCTATCATCGGTCTAAAATCTTTGTCGTTCCTGGTAGTAGGATCCAGATATGCACACAGGTTGTGCTTGTCTTCGAAAGTAAGATTCGTCATTTCTACAATCAGAAAGAAAACAAAATTAAAACAAAAATTTTTAAAAATTAAAAAAATCAAAAAAAATTTCTATGTGTTGAACCCAATGAACCTTCCCATGAGACGAACCTAATTCAAGACGAACATGTTGTTCAGACAAACCTATTCAACTGAACAAACCTACTGATGAACCAACCTTGAATGAACGAACCTTCAATGAACGAACCTTGACCAACAAAGGTTCGGTTCTTATGAAATTCAGAGGTTCGTCACGAACCTATCAAGTTCAAACGAACCTTCAAGATCCAGCGAACCTTAGTTCATCCAGCGAACCTAATTCAATTTTAAAATCAACTTTTCAAATCTTTGAATTAGATGAAAAAATTTATACCCCAAGATTCGAAACTCAACGATGACCAACTTTAATAAAAGCAGTTTGTCCAAAATTTAGATTTTAATAAGTTTAATCTCAACAAAATAGGTTCGACTTAAAAATTCTAAAACCGTTCATATCTCCTAATTCAGCCGGTCAAATCCCAAGATTTTTACCTAAAAATGATCATCAACTGAATACGAGTCTAATGATATAAGACAAAAAGCTTTGGATGTCCTAGATCGAAAATCGAAAAAAAGAAATCTTGCAGGTTCGCGTCTGAGATCAAATGAAAGTGACGAACGTATTTCACGAACCTGGCATTTATATGCGAACCTTTTTCACGAACCTCTCAAACGAACCTGTCCAAAAACCTATTGAACGAACCTGTCAAACAAACCAATTGGATGAACCTATCCAACAAACCTATTGGACAAACCTGTTTGACGAACCTGTCCAACGAACCTCTTCACAAACCTTTTCAGGCGAACCTTTTGAAAAATCCAATTTTATTTAAAATTTCAAAACAAACCCATGTTTTAATGTTTCAAAGTCAAACAAATAATCAAAAATTATTGACTTAACAATTGATAAAAACAAAAATCTTTTTGTAATTTTTTAAAATTTTAGAACAACTAAACTACAAATTTAACAAATCTAACTATACTAACAAAACAATCACATATTTTTGTTTGAGAAAGATCTAGACATGAGATCATATTGTTTTACAATTATCAACACATCTGATTGAATTAATGAATATATTTATTAGCAAATTACAATCCAAAGATGATTGTCAGTATACCTATCCTTTTTAAATTTAATTACTTAATTAAGATATAACTTAAACAACATTATCAAATACTTTATGTTTTCCATTTACTTGAACACATCCCCGATTTATGAATAATTAATCAAACCAAAAAGTTCTCGAAACAATACATTTCTATTTTAACTAGTTTGATCATGTTAAAACAAAACAGAATTTCTTTTTGAAAATAACAAAATATAAAACAATTTGAATTTGTTCAAAATCTTGGAATCAAGGTTGATACTTACGTATGCTCAGATGATCCAGATAATGAACTAAAAAATAATTTAAAATTAAGCTTTTAACAATCATATCGATATTTTCATATACGTAGAGACTGTCCAAACCTTAATCAAAACCAAGAAAACAAATTTGAATTGTTTAAAGCTATAACAATCAGGTCGATACATAAGTATACGCAGAGAATGTTTCAGCTTTAAACTAAAATAAAAAGAAAAACAAATTCATAATTTCTTTTGAAAATTAAACACATGATCAAAACTAGAAATTTAACTTTTGTTCAAGAAACATTTTGTAAGATTAACTACCATTCATTCAGGACAAAACTAAGTACTGTGTCCTAAGCATCTGTTTTTCATAAAGCATAATCAAAATTTTGTCAAATGTTATCTTAACAAAGTTATAAACCTACCAACATATCATACTTAGTAATTGTAACTGCTCTTTATGTTTAAGTTCTTATATGATACAGATGTGCTTCCAATTGCAAACAATGTGCTATCATTTCTCACTTGGTCGAATCAATTTCTCAGAATTTTAATTTTTTAATGTTTTTGTGTTTTTGATTTTTCAAATGTTTTTGTATTTTTCAAAATTTTCTCCCCTTAAAAACCAAAACACAAAAAATAACAACAAAAATTAAAATATCTGATGTTAAATCAATAAAACTCGATTATGAAGGAGATTATTTTGGAATTACCTCACCCATGACCCGAATGCCATTTAATTTAAGTAAATACTCAAAACTATTTTTATCAAAGGTCTTGGTGAGAAGGTCTGCTCGTTGCTCATTGGTATGTATCTTCACCACATCAATAAGTTTCTTTTCATAGCAATCGCATATGAAATGAAACCTAATATCAATGTGTTTGGATCGTGAATGATACACCGGATTCTTAGTTATAGCAATAGCAGCCTCGTTGTCAACATGAATTGGGGTAGTCAGAAAATTCAAACCGTAGTCTCTCATCTGTTGTTGTATCCACAAAACTTGTGAACAACAACTGGCGGCCGCTACATACTCAGCCTCACAGGTAGAAGTAGCAACAGATGTCTGCTTTTTGCACTGCCAAGAAACTAACCGCTCCCCTAAAAATTGTGCACCTCCAGTTGTGGATTTAGCATCAGTCTTACATCCTCCATAGTCAGAATCACTGTAAGCATTGAAGGAAAAGTTATCATCCTTAGGATACCATAGACCGGTGTCTAGTGTACCCTTCAGATAATGAAGAATTCTCTAGACTGCTAACAGATGTGACACTTTGAATTTTGACTAATATCGAGCACAGATACTTATAGCAAATACAATATCTGGCCTTGAGGCAGTCAAATACATCAAACTTCCAATCATTTCACGATATAAAGTAGCATCAATTAACTCCCCCTTAATATAAGGCTCAATCCCGTGATTAGGCTGAATGGGCGTGGAAATGGGTTTACAATCAAGCATGCTAAACCGTTTTAGCACATCTTGGATGTATTTCGTCTGATGAATGAACATTCCATCATCAATTTGATCAATTTGTAAACCCGAGAAAAATTTGATGTATGACATGGCACTCATTTCGAATTTCTCAATCATCACCTCTTTAAAATCCAAACACAATTGTTCATCAGTAGATCCAAAGATGATGTCATCTACATAGATCTGAACAAGAATAATATCCTTGCCCTTTTCCCGATAAAACAATGTCTGGTCAATATGACCCCTATTGAACCCGTGTTCAATAAGGTGAGTCGATAATGTCTCATACCAGGCACGTGGAGCCTGATGTAGACCATATAGTGCTTTGTCCAAGAGGTAAACATGATCCTGGTGGATAGGATCCTCAAAGCCCGGTGGCTGACAAACATACATTGTTTCCTTCAACGACCCATATAGAAATGTAGACATGACATCCAACTGAAAAACTTTGAATTTCTTGTGGGCAGCAAAAGCCAAAAATAGTCGAATTGCTTCTAGCCGCGCCCAGGTGCAAACACTTCATCGTAATCAATTCCTTTAACTTGTCTTGAACCTTGAACCACTAAACGTGCTTTGTTTCGAACAATTACACCTCGATCATCTCTTTTGCATCTTAACACCCATCTAGTGCCAATTTTCTTCTCTCCCTTTGGCAGATCAACTAGATGCCAAACACCCAACTTCTGAAACTGATTCAGCTCTTCTTGCATAGCCCCCAGGCAGGGTCACGCAATGCTTAAGTAACAGATTTTGGCTCAATCTGAGAAATGAATGCAGAATGCATCCATAGCTCTTGAGTTCCATGAGTTCTTTCTAACTCAACATACAAACTTTCCTCATTTGCAACCTGATGTCATGTTTGTACCCCAACAGATGGATTTCCAATGATCTGTTCAACAGGATGATTTACATGTACTATAGTGACAGGCACTTGCAGGACTTCAACATTATGATCAAGATTTGTGATATTCTGATCAACATCTTGATCATGAGAAACAGCATCTTCAAAAACATCATGATCATCATCAGATGACAAATCATCATTAATTACTTCTGACACGCCTTCCTCAGGTGGATTATTATCTTCAGCTTGATGAGAAATACCTTGATCTTCAGAATTCTGCAAATCATATAACATTTGTAAGATTATTTCATCATCAGAAACATTTAGAGACAAATTAAAAGACTCAAAAAGTTTATCATAATCAAAAAGCCAATTTGCTCCTTTTCCGTCAGGTATAGGTGTATGTCTTTGAACACCCACATTATACCATAATTCCACAACACCCGGGTGTTTATTAAACACACGTTTGTTAGGAAGACTGTAGCCAAGAAAGAAACCCTCTTCAACTTTAGAGTTGAATTTTGAATCTTTCTTAAGCATGGTACAAGGAGCCCCAAAAAGTTCCAAGTGTTCCAAATTTGTTTTTGGATTTTGAAGTAATTCATAACATGTCTTATTGCGTCTTTTAACAATTAAACCTCTATTAAGAGTAAAACAGGTTGTAGCAACAGCTACACTCCAAAATGTAATGGGGAGTTTAGAATCAGCGAGCATGGTTCTAGCATACTCAATCAACGTTCTGTTCTTTTCTCTCAGCTACACCATTCATCTGTGGTTCATATGGTGCATTGAATTGCTGCTGAATGCCCTATGAATCACAAAATTCTTCCATATGATAATTCTTGAACTCAGTCCCATTATCTGAACGAATACGCCTTACTCTCAACTTGTATAATGTCTCCAACCTGTTAACCAACAACACAAAATTTTCATAAGTCCCTGATTTATACTTTAAAAACATGACCCATGAAAATCTAGAAAAATCATCAGTCACCACAAAACAGTATGATTCACCACCGATACTCTTCACATTGATAGGTCCAAACAAACCCATGTGAAGAAGCTCAAGTGGTTTATCAATAGAAACCACTGTCTTTGTTTTATGTGACCTCCTTTTCTGTTTACCCTTCTTGCATGACACACACACATCAGGAAGTTTAAAGTGTTTAACCGGTACACCCTCAACCAAATGATTATGTACTAGATGATTCATCTTCCTAATATGAATATGCCCCATCCGTCTGTGCCAAGAACGTGTATCTTACTCAGTTGCCTTGGACACCAGACACGTCTCCACCTTATTCATCGTCTCCGCTTTCGCCATGTCGAGAACATATAAATCCTTGCTCCTGTCAGCAATCATAAGAATCCACTCTTCAGGAATCTGAATTCCTTGTTGAAGTACATAACATCGATCTTTATCAAACATCACTTTATATCCTTTATCACAAATCTGTGACACACTCAAAAAGTTGTTAGTTAATTATCTGCAGTAATTAACATTGTCAAAGGAAACTTTACCATTCCTCAAACTACCAAACCCGGTAATTTGTCACCTGCAAAGTTAACATAACTACCTTTTATTGACTTAAAATCCTTCAACAAACCCAACTCTCCAGTCATGTGCCATGAACATCCACTATCAACAATCCAGTGACTATTGATATGGCCCATGAATGCCACCTGCACAATAAATTAAAATTTTAACAGTATCAAAAGGGATGACCCCCGCGATTTCGGCGTCGAGTCTCCCTGAATGGACTTCTGCCATTCTGTTGTGATGAACTGCTTGAAGACCCATCTTCAATGCTTTAATCCTTTTTCCCAGAAATTTGATCACCTGACCTACATCTCAATTTCCAAAAAGATTTTGATTTACCATTTTGTTTTGAAAATGATTTTGAAGAAAATTTATCATAGAAATCATCTTCAGATGATGTCACCATTTTCACAAGCTTTTCACATTCTTTTTGTTATCAAAAATTCTTTTCTTCTGTTTCTTTTCTTCTTTTACCCAAACAAAATCAGGATCAAACTTCCTGAGAACTCTCATTTCCTCCTCACTAGGTTTAACTTTCCTAGGACTTCCACCCAAACCATTCACCCAACTCTCATCATCTGAATTCTTTCTAATTCTGTTGTTTGGACAATTAGCATAAATATGTCCTTTTCCACAACAAGTAAAACACTTTCTTGTTTCTCTTGGTGAATAAGACCTAAAGCTGCTACAATCAGTTGAACTGAAATCCAAATCACAATCGGAAATCAAATGATCAGATTTACCACATCTGTAGCACTTTCTTTGTGAATGAGTCTTTGGTCTTGGTTCATCATAATACTTAGATGAACTTAAAGATTTAGAAGCAACCTTTGCAGATAAGAATGTGTTCCTCAAACCAGTTGATTTTATCTTTGAATTATTCTTTTGATTTTGAAAAACCTTTGATTTTCCTTTATTTCCAAATCCAAACTTATTAACCTTTTCAACAACCTTGTTAACAACCTTGTCAACCTTTTTAGAAAACATTTTTTTGCTTTTGAAAAATACTACTAGACTCTCCTTTAAGTGTAGTAGAAGACTTAACATACACCATAGGTTTGAGAGTAGTAGTTGTTATGGGTTTCTTCACTGGTTTGGAAACAAGATTGGGTTTGATCACCACTTTCTCAAATGGTATCATCTCAGCTTTTGACTTTTGAGACTTCAGAATCTTTTTATCACCAGTTTTAACTTGATAACCATTCTGTCTCAGAATATCAGGTGAATATTCTGATTTAGTGATGTCTTCAATAATAGGAGCATCACTATCAAGAGACACAATGTTATCAGATGATGATCCTCCAGCACTTGCAACCACATATTCAGACTCATGTTCATCCAAAGAAACAGGATGAACTTCCAAATTTAGATCAAGTTGTGGTCTTGGCACAAAGTTGGAAGGAGGTGGTACAGCATGAAAACCTATTCCAGTATTATCATGCGATGATCTTTGCATGGCAGCAAAGTAATCGATGACATACTTAGAATTTTGATAATTTTCAAGCTTGCTCTTGTTCACTTCAGCTTCTGCTTTTACTGCTAATAATTCAACCTTCAGCTTCTGCACTGATTCTAGATGCACAGACACAGCATGATTATTTTGTAAAACTTTGATTTTCAGATCTTCATTTTCTTTACTTAAATCAATTATCTTTTTGTCAAAAACTTTTTCTCTTGAAATTAGCTTCTTGTTTGCCTCTGTGCACTCTACCAGATGAGCAGTCAGCTGAGAATTCATCTCTTTTATTTATCAATGATCTCTAACAGATCCTCATTTACCTCGTCCATTTTTTCTTTTCCTTTACCAGTGTCTTCATCCAACGAATCCATAAAAGCACCCATCAGTTCATCATACTGCTTTCCCCAATCATAGCCTTAATCAGCTTGACTAACCTAAGCTTTCGATGACCCTTCAGACTTTTCTTTCTTCTTCTGATAGGTTTCTTTTGGCTTGAACGGGTTTAAATTCCCTTGTTTCTAAGGATTCTTACATTCTCTGGCAAAGTGACCTAACTCACCACAATTGTAGCATTGAGTAGTCTTTGGATTAAATCCAAACTAGGTGTTGCGGTCGAAAGTGAATTTCTTGCCAATCTTCTTTTCATATATATTGATTCTTCGAATCACACTTGCCAGTGCCCATTGAGTGTCAATTAACTCCATTTCATCATCATCGATTTGCTCGTAATCTTCAAATGTAAGATTAGAATTTCCGATCCTTCCTGCAATTTGTTCATCATACGCGCTAACTACACAAGACAGAATTGACATGTGATCCCGAACAGCTTCGACAGTTACTTTCCCCATATTTGTTGTATTTAGCTGAACAGGAGTTGGTGTCGAGTCAATATTCTTCTCATTTGTAGAATTAGATGAACTGTAACTTGCTGATGCAGAAGAAGCAGGAGTACTTTCAGAAGTACTAGAAACAAATGTTGTCTGAATCATTGGAGATGAAGTCGGTGGTGTAACTACAGATCCACCGTATAATGAAGGATCTTGTGTAACATTTACTCTTCTAGCTTTTCTCTTATCCTTCATCTCTTGCTCTTCAAGCTTCTGAATAAATTCCACCAAGGTCATTCCTGGTAAATTTTCTCTCAATATTAGCACCAATGAATTACACTTGTCAGGCAAAGCATCTGCAAGACAATCAATCTTTTCATCTTCAGTATAATCAATGCCACACTTTCTAACTTCTGTCAGCAGATGTCTGTATCTAGTAATCAATGCTTCAAGACTTTCATTGCCTATAAAATTGAAGTTTTCAAACTCTTTACGAATGTCAGTGGCTTTCATCTTTTTCAGATTTGTATTTCCCTCTACTCTGGCTTTCAAAGGATTCCATACACTATAAGAAGTCTTATGCTCATCAAACTGATGTAAAATCTGATTTGGAATGGCTTGGCTCAACACCCAATACGCCTTCTTCTCCGAATCATATTTCTTTCTTTCATCAACATCTAATCTCTCTAAGAGTTGATACAAATCAGTTCCCACCACTCTAGGTCTTTCATATGGAGATAAAATCCTCTCCCAAAGATTAGTGTCTGTTCCATTAAGATGTGTTTCAAAGAGGCTTTCCCAATTATCATAATCTGATAAATCCAGCAACTTTGGAACTTTGTTTGCACTTCCAACCTCAGTTTCACTAATCAGAAGGCTATGAATCTTAGAATTCTGACTAGCTACAGCAGCATACATCTCCGACGTGATTTTAAACTTTTCTTTAGCAGTGAACCTTTTCAGAAAAATTCACTTCATGAACCTATCAATCAGGCGAACCTTCACCAATCTTTGAACTAGCAGAACCTTCAGTGACGAGCCTGAAGACACGAACCTCTATTCACGAACCTCAAGTCACGAACCTTGAGTCACGAACCTTAAGTCACGATCCTCAATTCACAAACCTCAAGTCACACGAACATGAGACACTAACCTTATGCAACGAACCTTGAAACATATCTGATTTTCACGAACCTTGAGACAAACGAACCTCAAGTCAGACGAACCTCTGATGAAAAGCAACGAACCTCTGCTGGAAAACAACGAACCTCAGCTGAAAAGCAATAAACCTCAGCTGAAAAGCTACGAACCTTGCAGCAAATCTTCAAACGCACCTTGCAGACGAACCTTGACAGACGAACCTATGCAAAAAACCAACGAACCTATGCTGAAAACTGCAAACGAACCTCAAAAAATGCCATGAATAGCGAACCTATTGTTCCAGCTATCCATAGGTTCGGCTCACGAACCTGTACTGCAAAATTCGAAATTTTGGAAGGAAAACCTTCCAAAATTTGAAGAAAATCCTTCCAAAATCTTCAAATAAACACCACAAATCTATTTATTGTAGTATTTGACAGCAATTGATGATGAAATTTCACTCAAAACAGCAATCAATCACAAAGAAAAGTAGAATTTTGATCCATTTCTTGATCTTCTAATCTACAAATCTTCAAATACTTGAATTTCTTTGACAAATCTTGTATAGAACTTCACCTAGAAGTTCTACGAACAATCAAACACATGCGGAATCTATGTTTGATCTATAAGAATCAAAGAATAACAAGCATTTGAATAATCACCTTCATTTCATTAATCAAACTGAAATGATTACAACTCTCACACTGAGATTTCTCACATAGAGAATACACACAGCTCTCTACAGGTTTTCTGAAGTTGTTCTTCAGTTCTTAAATAATCAGACAAACCTCCTATATATACAAACACTGTCAGCCGAACCTATTCCCTTAGCCGAACCCTAAGGTTCGCCAGCCGAACCTTGAGGTTTGCCAAACCTATCAATGGGATAGGTTCGCCGAACCTGCTAAGGTTCGTGGGCCAGACAAAACTTAGCCAAGTCTTTATTAACTTTCTATTACAAATATGTACTAATAGTTAGCCACCCGACCGAACCAACCTTGGCCGAATGACCCCCCTTCGGTGCCATATCAGGTGGCGAACAGGTTTAGTTACCAGCACACAAGGATTAAGCTAGTGGACTTTTAGAAGACCTAGCTTCATTTTGTGTTGAGCATACTTTTGAATGACAAAACAGTGAATCATCTTTTGTAGGTCTTGTACAGTTACAAGATAGAAAACTCAATGATTCTTTTTGGTAGAATTACTTAGTTAAATTATGAACATAACAATGTAACTTAACTTTGTAATTCTGTATCAATGTCATGTTAGTATTTCTCATTTATATATCATGTGCTATGCAAACAATCTGATCACTTTGATTATCAAACAATATCGCGCCCCGAGAACCTTCCGCCCGACGGGAAAGTCGATCCTGCCCGTCGGCTCGGGGTGTGACAGATTGTTATCTGAGCCATGGTTACAGAGAAATATATGTCATATTACTGGAACGGTTTGGCCTAGACTATTGTAACATCTATACATTTAGTCATGGTAGTCGTAAACAGTGTTAGAACAATGTGTATGTATATTCAATCAGTCAATGTGATTCATGTGTTCATGATTGTGTTTGTGTGAGATAGGATCTCAATTATTTAGGAACAAGTATGTATTATTTATTACAGTCGATTGCACTAGGCAAGAATAGTATTGTATTATATCGAAACAGTGGTGGGATGGCGTCAGATAAGGCAGGTACCTGGACTCTGGGGTATGCCCTATACATATACTGCGTTCGGTGTAATGGGATAGTGTTAGTGCGTAGTGTTATGACGAATAATATGACAAACAAATTAATTAAACAAGAATCGTAATACGTAAGCGAGACTGAGTATAGTTGTGGGTGACGATCCACAAAGATACGAATGTTGAACTTATAATTACGAGTAAACGATAATAAATAATTAATACGACTGAAAAACGTACGCGATTTCGGGTATACACGTAATCGTAATAGTTTAACGGTCGGATTTCGAACGAACAAGTAAAAATAAGTAAAATAATTTATTTTACATTTTACAATTTTGAAACTCATCAAAAACAATTCAAAATATTAAATGTTTTGTAATTGTAGTAAAACACACGTAAAAATACGCGAAACCGACACCGAGCGAGACCGAACACGTGGGGAAGCACTCAGGGCATAAAAGCCCTTAATTTCCTTCATTTCTCTCATTCACTGCAGCCACAACCCTCTCTCTCTACAATTTTCGTGAACCCATTCTCTCTCTAGAAATCCAAACTTTAAACGCACATAACTTGCTCGTTTCTTGACGAAAATGGATGATTCTTGAACCTTCGTGAAGCTCTCAACATTCCCTACACGGAAGTACAAAGGATCTGAGATTTTCACCGGCCAAAAACGAGGTACGATCGAAGGAAAAATCTGAAAAATAGGGTTTTGTGTGTTGTTGTTCGAGCTTGAGCCATAGCCGGTTCTAAGCCATATTAGTCGAACGCTAACCTACACGAGGACTCACATACACGTAGCAACAGCCTGGAAATGATCAGGTCAGGGGTTCGAAGTGATGATGGAGACACACGTATACAGGTTCGTGAGATCCAGGAACCAGGCGAACCTTTCGGGTGGGAAAGAAGGTTGGCCGAACCTCATGCGTGGGCGAACCATCATCAATAGTCACGAATCCTACCCCTTTAGCGAACCATCAGTGAGATGGCCGAACCATTTTGCTAAGAACGAACCTGTATGGTTCGCTAATCATTAGCCGAACCTTTGCATGGTGACGAACCATCCCATGCAGGCGAACCACCTTGTTGCAGCTGAACCATTGCAATCATGCGAACCCTGAGCTCACAAACGAACCTATCCATCTTAACCGAACCCTGTTGCGAACCAACACAGAAACGAGCCTTAGCCGAACCTTCATGCCACCACCGAACCCTGCTCACGAACCCAACCCCGGCGAACCTAGTTCAATCGGACCTGAAGGGTTCGCTGCCATCTTGTTCAGCCGAGCTACAACATGCAACTCTCTCTATTGCCTTGGCCCAATTCACTTTTATTCGGCCCAATTGATGGGCCCAAGGACTCGATTTAGTTCCCTTTTTGTCCAGCCCATGTACGGTTCGACTTAGGCCTAAGTCCACAGCCATTTGGGCCAAGCATTTGAATCATGTGATTATGTCTCGGCCCAATTTTGGCCCTATTGTCCCAATAACTATGACTTGGTCACACAACTCATACGGCTCACTTGGACTAATGGGATTGTTAATTTGGATCAAACCCTAATACAACTTAAAGTAATTAGGAATTTATCCTGTTCGGTTTAAGTTATAACTTAACCTAATTATGAGATCAAATCATAAACACAAATGCTTTAATCATTGTAACCTCTCTTCAAACCACATGTTGAACAAAGGGTTTATCAAATTCACAAACACATGTTATTGTATGGATAACAAGTTTGTGCATTAAAGAACATGACACAGTCTTTTCATGAATCAATTATCAATCAAGGGACTCAATCATGATATTCAAATTCACACAACATTCTTAAACATGAAAACATGTTATTCAAGATGTAGTCATTAACAAGTAACAAAAGTCAACCGGTTAAGATAAGTCGATCAATCAATCAAGGTTTAAAACAATATTAATGAAATCTTATATTATATGTATGATTACTATGATATAGGAACCAGTTAGAAGTCTTGTGTTTGCTACTTGCTACTTGATCTAGTTCAGAGTCTACTGCTGTCAGGTGAGAACTTTAGCCCCTCATTTACTGTTTTTCAACTGTTTTGGGGTGGAACACGTGATCAAACATTCTTTACACAAATCATATTTCATATACAAGAGTTATGCTACTGTTCAACTGTTACAGGTTCACTTTGGGAATCCAAGGGATTTCTCAACTATTTTCAAAGGAATTATCAACTGTTTATAATGGTTTTATCAATCATTAAACAAGCTCTACTAAAACGGTTTATAAAAGATTCACTAAACTGTTTTACACCAACTTTACATAAATGGTTTTATAAATGATAATTACTTTTAAGGAATAAATTTTATAAACTCTTTTACTAGAATCTTGTGTTTCCAATAAAATGATATTTTTAAACCTTGTTTTTACACAAGGACTCTATTCTCGGTATTCAATCAAAGGATTTCAATTCATGGTAATCAAGCAAGGTTTTCAATTCATGGTATTCAAGCAAGGTTTTCAATTCATGGTATTCAAGCAAGGTTTTCAAATCATGATAATCAAATAAGGCATTTCAATCAATGGTTTCAAGTCATAGTATTCAAAAACATGGTGTTCATCGTTGTGAACAAACTTATACATACATCAAGTTACATATTCATATTCATATAGCGTTAGTACTGGGTGATCACAACAAGGGAAAGAGGACACATTTGGTTACGCCAAAGCTGGAATTAGCTTTTAAATTTGTTTTAAAAGCTAATTGCAGAATTGGTTGCATTACGGTAATACGAAATTGCTGCTAATTTAGTTTACCAGCATACTTCATATTGACCGGGTTACGTCAACACGGAGTTGTCTTCTGAGTAAACTCGTTAGTACAGCTCGTGTTGATGCGTTTGCTGACAAATTTTCTGACTCCAAACGTAGTTTGGGACTTGATTATATGTTGGTTTTCTAGCAAACAGTCTGATGACTGTTTGGACGCATTATACATACTTGATGTTAGTTTGGGTTGCAACCATCCATGTATTTTCATTCATTGTTTTATACATATGCCTTACAATGCAGATTTATACTTACAAATGTTAAACCTATTGTTCTCACCAACTACTTTTGTAGTTGACAGTTACTTTTCACGTGTTTCAGGTAATCAGGGTTAGTATACTTTCAAGGACAACTAAGGAGACCGTTGTAAGATAGAACAAGATGAAGAAACAAGCTAGGATGGATTTAGAAACACACTTAATCCTAATTGTTTAATTGTCTTGTTTAAGTCTTATTTTGTAAACATTATTTTTGGGACTGTAGTTGTCATTCTTTTGGTAACATAGATAGATTGTCTGTAACTAAACAATGGTCTAATATTTATGAAATCTAGTAATGCATTGTGGTTGTTCTTATTCAATACTTGTGCATGATTCAACCATCGATCGTCACCGCGCCGTGGATTCCGCACGCGGCGCAGGGGGTGTGACAGGTTGGTATCAGAGCCAAGGTTGTAGAGAACTAGGAAAAACCCAATAATTAATGACCTAGACTATAACCTAAGCTACCCAATAGGACTAAGTGCTACAGGCTTGAGGATACCTACGATCTAAGTAAACTTAAGAAAGCATAAAGTTTGCAATAAGCTTGAAAGATCTTAGGGATACTTTTCTGAGACTAGATGTCGAGTCAAGAAATTTGGATCGGAATTCTATAATATTAGAAACCGAACTAAATTTCTCAATACATATTCATTAAAGGATTTCAGAGGCAAAGATCTGTATTCGTAGTATCTTTGATCTGAAATTCTCAATCAGAGTTTATCATAGGATTCAGAGGCAAGGATCTGTATTCTTAGTATCCTTGATCTGGAATTCTTAATCAGAGTTCATCAAGAGTTTCAGAGGCAAAGATCTGTATTCTTAGTATCTTTGATCTGAAATTCTCATCATGTTATCATTATCATGTATTCATCATCATTAGGACTTCATAACTTAGAATCTATGTAACAGCATTCTTTAGTTGAAGTTCACACAAGGAGATCATTATACTCAATACTGTAAGTATTGAGAACCTAGGTTAATTAACCTAGGACACATATATTAAAACCTAAGGTCCTGATTTTTAGTAAATCAAGAATCTTGGTTTTGACAATCATAATCATATTCATAGTTCAGGAGACAATCATGAATCAATCATAATCGATCAAGAGTTGGAATCCTAGCTTCAAATACAAATGGCGGCCAAGCTCTAGCATACTGAAGTGGTGGTGAGATGAAGGCTGGGCAGGCAGTTTGCTTGACCCTACGTAAGCCCTATATATAAACTATCTTCAGTATGACAGGGGGAATTCGGCAATCGTATTTGAAGTGAAGATTCGGGAGCAAATGGAATCATTGAACATTAGTCAAACATATGAGATACAATCATTTGAGATACAACCATTGTGTGAAACAATCATTGTGTTATCAACCATAGATGAGTCAATCATTGTGTGTGAATCAATCAAGTTGTGAACATTCTTTAAATGTAAACCTTAAGTGAAATTCTTAAGTGATTACATGTTTAGTACTTACTAACATAGGTTAACAAGAAAAATGTAGAGCACACATATGATTTAGTTCTACATGTTAACAATTGTTAGTATGTGCACACATAATTCAACCGTAATTCAACCATAGATTCAATCACAGTTCAATTGATCAAAGATCATGGGATTCTTAATCAATGGAACATACTTGGAAGTCAGTACAATCGTATTGCCAAATGCTAGCAACGGTATGATCGTGGTATATCGAAGCGGTGGTGGGCTGACGACTGGGCTGGCAGTTTGCTTGACCCTTTTGTATGCCCTATATATAAGCTATCTTCGGTATACTGATAAAGTGTCAGTGTGTAGGTTTGGTGGAGTGAAATCATGAGATATCATAAACAATCACATGAGAAGTATGCTAATAAGTTAATTGTTTATACGTGTATTTGCTCATATTACAATTGAATGATAATATTAGTAGTATGGACATATTACTAACTTTATCACGTAAATTCAATTGTATTTCTTTCTCATTACTGAACCACTTGTGGCTTCTATTCGTAGAATGCCTCCTCGACGTGACCCTAACGGATGGGGTTCAACAAGTGGCAACGATGATGAGATTAACAAAATTGCCAGGGCCATCGCTGTACACATGAGAGATGTCATTCCGGGTAAGGTCACTGATATCACCCAGAATCTTCGGGGAAGTACCAGTGATTCAGCACACAATTCAAATGCCAACAACGCCGGAACTGCTACTTTCACTTTCAAGCAGTTTAATGATGCTAAGCCTCCTAAGTACGTTGGGACTGAAGGAGCTATCGGCCTACTGCAGTGGCTGGAAAGCATTGAGGATATCCTAGACTTCACGGGATGTCCGGAAAATCTGAAGGTCAAGATGGCTTCAAGCGCTTTTCATAAAGGCGCACTCACCTGGTGGAATTCTGTGAAGAACACTAGGGGACGAGAAGTTGCTTTGGCCCTACCATGGGAAGATTTCAAGAAGGTATTGGTGGAACAGTTTTGTCCACGCCATGAACTGAAGAAACTTAAGGTTGAAATGTGGAACTTAGTCCAAGATAGTGGCGAGAGCGCTAAATATACAACTCGGTTCCATGAGTGGTGCATTTTGGTGCCACATCTGGTTACTCCTCTATCCTGCAGGATAGAGAAGTACATTGAGGGCTTACCCCTAGTCATCAGGGGAACTGTTATGGGAAGTAATCCCACTACTCTGGAAGCGGCAATTCATCTTGGCGCTACCCTCACTAAAGAGTATGTCAAGGCTGGCGTACTTACTCGAAAGGGATACAAACGGCCACAAACAGATGAAGGCAAGAAGCCTGAACAGAATCACCCCAAAAAGAAGAAACAGAAACAAAAGACGATCAAGAACTATGCAGCCTTAACTGCAGCTACACCCACTCAAGCTACTCCCATTACCGCTGTTCCACAACCAGCTACGGCTAGAAAGCACTATACTGGTCCGTTTCCACTTTGCACCAAATGCCAATACCATCACCTACCCACTATTCCATGCAGAAAATGCCTCAAGTGTGGAAGATTTGGACACTTTGCTGCAACATGTCGATCTGCTCATTTAGCTGCTGCTACAACTACCACCGCTAATCCTGCTACTACTGGTGGAAGGACCTGTTACAACTGTGGAGTAGAGGGACACTTCAGAAACCAGTGCCCGAAACTTAACAATGCTGCTACAACTGCTACGGCTCGTGCCTTTGTCATCGGAACTTCCGAAGCACGGGAGGACTCGGCAGTCATCACGGGTACATTTCTCATTAATGATCACTACGTTTCTATCATATTTGACACTAGTGCTGATAAAAGTTTTGTCTCTACTAATACTGCTTCCCTGTTTAATAAACAACCGTCTGTACTTGATGCTCCTTCCATAGTAGAAGTAGCGGATGGTAAGACCATATTAGTGAATTCAATAATTCGTGATTGTGAATTAAGATTGAACGATCATCTTTTCCTTATCGATATCATTCCTATGACACTCGGAAACTTCGAAGTCGTAGTAGGAATGGATTGGTTATCCAAAAACCACGCTGAGATGGTATGCTCGGAGAAACTTATTCGAATTCCCCTACCGTCCGGCGAAATGATGCAAATTTACGGCGAGAAACCCTGCCGCGGATTGAAGATTGTATCGTGCATCAAGGCTAGGAAGTACCTGAAGAAGAGATACTGTGCATTCCTGGCTCACGTGGTAGAAAAGAAACCTAAAAAGAAACAGTTGGAGACGTTCCGGTCATCAGAGATTTTCCAGACGTATTCCCGGAAGACTTGCCTGGACTACCACCGATCAGGCAAGTGGAGTTTAGATTCGATCTTGTCCCTGGAGCAAACCCAGTGGCGAAGTCACCATATCGATTAGCACCATCTGAGATGCAAGAATTGTCTAGTCAACTCCAAGAGCTTCTAGACAAAGGTTTCATAAGACCGAGTTTCTCTCCTTGGGGAGCTCCGGTTCTCTTTGTCAAGAAGAAAGATGGTTCATTCCGTATGTGCATCGATTACCGTGAGTTAAACAAGTTGACAGTTAAGAACAAATATCCTCTACCTAGGATCGATGATCTATTTGATCAATTACAGGGAGCGACTTGCTTTTCTAAAATTGATCTACGATCCGGGTATCACCAGCTGCGGGTAAATGATGAGGATATACCAAAGACTGCTTTTAGGACTCGATATGGACACTACGAGTTTGTGGTTATGCCATTTGGACTGACCAATGCACCGGCAGTGTTCATGGACCTGATGAATCGAGTCTGCAGGCCATACTTAGATCAATTTGTTATTGTCTTAATTGATGATATACTGATTTATTCAAAGACTGAGCAAGAACATGAGGATCATTTGAAGAAAGTCTTAGAGCTACTAAGAGCTGAACAGCTTTATGCTAAATTCTCAAAGTGTGAATTTTGGCTAAAAGAGGTTTACTTCTTAGGGCATGTCATAAACAAAGATGGGATTCATGTAGACCTAGCAAAGATTGAGGCAGTCAAGAACTGGACTACCCCATCTACTCCAACAGAGATTCGTACATTTCTGGGTCTGGCAGGTTACTATAGAAGGTTCATCGCAAACTTTTCAAAGATCGCCTTGCCACTTACTACTCTGACACAGAAAAGTCAAGCTTTTATATGGGGGCAGAAACAAGAAGATGCATTCCAACTTCTTAAACAGAAGTTATGCAACTCCCCTATCCTTAGTCTTCCAGAGGGCAGTGATGATTTCATTGTCTACTGCGATGCTTCGAACCTTGGACTCAGTTGTGTATTTATGCAACGGGACAAGCTAATTGCATATGCTTCAAGACAACTTAAGGTTCATGAGAAGAATTATACTACTCATGACCTTGAGTTAGGGGCTGTGGTCTTTGCATTGAAGATCTGGAGGCACTACTTTTATGGTACTAAATGTGTCATCTATACGGACCATAAGAGCCTGCAACACATACTAAATCAGAAGGAACTCAACATGAGACAACGGCGTTGGGTTTAGCTTCTAACTGATTATGACTGTGAGATTCGTTACCACCCGGGTAAAGCCAATGTGGTGGCGGATGCTCTTAGTCATACGGAACAGTCAAGCCAATTCGTGTAAGAGCCATGGAGATCAACACACAACCAAACCTGAAAGATCTGATTCGTATTGCACAACAACAAGTAGCGATAGACAACCAACTGAAGTCAGACTTAGACTGCGGAGTTGAGGGTAAACTAGAACCTCGAGCTGATGGGGTTATATTACTTCAACGGTCGCATGTGGATTCCAAAGTCAGAAGAATTGCGCACACTCATCTGTGATGAGGCTCATAAGTCACGATACTCAGTTCATCCAGGAGCCGATAAGATATACCAAGACTTGAAGACATCTTACTGGTGGCCCGGAATGAATGAAGAAAGACATAGCATTGTACGTGGGAAAATGTCTAACATGTTCCTAAGTCAAGGTAGAACATCAGAAACCTTCGGGACTTCTGCAGCAACTTCAAATTCCTCAATGGAAATGGGAGCAAATTTCCATGGATTTCATAACAAAGTTGCCGAGAACTCCGCGAGGTTATGATTCGATTTGGGTGATCGTCGATCGACTCACCAAATCTGCTCATTTTCTCCCAATCCGAGAGGATTACAAAATGGAGAAGTTAGCCACCTTGTACATCAATGAAATCATCGCTCGTCATGGTACTCCAACATCAATCATTTCTGATCGTGATAGTCATTTCACTTCTCGCTTTTGGCAAACATTGCAAAAGGCTTTGGGAACCCGTGTTAATCTTAGCACGGCGTATCATCCCCAAACCGATGGTCAAAGCGAAAGGACTATCCAAACACTCGAGGACATGCTTCGTTCTTGTGTGATCGACTTCGGTGGGAGTTGGATACTCATCTTCCACTCATCGAGTTTTCGTACAATAACAGTTACCATACAAGCATTCAATGTGCACCATTCGAAGCTTTATATGGTAGGAAGTGCCGATCACCGGTCTGTTGGACCGAGGTTGGTGACTCACAGTCGTAGGAACAGAACTCATTCAAAGAAACAATAGACAAATCAAAATCATTCTATCAAGGCTTAAGGCCGCAAAGGATCGAAAAAAGAGTTATGTCGATAGACGTCGGAAACCGCTTGATTTTCAAGTCGGTGACCGAGTTCTACTCAAGGTTCTCCTGGAAAGGCGTTGTCCGATCGGGAAAGAAAGGGAAACTTGCACCAAGGTACGTTGGACCTTTTGAGATCCTGGAAAGGATTGGTCCCGTAGCCTACAAACTCAAACTTCCGGTGGAGCTAAGCAATGTTCACGATACATTTCATGTATCGAATCTTAAGAAATGCTTGGCAGATCATGATGTTCAGATTCCACTGGAAGACATTCAAATTCAAAATTACATACAATTCATAGAACGTCCGGTCGAAATCATGGATCATGGAGTCAAGAAGCTCAAACGTAGCCGTATCCCGATCGTAAAAGTACGATGGGAGGGCAAACGTGGTGCTGAGTTCACCTGGGAACGTGAAGACCAGATGAAGCTTAAGTACCCTCATCTTTTTACGGTACCTTCGGCTAGTTAATTTCCGGACGAAATTCCCTTAACTAGGGAGACTGTAATATCTGTACATTTAGTCATGGTAGTCGTAAACAGTGTTAGAACAATGTGTATGTATATTCAATCAGTCAATGGATCATGTGTTCATGATTGTGTTTGTGTGAGATAGGATCTCAATTATTTAGGAACAAGTATGTATTATTTATTACAGTCGATTGCACTAGCA